>CM035215.1:6155470-6186124 GCA_020233015.1 Callinectes sapidus | reverse complement strand
ATATATATATATGTGTGTGTGTGTGTGTGTGTTTGTGTGTGTGTGTGTGTGTGTGTGTGTGTGTGTGTGTGTCATAGGAGGTATGCATACATCAGGTGGACGTGACTGAATTCTAGTGTGTAGGATTTACCTGAAAATTGTGGTGAGTATATAGCGTCGAATCTTCAGTGATAATGTCATTTTATCACCTACCTCGGTAGGAGATACGAGCAGCTAGTTGGAGTCCCAATGGAGAATGCCAACAATCGTGTCAAGCGTCCGATGAACGCTTTCATGGTGTGGTCAACTATAAGGCGGAGACAAATTTCTCTCCACAAGCCAGAAATGCCTCTCTGTGAGGTCTCCAAAATTCTCGGTAAGTGTTTGAACTTGTTTTAAGTTATTTTTTTCACCATGGCCATGTTCATACAAAAAAACTGTGAGCAAGAAATTCTTTATTCTATACATAACGTGGAAGAAAAATAAAGATGAACAAAGACGCACAGTAAAGATCATAACGAGATGTGGTCGCCACTCAGCATATCTAGTATATAAGGAAAAAGTTGATTACATCGTATCCTTTGGTATACCAGAGAGATGAAGCACATAAGTGTACACGCACACGTACACATATATACGCGACCGCGTGTTTCATTTTGCCCCGGCCTCGCCAAACACAGCTGATTGGTCGAAAAGGATTCCATAAAATGTAATGAGGTGTCCTGGAATTTCCTCAGTGGAGAGAGAAAATGAAAATGAACCATTTGATTTCCCCCTCCCCAAGATATTCATCTTGGTGTGGTTTTTTGGTCATTTTATAATTTATCATTGATTTTTTTTACTCTTTCAGTGATTTTTCTCGTGTAATATTTAGTTATTTAATCTGACTAGAAACTTATAAATCTTGTCTGAATACATAAGTATTTATGTTCTAATTTCATTTCGTTATAGTTCAGTTTCTTTTCATAAGAACATGGCAACATAAGAAAATGTGGGAAGCTGCAAAAGGCTGTTAGACCTATTTGTGGCAGTCTCTGTGTAAACACCTCTGCATATTTCCACCTATCATCCTCGTCCATAACCTTGTCCACTCTTCTTTTAAAACTCCCAGATGTGTGAGCACTGATAATATCATTATCGAGTCTGTTCCACTAGTCAACTGCCTTATTTGAAAACCAGTTACTTCCTATCTCTCTTCTATACCTAAATTTCTCCAGTTTGAACCCCTTATTTCTGTCTATATCCTGATTATTGACCCTAAGAACCTTGTTAATATCTCCTTTGTTAAAACCCCTATACCACTTATGTTCCTCTCCCAGGTCTGTCTAAGGAATGCAAATTTAGTGCCTTCAACCTCGCTTCGTACGGAATATTTCTCAACCCTTGCATCCTTTTAGACATTCTCTTTTGCACTGATTCTAGTAGAACTATTATCTTATAATGTGGGGACCAGAACTGTGCCGCATAATCTAAATGCGGTCTAACCAGCGTCAAATATAGCTGTAATATAACTTCTGGACTTCTGTTTTTAACACTCCTAAAGATGTAACCTATTAACCTAAATGTTTTATTTCTAGCCTCAATGCATGGCTTGCTTAGGCTAAGATCAGAGCTAACTCTACTTCCTAAATTTTTTTTCATATTCCGACTTTATCCTCGTTGTTTATCGTGTACCTCTGATGTGGATTACCTCTACAAACACAAAATATTTTGCATTCTTTTATATTAAACTACATTTGATATCTGTCTGTTTATTCATTTGTCTTAACCAAGTGTGCCTACAAGGCGATGGAATCAGAATACGACTTAATTGTTTTATCTGTTTTCGTATCGTCCGCAAACTTACTAATCTCACTGCTAATTACATTATATAAATCAGTAATACATATGAAAATAATTGAGAACCTAAAACTTATCCCTGTGGCAACCCACTAATTACCGGACCCTACTCTGAATTAGAGAAGTTTATTACAACTCTCTGACGCCTACCACTTAACCATGCTTTTATCCACCCTAATATCTTTCCATCTATGCCGTGGTCCCTAACTTTAAAAAAAAAAAAAAGCTTCTGATGGAATACCTTATCAGATGCTTTACTAAAATCTAGGTAAAGAATGTCATAACTCTCCCCATTATCTATTTCCTTATACACTTTAATAAAAAAAACTCAACAAGTTTGTAAGGCACAACTTTTCTTCTGTGAACCCAATTTGAGAGTAATTGATCAAATTATGTTTGTCTAGATGCTCTCTGATTTTCTTCTCTGTTATCGATTCCAATAATTTCCCTACAAATGAACTTAAGCTGACTGGTCTATAATTAGATGAAAGTGTTTTATCCCCTTTCTTGAATATCGGTAGAGCCTTGACCTGTCTCCGTAGTTCTGGAACGTCACTTGAGTCTAGTGACATCCTAAAGATTGCTGCTAACAGTTTACTAACAATATCTTTCCATTCCTTGACTACTCTAGGATATATTTAACATGGTTTTGGTGATTTGATCTTTTTTTAGTCTCTTTTTCTACTATTTCTTTAGCTTCGGGTATATCTGTAAGTTTCTCACTTTCCTCTGCTCTGAAGATCTGCTTACCCTGGTATATATTGCATGTTTTCCTGATTGAAAACAGTTCAGAAATACTCAATATTTTGCTAATCCTTTCCCCAGAACTAACCAGCTCTCCATTAGCGGTCTTTAATCCGCCTACTTCTTCCTAAGTCATCGTCTTATAAATCTGAAAAAATCCCCCGGGGTCCGTTTTTGCTTGGCTGGCTAACTTAATCTCATAATTCCTTTTTACGTTTCCTCGTTAATCTGTTGATAGTCTCAGATAATTCATTATATTGTGGCCTTAAATCCTCTCCATCTGTTTTTAACTTCTGATACATACTCCTTTTTTGTCCCTTGTAGTGACAAGAATTTAGGCTTATCCTTTTGTGAACTCATTGTTTTATAAGGAATACTAGCTGCCTGACCCATATGTATTCTATCAACAAAATAGTTATATACTCCCTCAACCGTTTCTCCTACCCTCACATCACCCAACCCAGATTGACCTGAGTCCCTCTGGACTCTTAGCATCCTCACACCCCTCTGACTCTCTTCCCTCTCTTCTCCCCTTACTTCATACTTCATCCCGCCCAACCTTCCACCCTTTCCTTCTTTTCTGACCCTTACCTCACTTTTCCTATCTGTCCGATGCAAATCAATTACCTGTAGGTACCTTTTGAATCACTCAAAATCTGCTATCAGGAACTGGCCTCATATTCCTGCTTCTAGCATTATCCTGCCATTTAATTTTATAACTAATTTCACTCTAGTCGCTGTTACCCAGCTGCCCTCCGACTTCCATTTGCGTAATTAATTCCTCCCTCTGTCGGAATTAAATCTAGAATATTAGTCCCCCTTGTAGTTTCTAAGATCACCTGTTTTAAAAATAATAATTCATTCGCATGTTTAGAAAATTTCCTAAAGGCTAATATTATTGTATATATGTCCTCTGAACCTTTGACAAGACAGGAGAGACGTAGGGACAATTCACAAGTACACTGTGTGGCTACGTAACATTACTTCGTATTCTATAAAGTGTTGCAGCCAAAACTCGAACAACCGGGCTTGATAAATGTATGCCATGGAAGGAGTGCATCTATCATGCTAGTGTTCGAGTTTTGGCTGGAACACTTGGGCGGAAGGTAAATGTACTGCAGTGCTTTCTCCGTTTGTTAAAACAAGGGAAAGGTTTGTAAGAACGAAAGGAAAGACAGAACAATTAAGTCTAAAAAAGTAACCACCACATCAAAGTAATTTAGAACAGAATCTTTATGGGTGGTTATTAAAGTAGTCTTTTTTCAGGTATATAGACCAATACAATTTGTTAAATAAATCTCAGCATTGCTTTTGGAAGAAAAAGTCGTACCTTTTAAAATTGTTATGTTTTTAAAGTGAAGTGTATGAGGCAGTAAAAGATATGCCATCCTTTAACTAGATTTCAGTAATGTGTTTGATAAGGTATCCCATCAGAGGCTCCTAATAAAAGTTAGGGCACACATGACGGGTGGAAAGATATTAGACTGGATAAGGTCATGGTTGGACGATAGGCAACAGAGAGTTATGAACGAATAAACAGATATATGATAAATACAGTCTGACATCAACATATGCAAAGTACTCAATGCAAGTAGATAAAATCCACACAATACACAGCGGTTACAAATAAGGGAAATATGGTATTGAGATTCATCCTAAACTGTTAAAAAACAAAGTCCAAAAGTCATTTTGAAGCTATATTTGGCGCTGGTCAGACCGCATTTAGATTATGACGTTACAGTTCTAGTCTTCACATTATAGGAGAGGTATAGGACTACTGCAGTGAGTAAAGAAGAATTTCTGAAAAGGATACAGGGATAAAGAAATATTTTGTACAAAATGTATAGAGACGTACATTAAGAGGGGATTTGATGGTAGTATTCAAGTGATACAGGTGTTATATAGGAAAACCTTCGCCAGAAACAATGTGATCCCTACGTAGAAAACAAAACTTGGTGGTCCCTTATTAAGGACAAACAGGGAATCAGACACTCACACTGACTCACTACACTCACTCACTCCACTCACTCACTCCACTCTCCTGATATTGATCGGCAAAGCAGCAACACCTCTGTAAACATCTGATCGCCGGTACGCTCGCCGCTGAGCCGCTCTGTTTACCCCTCGTTACGCACCGTTCTGTTCTGATTCACCGGCTGGAGGGCTGTGTTTCCTTACCTGCTACGGTGTGCTTTGCGCAAGCGAGGAGCTACGTGACTACACCTGGATCTTAGCAACACAAAAGCCACAACCTGCACCTGTGAAACGGGGTTCTCCCGCTTGGTAGAGAGCCCGCCCTAATGCAGTACTCCTGTTCTCTCCTCCTGTACTTCCTTTCGGCCTTAGCACCCCCCAGTGTGGTGAAGGGGGGGGGGGGTGCTTAGTAGGGCTGCCTTAAGCCCACTGGAAGAGTGGGCCAAAATCTTGGTTAGGGTTAGGCCGCAGAACGAGGTGATTACGACAGTTTTCAGAAATTGGATCGCCATATCGGCCTGCAATGGTAGTGCGTCGTATGTCGGGTTTTGGGGCCCCTTTAAATTTAAACGTTAAATCATGGCCAGAATCAAAATAGAATGTAAACAAAACTCAAAAGACCAGAATTTAAAGCTTATAGAGATTCTGTGTAGTAGGGACAGAGAAGTCAGCAGAACCTTTATAGCAAATGACGGTTTTGCTATAATAACAACTAGTGAGGCTCATGCAAACAGGAAATTTAACAAAACAAAAAACAGGTATGAACTTGCCACTAATGACTTTGTTCCTGTTATCCCTCCAAGCAAAAATGAGCGTTATCATTCCTAGAACGGATAATATAATCTTCGAAAGGAGTATAGACGAAATCGAAGAACTGCTACAAAAAAACACCTGGATAGGAGAAGAGTTAGAACAGGTATACAAAATTCCCAATTCACCCACCCTAAAATTAATATTTAAAAAAACAAGCTACGCCAATAAATGCACACAAGTTTTTTTCTTTTTTTATGAAGAAGGGCCAAGGGCAACAAAAATAAAACAAAAAGGCCCACTGAAGTGCCGGTCCCTGGGAAAGTTCAGATTCGTGAGGCAAAAGAGTGGGATAAGTGTCTAGATATTTCTCTCTGGAAAGAGTTCAAGTCAGAAGCAGGTGGAAATACAGAAGCAGGGAGAGAGTTCCAGAGTTTACCAGAGAAAGGGGTGAAAGACTGAGAATACTGGTTAACTCTTGCATTAGAGAGGTGGACAGAATACGGGTGAGAGGAAGAAGGAAGTCTTGTGCAGCGAGGCCGCGGGAGGAGGGGAGGCATGCAGTTAGCAAGATTAGAGGAGCAGTTAGCATGAAAATAGCGATAAAAGAGAGCAAGAGAGGCAACATTGCGGCAATGAGAAAGAGGCTGAGAACAGTCAGTCAGAGGAGAGGAGTTGATAAGACAAAAAGCTTTTGATTCCACCCTATTCAATGGAGCTGTATGAGTGGAGCCTCTCCAAACATGTGAAGCATACTCCATACATGGACGGATGAAGCCTATATAGATTTAGCAGTTGGGGAGGTGAGTAAAACTGGTGGAGACGGCTCAGAACACCTAACTTCATAGAATCTGTTTTTAGCTAGAAAGGAAATGTGAAGTTTTTAGTTGTTAAGATTACATGTAAAGGATAAGCCTAGAATGTTCAGTGTAGGAGAAGGGGACAGTTGAGTGTCGTTGAAGAAAGGGTAGTTATTTGGAAGGTTGTGTCGAGTTGATAGGTAGACGAATTGAGTTTCTGAGGCACTGAACAACACTAAGTTTGCTTTGCCCCAATCAGAAACTTTAGAGAGATCAGAAGTTAGGCGTTCTGAGGCATCCTTGCGTGAGTTGTGTACTTCCTGAAGGGTTGGTCGTCTATGGAAAGACGTAGAAAAGTGCAAGGTGGTATCATCAGCATAGGAGTGGAGAGGGCAAGAAGTTTGGTTTAGAAGATCATTGATGAATAATAGGAAGAGTGTGGGTGACAAGACAGACCCTTAAGGAACACCACTGTTAATAGATTTGGGGGAAGAACAGTGACCGTCTACCACAGCAGCCATAGAACGATCAGAAAGGAAACGTGAGATGAAGTTGCAGAGAGAAGGATATAAGCCGTAGGAGGGTAGTATGAAAATTAAAGCTTTGTGCCAGACTCTATCAAAAGCTTTTGCATGTCTAGAGCTACAAAAAAAGTTTCACCAAAATCTCTAAAAGAGGATGATCAAGACTCAGTGAGGAGAGCCAGAAGATCACCAGTACAGCGGCCTTGACGGAAGCCATACTGGCGATCAGATAGAAAATTGTTAAGTGATAGATGTTTAAGAATCTTCTTGCTGAGAATAGATTCAAAAACTTTAGATAAGCAGGAGATTAAAGCAATAGGACTGTAGTTTGAAGGATTAGAACCATCACCCTTTTTAGAAAAAGGCTGAATGTAGGCAAACTTCCAGCAAGAAGAAAAGGTAGATGTAGATAGACAGAGTTGAAAGAGTTTGACTAGGCAAGGTGCAAGCACGGAGGCACAGTTTCGGAGAACAATAGGAGGGACCCCATCAGGTCCATAAGCCTTCCGAGGGTTTAGGCCAGCGAGAGCATGGAAAACATCATTACGGATAGAGGGAAAACAAGCTTTGGTAGCGGAGAGATGGTATTCTAGATATTACAGATTACATTTAAGACCGCGAATATTGTATGAGTTCATGAAGAAGTTGAGGGGAATTCAAAGTCTTTTATGACCAATAACGAAAGAGCGGTTCGAACTTAAGACCCGGTCTCCTCCTAAAAAGGGAATTCCAAGAGTGATGTTGGAGTCACCAATTTTTCATTATTATTATTTTAATAGAAGGTTAAGCATCTAGTAAAAAGATTTAATTATCTTGTAAGTTCAAAGCATCTCCTGAAATGGTCCAGACCAGAACTTTTCCAGATAAAAACTAGTGCTATTGGTCCCTGTTACAAGTACATTATCGTTTCGGCAGGTATCTCCTCCAGTCACATGTGTGTGTGTGTGTGTGTGTGTGTGTGTGTGTGTGTGTGTGTGTGTGTGTATGTGTGTGTCTGTGTGTGTGTGTGTGTGTGTGTGTGTGTGTGTGTGTGTGTGTGTGTGTGTACGTATCCAGCAACAAGTTTTATGTGGTCAACTTTATTTTGTAAAAGGTAGAACTACTTATGAAATTATATGAAGTAACAAGTAACAAAAAGAAGGAAAAAAGGGAAAAAATGTTAAAATGCACAAAGTACAGTAGGACTTCTTTTTTTTTTTTTTGTAGAAAATGCAGATCAAATAAAATACTATGGTACCAAGCTCTGTTATATGCTTTCTCCAGATCAAGAAATATTGTGAAAAGATGCTATTTACCACCTAATGTCTCACATAAAACAAACAGTTTGAGGATTAAATAGCTTTGAAATTACATTTAATTTCTTTGACAAAATCAAAAGTAATTTTTTCTATCTAAGTGCTACATAAGCCTAAGATATACCATCTTTTTCAGCAATTTACAAGTATATGAAAAATTAGGGTGAAAGTTCCAAACTAATTGCTCATATTTTCTTTAATTTGGAATGATGATAATTTCAATTGTCGTGCCCTACAATTTCTTGCATGCACGTTGCAATTACATAGTTGTGTAAGACTATCACTCAATGTCAATAACCACGAGGTATGATAATGTACACTGCTAACATTTTCTCATTTTATTGACTTAATAGCTAAGTACACAAGTTATTAACCAAAGCCCTACTCCAGCAACTAGCTGATGACTTCCAATACACATAACATACCATATCCCCAAAGTTCTCTTCAAGTCTCTCACAATTCAACTTAATATACTTCACGCACATTATTATCAAAGTTTCTCACCAAATCTCTCATCAAAACTCAACTCCATATGATTCAATATCAATATCAAATATATCCCACATCAATGTACGTAACACTCAACGTTATCAACGCTTCTCATCAATCTCATATCAACATTTAACTCCAGATAATTCAATATCAATGTCGAAATACATCTCACGCCAATATACGTAACACACGATATTATCAATGTTTCTCATCAATCTCTCTTCAATATTCAACTCAAAATAATTCAATGTTAGTGTCACGGTAAAATTCAAACAAACACATATAAAATCAACCACAACATCTTAACTCTGAACATCCTAATAATATAACATCCTAACCACTATTTTCCTCCTTACATTTCATAAACACAACAAATAAATTAGACTGCATTACCAACATTCAAAACTCCACTTACTAATACAAGTTTATGCGTCTCCATGTCCCCCTGACCCACCTCTGGTCAGGGAAGCTGCGACCTCCTCAGCTTCTCTCTCTCTCTCTCTCTCTCTCTCTCTCTCTCTCTCTCTCTCTCTCTCTCTCTCTCTCTCTCTCTCTCTCTCTCTCTCTCTCTCTCTTAACAAGTTGTTTCTCTCCGTTACATCTCATTTTATATTTCAGTTGTCACATATTTTCCTCAGAAAAAAACTATCCTTATAACTAAGGTCGAATATTCTATACATTTCACATATTCCAACATGCAGTACTTACATCTCTTACAAAAGACATGCCCTGGGCGTGGCATTACCAACCTGGGTATCATGGCACTGGTCAACCTTATACTAGACACACCCACTGCGGTATGGGGGCGGAGTTAAGACAATGCATCTCTCAAAGTTAGGCTTATAAATGTCCCCTCTCCTGAAGTTTACCGCTCCTTCCGGTTTCCCAGGACCAAACATCTCAGTTCCCCTGACTCTCTATGTTTACTTCTGGGTCATGCCTGCAGTGCCCTTTCATAAAACGGTCAGACTTAGGGGACCTTCCCATCAATCCTTGTCAAGTTTTCACCTCCTACCTACTCTGGTACTGTTATTATATTACTTCTTCCCTTATTAATTTTTCTCTCATTTCTTCTTATTTTCTTATTTCTTCTCTCTTCTTTTATCCATGCCAGGATACCACACAATAACATGACTAAGAAAATGTAAATTCATAGCTATCCCACATATAATTTAATGTATGTGTCTGTATACATGCACATACCTAATGTAAACATGCACATACCTAATGTATGAATCTAAAATACATATACATTTAAATTCATTTCACATTTTTTCTCTTTTCATATAGGTTAATTGTTGCTTTCCTTCTGCTTATTTGTATATAATTTCATAGCATTGCCATTGAAGCTTCTATAGCTTTCAAATGGCTATTTGTTTCACTTACTGATCTTTTTTAATGTATGTAAACAAGACTATTATAATATAATAAAATTATTGCATGAAAGAGGCAGCCAATTGGGCGGAAGACATCTCGAATTTGTAGAAAGGGAATAATTAGTGGCTGGCCATGACATTTTAAATTTTGAGTGAAGAGTGTATGTGTTTATCGGTGTATGTAGTTTTGTATGAAGGAAGAGGGCAGGTTGTGATTTCCTCCTTGTAAGACACAAAGGAGAACCAAGCCACAGCTGGCCTTATTATTTTAAGTTCACAGCACCCATGAATCAGTGCTATTAGACCTCCCTTGGAGTAATTATTGTTTTGGCATGGTCTCCTGTCTCCTCCTTGGCAAATATATATTTTAATGTCTTTGGCTCTGGCCAAAGGCTACAAATCAACAACAACCAAAATTTGCACTTTTCATTCATCATTGCGGCTGATCAAGTCATTATATTGTTAGCACTGACAATGACTTAAGTCAGCCAAGTGATCATTTGATGTATTCTTCTTTTTAAGTGTAATGAATGATTTAACATTTCCATTAATGGCAATCATTGGCCAAAATCAACAAATACAAAGAACCTATCTACTTTAAGGAAAAATAGATATTTGTTTCTGAAATTAAAGTAATACTTATTCATTTCACTGTTTTTTTTTTCAGGTGCTGATTGGAAAAGCATGACTGGAACTGAAAAACGCCTATTTTTTGATGAATCAAGACGACTGAGGTTTGTATCTTGTCGTAGTACTTGTGTGCCTAAAGTACAGTAGTACACGTGTACTACGGGAGCACGGGTTTCAGTTCTGGCCACCGTCAAAGGAAAGACTGGGCATTCATCCACTAGGGGTAAAGATTCTCAAATTGGTGGGTGTACAGATATATCTCCATTAGGTGCTTAATGGTTCCCATGAGATACAAAGTCAGTACGAATCAACGGTGCCGCCTATCAGAATGACTACCACTGTGACCATCGTATCTTGGATGGTTGGGTTTAGTGATCAGAGGACGTTGCGTTAGAAAGCTCTACTACCGCCATAGAAAAACATTCGAGTCTACAGTAGATTTTTTTTTTTTAATTAAAACGAGCATTATCATGGTGGCCAAGGTACCCCGTTCATGACAGCCAATCCTCAGTCCCCTCATGTCTCCAGTAGGCGGTAACTGTTGGTCCTTATGGTTATTCTAACCTCATCCTCTTGCACTCGTATCAGTCCCTATCATCTCTCTCTCTCTCTCTCTCTCTCTCTCTCTCTCTCTCTCTCTCTCTCTCTCTCTCTCTCTCTCTCTCTCTCTCTCTCTCTCTCTCTCTCTCTCTCTCTCTCTCTCTCGCTCGCTCTCTCTCTCTCTCTCTCTCTCTCTCTCTCTCTCTCTCTCTCTCTCTCTCTCTCTCTCTCTCTCTCTCTCTCTCTCTCTCCCTCCCTCCCTCCCTCCCTCCCTCCCTCCCTCCCTCCCTCCCTCGCTAAAAATAGCCTCAGTATCTTAACCCTTAATCCTTGGAACTCTGGTTTCGGAACTCTGGAGAGACGTTATCTCTCTGGGAGAACATCTACACCGTCTATCTCCCAGGCAGCATTCCTTACTCAGGTTGACATTCATACCTCTTGTTCTTTTCTCCGATTGGCTAATTTCCTTCTTCCTTGAGTCACTTCGTTCCCACATAAACCTCATCTGGTCACACGCATCCTCATTTAAGATATATCATTCACTCATTCAAGGTCATTCAAAGAACACTCACGGACGAGCCATCATTCGCTCTTGAGCTATCACTCACTTTCCATCTGGCCCAGACATCATCTCACCTACAGCCACGTGACATTCGTCTCTCGTCCGTTTCATCACTCTCCAGAATCATCCAGAGTTATTAACAAAGAAGAGAAGAGTTAAGCTTTAGAGACAGATGTGATGGTAGTGGCGCCATCATAATGGAATAAAGGAGAGAAATAGGAAGAATTATGTCATTGGAGATGTTTTTGGCCAGATGACAGGTATAGTGACCTTGCCGCAAGCCATACTGGTGAACTGATAGAAGATTGCGAATATACAGATGTTTACAAATGTTCCTATTGAGGGGAGATTAAAAACTTCAGACAAATAAGAAACAAATCTATGTATAGGGTTGTAGTTTGAGGGATTACAACAATGAGCCTTTTTAGGAACAGGTTGAATGTAGGTAAACTTCCAGCAAGAAGGAAACGTAGAAGACGATAGTCAAAGTTGGAAGAATTTGGCCAGGCAAAGTGGAAGCACGAAGGCACAGTTTTTTTTTGAGGAATAGGGGGAACCCTATCACGCTTACTGAAGATTTAAGTCAGCTAGAGCATGGAAAACATCATTGAAAAAAATCGACGACATTAAATAGAGAGAGAAGGAGAGGCAGAAAGAAATCCAGAATCATTCAAGATAGTTATTAGCAAAGGATTAAGAGAAGAGATCAGATTTAGATACAGATGTGATGGCAGTGGTGCCATGAGAAGGGAATAAAAGAGGAATGCCAGATATCTCGAAGGGAGTTGGATTTCTAAAGTTTTGTATTTTTCTATTAATAAAGAAGTGTTTGGCTAGTTGAAAAACAAACTTGGCATGATTCTCGGCAGAAATATAAACCACATGAGATTCAGTAGATAGGAGACTCAAGTATGCTTTGGGGACAACCTCCCTATTATGTTTAGTTTATAAAATTTAAGCTGGCATAAAAGAGGGAAGAATATTGTACACATCCTTGCCAGACACTATGAACTTTTTTTATTTGCTCAGCTCATACGACACGGAAACAGTAATCCAACAGAAATCCAAGCCAAATTATCATAGTTCCTACTCATGTACTCCAAACTGCTATATGCAAAGTGCAAGAGGCAGCTCCGGTTTGGGGGATATTGAGGAAGGATTGAAGAAATAAGACAAAATACAGATATAAGAGAGTGATAAGAGAAGTCAAAAGAAGGTTAAGTAACAGTGTAACCAGAAAGATTACTCAGAAAGTCTAGCAGCATAAGTCTCCTCAATACTATCCAGCGTCTCCACCGAGTGGAGGCCAACCCACAACAAATAAAAAAAAAAAAGAAACATCAGATAAATGAAAAAAAAAAAAAAAAATAGAATATTAACTGATATGAGCATTTTCTAGAAACTTTTCTTTGATGGGTTTCCTCTTTGTCTCTTTATAAAAAGTAACTGTTGTAGAACAACTTTTATTTGAGTTTTATCTATTTTTCACTCTGAATTTCTGTATGTTTTTGTATGGTAATACTTTAAAAAAAATGTGTGCAGCTATAGGTTCAAAAACAAAATACACTCTCACCTGCTTTCATGGCAGCCTTGTAGATAAAGAGAGGAGCTGGGAAAGCCGGTTACCCATCCACAAAACAAAGACCCGGCGTCGGAAACAAAAACTTCTCGATATTTACCAACAGAACAAAGAACCCAGCTGCTGCGACTCACTTTCCCCTCCACAAACTCGCTCGACTCCCTTTGATAAATCAGACAAACCATCAGACCAATTCGTCACACGCTCACACAATCCCTCAAGACACCAGAACTTTCCCGAGCTCCTACCACGACAACAATGTTTGCTGCCGAGCGTCCTCACCACGACGTCGACGTTGCCACATACTGTACATGTAAATCTATACATACCATATTTACATTCTTAAGATTTTTATTCCAACTTATATGCACACAACTGTACAACACCACACGCTCCCCTGATCTTAAGACCACTATTCAATTTCCCCAGCTTCACAATCCTGCAATGCCTGTTTCTCCGAAGATACAATTATCATTTCCAACTTCTTGACAATCCATTCCAATTGTGTCTGTGGGTCTTTCTTCACCATCCTGAGTTTCCTAACCATCCCGTCGCACAACTCGTCGTATGTCAAGAATATGTCTAGGCACTCCATCTACTGACAGATTGCTCTTTGAATTTAATCCGGTCACAATTCAATTCTGCCATCGAGTGGTACATCTAGCAAGAAGTGGCTTCGCCTCATCTCCTATCTTAATGGTCTCAACTTCATCTTCTTCCTTCAGTAACGAATCTGCAGCAGGGTGTCTCCAGTCATATCGAAATATTGATCGTTGTGGAACAGAGTCCGCATTTGGCCTAGTTTTTAGAGACATGTTACACCAAAAAAAAAAGAAAAAAAAAAAAAAAAAAAAAAAAAAAAGCCTCTATGGGTATTATACGTCCCCTCTCAGGTGGTGTCTTTCTACTATCCATTCCCATTTGGCCGGTACGCCGCTCTGAAGAATGGCCGCACTCTCCACTTCTCCATAAATTCACCCATTGCCTCTGATCTGAACACCGCCGAATTCTCCATCAACATTTCATCTACTGGCCCTCTCTCTAAAAACATTTCATTCAATATTGAAACAACCCACTCTGCTGTCTCTCTCTTAAGATCCTTCCATATGGCAAACCTCCCTGGCCCACAGTCCACAATAATTAGATACAAAGCTTGCCTGTAATGTGTGACGTCAATTGCAAACCTCTTCCAATTACTCCTAACTCTCCCTTATTATGAACCACTGGAGGTGGATCAATCGATTGGCACATCTTGCATCCTGAGACCATCTCCTTCATCAAGGGTCTAGTTACATTCAGGTCTATATTCCGAGACAAGAATAGTGAGCGTTCTACTGCAACATGGTGCATATTGTGCACTTTTTCTAAGTCTATAGTACCGGCACATACTGTGGCTCCTTCATTCTCATCATCTTCCACATTAGTCAGCCAAGTTTTCTTTACTCTAGTTAATTCGTCAGCTTTATTCTTTGATGTTGGCACAAAAATAATTTCTACACTGAGATCAAACTCATCAATTAAGTTCCTTAGGATATAGAATCTTCTCTTAACAATCATTTTAGCTGCACTCTTCATCCAGTGTTAAAGTCACATTCACCCACCCGGTATACACTGTTGCAGAATCTGTCATCAGGTTCAGTGCAAGGTTTACTCCTTTTAAAATTAATTTAACTCTGCTACACTGATATCCTTTTTTCTTAGCCATGCAACATCCTCAACACATCGACCGTCAATCTCCAACAATACCCCCATGGCAATGTTGAATCACACCATATGACACCATTCCTGGTACTTTTCCTTGGAACTGTCCACCTTCCCTTCACTGGATCTTCCATCTTAACTTGATCCATCACTTCCCTTTTGATCTTCATTGTGGACTCCCCTATCCTGGTACCTTCTGCTTTTCTTTTGATAAAACTGCATGCCACATGTAGCCATCCAGCTAAAGGGTAGTGCCCAACCAATTTTCCACACACCGAAAACAATTCTCTTCTCGTGAAGCTTTCTGGAAGTATAGGCAAGTAATTTCCTCTACAGAATATCAACTCCCCTGTTTTGTTCCTTTTTCATCTTCAGTCCTTGGGCAGTTCCTCTATCCAACAGCTCTGGCAATTTGGTGATCAGACCAAGTTCACCGAGGTGCTGCATTAATTCCTCAGCAGTCACTTGTGATTCATTAATCAGGATATCGTCGATGTATGAGCAAGTAACTGCCTCAACCTTCTTAGATTTCTCTAGGACAGTTTTCAAACTCTTTGCCATGATGCAAGGTGCTGAATTTAACCCGAACCCAAACCGAGTCAAACAATATGCTCTACCCTTATATTTAACGAATTAGTATTTCCATAGCTCCTTAGCAACTCTGATTTTCAGGTAAGCAGACTTTAAATCAGTTAGTGTCGTCTCTCCCTTTACTTGTCTCCATTCCCGAAGAGTCTCGCTGCACACATCAGTCATGTCATCTCCTGTGTGACATTCTACACAGACATTCAATTCCCTATAATCCAAAACCGGTCTTACTTTGTTCTCCGTGGGTTGCTCCGCAGCCATGAATGGCAAAATTCCACCTTTCACGTCTTCATCTCAAGGCAAAAGAATACCTTCTTCAATCCAACGTTCTATTTCCTTCTCAAACTCTTCCCTTTTTCCTTCCTGTCATCTGTTTGGCATAACAACTATCTTATTTTTCAGCACAGGTGGCTGATCTCCCTTCCAAAACCATTCCACAGTTCAGTACTTGCCATCAAAGTCAACTTTGAAATCTTGATCTTTTATAGAACATAACTCCTCCCCCTCTTTCGCACATGATTTTGGTATTGGTACTGTCTCTGTGGCTGCCAAAAAGGCAGACACTGTTCTTCTCTGAAATGGTCCCCAAGCTGGATCTCAAACTGGACTGTGAACCTAATTACCAGCACACCTCCTAGCTGATCAATAACATCCATTCCAAGCACTACATCCATTCCTTCAACGGTGTTATCAACCACCCTAGCATAAACCTTAACAGGTGTCCCAGCCACCACCAGATCTAACCAACTCATACCTCGACACTCAGCCTCACTGTTATCAAAAGCAAAAATGCGACTATAACCCTCTACACGATCAACTAGACTTGCCCTCACAACCACCGTTAAACATCCAGTGTTTACTAACGATCGAACCTTTTTGTCACCCAACAAAGTTTCGATCACCGGTAACAGTTGACCAGAACTGCGCGCCTTTACTCCATGGAGGGAGTAGCTGCTGGCGCAACAGGCCCCCTCTTGTCGATTCCCTGATTTTAATTACACTGTGGGGCTATATGACCTACAGTTCCACATCGATAACATACAACAACTTTCCAATCTTTACAATACCGTGCCATATAAAGCCCTCCATAATTGCCTTTGAATCGCCGTGCAGATGCAGCTGCTTCATGTATCCTAGCACCCGTGTTTTCAGTAAAGATTGCTTGCTTGCTGTGTGTGTGAGTTACATTAGTTGCCACTGCAAGCAATTTAATGTCTTTGTTCGCACAAAGTATTCTAGCTCTAATCAAAATTTCACTCATTGACAAAATTGTGCTGTTCTCCACTTGCTGGAGCTCAATACTTATACTGTCAGGGAATCCATTCACAAATGTCAATTTCACCATTCTCTCTAGATTTTCACCAGTAAAACCAGCCAATCCACCCAAGCTCCTTAACTCATTGGCGTAGACGTCAACTTGTTAATTGTCCCGTCCATCTCGCTCACACTAGCTTTCGGTGAGCTACAAATGGTCCATCTGTAAAGGCTTATTTTAGCCTAGCTTATATTTTGTCAGCATCTGTTTGGTCACTCTCTTTCATCTCCTAGTAAATTGCTAAAACATCCTCCAGATATAGGTGGAAGGAAACGAAGGAAACATGCTAAGTCAGATATATTTTGCAACTTGGCAAGTAACTTCACTTTCTTTAGCCAAAAAATAAGTTCACCCTCCCCCGTGAATGGTTTTATCATATCAATTATAAGCTTGATATTCCCAGTATTCCCCATATTAAGTGTAACTTCTTCAGTGGACACATAGAGGCAGCTGATCGAGATTTCCCGCCCATATTGACGTCACAGACCCCAGCGAATCACAACCCCCGACACAAAACGGCTAACCAATCACAAACCCTCTTGTCTTCCCGCTCCCTCTAAACTCCGCCCTTTTCTTCTTCTTCCTCTTGTGACTTGTTTTGATAGTCGTCTGTCTGTTGATCGCCACCTCTACTTCTGTCTTGTTTTACTTAAAGTTTTTATCAGTTCCCTTCAGTTTTAGTCATTGTAGAAGCAGAAGACATACACAAGGACATTATTATTAGGAAGGTAATGTGTGTCTGAATAAATTAGTGATGTTCTATATGATTTTGTGTCGGCCACTTTGCCGCGGGGCAAACCACACATTTCTGAGTTCCCTCTTCTCCCACAAACTTGTAGGACCTGTGGCAAGCTGTTTTAGTGATGGAGAAACATCGTAATGATGTATCTGCAGCAGAAATCAAGTGAAACAAATAAAAACACGAGATCTAAATATTAGGGACACTCGTGTCGGTCTGTGGTCCATCCGGCTCGCCTGTGGGGCCCCTGGGGATGCAGTTAGGCTAGCCGAGAATCGTCTCCACAGTGGGTTATATGCCATCCCGCCTTTATAGAATGATTTTTTGGGTGTCATAATGTTTCAAATCACTTATATCTTCTTGGCAAACATTAGTTATACCGAATTTTATGTTCATCTGAGTGAGTTACACCACCTCCTCAGGTGGTGTAGTTCTGGGCCCAGATTTACACCCTTGCTACGACATTTGAAAGTTGTAAGTGGCTTTCTGAATACCATATACTGTTTGAAAGTTGTAACCTTGAGATATACACCCCCTGAATAGTGTAAAGTGCTTTCTGAATCCGGGCCCAGTGGAACACTACAGTTAGCTATCCTAAGATGCCAAAAGCATCCAGACAGTAATTATTTTATTTTGTCACAGAAATTACAAGGTAAAACAAAGGCATCGGGTACCTGTGAGAGAGTGTTTGGGAAGGAAGCGCCAAGGCGTCTTCCTCCTGACTGGAAAATGAGGGTTGGTCGTCTGGAAAGGGAAAGGACTGCAAGAACTACCGTGGTATGACACTGCTCAGAGTACCAGACAAGGTGCTTGCACATTGGCTGCTGATGTGAATCCGTAGTCATCTGCTGAAACACAAGAGATCAGAACAGCCTGGGTTCACTCCAAGTAAGTCAACTACTGAACAGAGATTCCAGCGCTTCGCGTACTGGTGGAGCACCGACGTGGGTTTCGACCTGGGTTGCCCGCAGCCTGTCACTCTTAAAAAGGCGTTTGATTCAGCAAATCGAGAGACACTTTGGCATCTATTATGTCTCCATGGGATTCCTGCACAAATTAAACAGGCCTGCAACCATTTTCCTTTTCTTTCAAATCCAAAAGGTGAATTTTATGACTTATCACACGCTGATTTCAAATGTACCACTGAAATTGCTGTATCACATCATTTTTTTTTTTTTTTTACATATTCAGTTTTGTATTTCCTTCGATCCCCCATCCCATGAACTAACTCCCTTCGCCTCAGTATAGCTTTTCTTATTATTTTGTTATTATTTCTATTTATGTTTCTTGTTTTATGCGGTTCTTATTCTCCTTAATTATTGCTATTATTATGAGCCCTGCCGCGAATATTGGAGGGTTGAGCTGGCCGCGTGTGTCCCGCACAGTTTCATTTAAATTCAATTCTGATTTACCTTATTTCCCCTTGTCTCCCCATTCTGTAAACTTCATATGTGCATTGTAAAAATATTACCTGTCTTTTGACACTGTTACCTTTGAGCCAGACCCCCTTGTTAGCGAATTATTAAATTTAAACGTAGTGTGAAAGCGTTACCTCCTACGGAGGATATAAAGGCCGATGAAGCCCGCTCTGCGCTCAAGAACTAAACCCCCCTTATATCCAAGAATAGCATGTAAGATAGCTTCTAGAGGTTGCTTAACAAATCGGATTAGCTATTGTTACGTTTTAGAAAATTTTGTTGTAAAGAAGCAACGGAGAAATATTACAGAATTCGAAAAAAAAGAATAAATAAAAAAATAAATAAAAAAATAAATAAAAATAAATAGAAATAAAAAAAAAGCATACTATGCATACGTTGGAGTGAAGCTGGGTGAGCAAGATAAGGACTGGGCTCTTCATATGCTTTGTTCAGTATGTACGGAAAAATTGAGGCAGTGGACGAAAGGCTAGAAGTCAATGAGCTTCGGAGTTCCAATGATATGGTAAAAAAAGAAAAAAAAAGTGAGGGGCTTACGCTGTATCAGCGCGTGGCTGCGGGCGCTCATCTCCCGTCTCCTTGGCCTTTGAGCCTGTGGTGGAATAGTCCCTTACCCCGGGACATGGGGCCAGCATGAAATCCGGGTTTTCACAGTTTACCTTCCCTAGGTTGCCCTAGGTACCCATTTATCGACCAGTGAAGGATGAAAACCTGGGTGGGGTCCGCGCCGTCCTCGTCCGGGATCGAACTCGGGCCCACGGATTCGTAGCCAGACGCGCTAGCCACTGCACCGTGGCGTGATATGGCGGGAGCAGAAAAACCACAATGAAGATTGTTATTTCTGCACATGCAAAGTGCAAGGGTATAACTCGAAGACAATGAAAAATATCGCCTATCCGAATCTTCCATCAGCATTGCGACCTATTCCTCATGGTCCAGATGTGCCACTCCCATCGCCTCCAACATATCTGGACGATGTACAACTAAGTTCAGGCTCCGAAATCAGCAAACATGCATCAGATTTCTGCTATGGAGATGATAACAATGAACCTCAAGTGTTTGGTCAGAGTGACCTAAATGATCTGGTGTAGGATCTAGGACTGGCAAAGGAATCAGCAGAACTTTAAGGCTCAAGATTTAAATCTAAGAATCTGTTAGCTCATTGTCCTGGTATCATCCCGAGAAAGCGTTTGTTCCTTATTTTGACCAGGAAAATGACTCAGTGATCCGAAAGGATCAAAGGTAGAAAAGTTTGGTATATGTTATAACACTGAAGAATGGAGAATCTTTATTGATTCATCTAAAAGAAGTCTTAAAGCCGTTCTTTTCCGTAATAACAATAAGTATGCTTCAATACCTGTGGGATACTGAGTGATAGTGAAAGAGTCCTACGAAAATTTGATGGTTCTTTTAGACAGGATTAACTACAAAGATCACAACTGGATGATCTGTGGTGATTTGAAGATTGTATGTATGTTGATTGGGCAGCAAGCAGGGTACACGAAATTTTCATGCCTTTTGTGTGAGTGGGACATTAGAGCGAGGAATCTGCATTGGACTCAGGAACTTCGACCTAGTAGGGATTCACTCACATCAGGGACAAAAAAAATCTTGCGAGAGAGTTTAGTGGATCCTAAAAAGATTCTACTGCCACCATTGCAAATTAAACTGGGTCTGATGAAAAAGTTTGTTTAGGTTTTGCTGCAGGAAGGAGATGGTTTCACGTATTTGTGCAGAAAGTTCCCTTTTCTCTCGGACGGCAAGATTAAAGAGGGAGTATTTGTTGGTCCGGACATAAGAAAGCTCATGAATGATGAAAACTTCGAGAGCTGTCTTGGTGAGGAAGAAAAGAATGCTTGGATTAGTTTAAAAATGTGATTAAAACTTCTTGAGCAATCACAAGAGTCCAGACTACAAGGATATTATAGAAAGAATGCTGAAAAAGTTCTAGGCTTTGGGATGCAACATGAGTCTTAAAGTTCATTTTCTACATGCGCATCTTGACTATTTCCCAGAAAATTTAGGAGACGTGAGGGAAGAACAGGGGGAAAGGTTCCACCAGGACAAAAGGAAGATGGAAAGAAGGTACCAAGGAAGGTGGAACGTTAGTATTTTAGCGGACTATTGCTGTATGTTGCACCGGGAGACTTTATAAATGCCTACAAACGTAAATTATAGACGTAGTTTTCAAGAGAAGAAGAAAAAATTCAGATTTTACAATTCTAAAGAACTGTTAAGCGTACATTTCCATAAGTTCGATTTATATTTCTTTCATTCATTCTCCATTCAATCTCAAAATAAATGACCAGGCAAATTTTTTATTATATTATTTAGCCCTTTAATATATAATGAGCTCTACAAATGTGTGCCTAAACCTTACATGGGAAACACTGTGATGATATTTTAATTCAGGTACCTCGAAATGCTTAGATACACATTTGACATTCAAACCATTTTTTTGGAAAGTCCAGTTTTGCAGGCCTGTGTTATTGGTCTATTAACCAGCCTGTACTCTGGGACTGTGAGTGCTGTGAAGTGTGGAGGGTGTGTGTACAGCTTTTTTTCTCATTTCCGCGTCCTTTCCGCGTAGACTATAATATGTGCTTAATATACTATCAATACTTGATAGATTGATATATTCACACACACACACACACACACACACACACACACACACACACACACACACACACACACACACACACACCCTCGTAAACATTTTATTGATTTTGTTACAACAATGTTGCTAATTGTAATTATCTATACCAACCAGGTTTCTGCACAAGAAGAAATACCCGAACTACAAATATATTCAAAAAAGAAAAAGCAAGAAACAGACCAGGCATCAAAACAGGTTTGGACATAGCATATACTCTTAGTAAATATGCATGAGCTATGCCTTAGTTGTGCTAAACATTCATGCATCACAATCTGCAAATCTGTCAACATGCTACAAAACAGGATATGTATAAGTCGTTTTATTTTTCTGGTGTCATCCACCAATATTGACATGTTTTTTTTTTTTTTTTTTTTCCTGTCAGTAACAACACTTTTTAACTGTAGCATTTTATGCACTTTCTTGAATGTTTGTCACTGTGCCTTAATTGTTATTTAAATATCTCAATAACTTTGAACCTTGAGATAGTTTTGCGATGAAATAGGAAGGATAATGTGAAATCCTAGTAATAAAAATGCAATTACGTAGAACATATGAGACGTTTCGTCATAAAGTCGTCTAAACTCATTAGCATTTACATGTCTTAGGTATATATGTTTTAAATTATAAAACAAAATAAAATCATAAACTTTTAAGAAACATTTGATATAAATGAATTAATGCACACTTTATAATCTTCCTCATGCCCTCTTGTCCTGCTGATCGCACATTCTTTATTGGATACCTTCAACTATAACATATCTTTATCTCGTCCTGTTGCCCCAGTCCCTCCTCAGAACACTTCATTAATAAATTTGGGGCATTACTCCGATTTTTTATGAACAAACTACTATTCCACTCAAGACGTACCAAATACAAGATATCCAGCGGGTTTTATTTATTTTTCTTCACCCTTCCTTCTTTAATTGAGTCTGTTGATATAACTCGGTTCTTATATTCATAAAGCTTTTTTTTTCAAACTCTTATCAAAATTCTTAATGATATTTTCAAATTCTCTCGCTGGCTTAACACTTAGAAGTCCCTCTTCTTGTTTGCCGAATCTGTACTGTTGCGCTTGTATAGACAAATTCTTTCAACTCTATTGACATCTACCTCTCCTGTTTCTGGTAACTCTGTCCATCATCGTATCTACTTAAACTACTTCATGGCAATTTGCCTACAATGAACTTGTTCCTAAAAAAGAGTGACTGCTCAAAGCTCTCTGCTTCTGCTTGATAATGCGCAGGGCACTAAAAAAGTGCATAACACGCATATATGGAGTTGACTGGTGGACGGGGAGGGGAGGGATGGAGTGGCAAGGGGGGGATAGTGAATCAAGTGTGAGTGTTTATGTTGGTATGTTGTTGTGATAGGTAGGCGTGTAGTTGTTTAGTGAATGAGTCTATTGTCATATTATTAAAAATATATTGAGGAAGCCTGTTCCAGTCACGTATCGTTTGTGGAAAGTATGAGTGCTTGTATGTGTCAGTGTTAGTGTGATATGTTTGGAATGTCAAGGAATGTGTGTTACGAGTACGACTGTTAGTGTTATGTAAGTATGTATGTGGGTTAATGTCAATGTAATTGTTTGTGATTTTGTACATAAGTGTAAGTCTGTGTGTTTGTCTGCGTATGTGAAGGTGATCCATGTTTATTTGTTGTTTCAAATGTGTTGTGATACCAGGCGCTTGTGTGTAGTTGTTTGTAATAAACCTAGCCGCCTTCGTGTTAATTTTTTCTAACATGTTAATGTTTCTGTGTGTATAAGGGTCCCACACCGCAGAGCAGTATTCTAGTGTTGGTCTGACAAGTGTATTGTATGCTAAGTGTTTTGTGTCTTGTGTACATCCGTGTAGGTTTCTCCTCAGGAATCCCAGTGTTCGGTTCGCTTGTGAGTAGATGGAATCTATGTGAGTGTTGAATTTTAGATTGGTGGAGAGGTGGATGCCAAGATGTTTGTGTGAAAGTACGGATTCAAGTTGAGTATTGTGAAGTGTGTATATGTGATGGATTGGGTTGTGTGTGCGGGTGAATCTGAGAGTTTTGCACTTGTCTGGACGGAAGTTCATTTGCCAGGCACGTTCCCACTGCTGGAGGGCGTCTAAGTCTTGTTGAAGGAGTCTACAGTCGTCGCTAGTCTTTACTGCTCTGTACAGCAAACTGTCGTCTGCAAACAGTCTAGTAGTAGAATTAGGTGTAGATAGGGGGAGATCATTGATATAAAGTAAGAAAAGAAGAGGGCCTAGAACAGTGCCTTGGGGAACACCAGAAGAGACAGGGATAGTGTCAGATGAAGAACCGTCAAGAAGAACACGTTGAGTCCTGTTAGTCAGAAATACAGTGATCCAGTGAAGAAGTGGTCCTGAGATACCATAGTATCTCAATTTAAGTGTCAGTCTTTTGTGAGGGACTTTGTCGAAGGCTTTGGCAAAGTCAAGTACTATAGTGTCAACCTGTTTGATGTCTCGTTGGTCAAGTTGTCTTACAATGTCATGATATGTGGTAATGAGCTGCGATTCACATGAGCGTCTAGGTCGAAAGCCGTGTTGTGTGTCAGTAAGAATGTTGTTCGCGTCAAGGTGGTTCATTATGTGTTTGTGTATTATGTGCTCGAAAATTTTGCATGGAATCGATGTTAGTGAGATGGGGCGATAATTTGATGGGTCAGTCCGGTCACCTGTCTTGAAGAGGGGATTTACATTTGCCAAAAGCCAGTCAGAAGGTAATGATGAGGATGAGAGGGATTGTGTGTAAATGACCTGAAGGGTTGGGGCAAGGATGGAGGCACAGGATTTCAGAATGAAGGCAGGAATGTTGTCAGGGCCAGTGGATTTTGTGGTGTCTAGTCCTTCAAGTAGTTTCTGTATTCCGTTAGTCGTTATGTGAAGGGCGGGTATGTTGGGGAAAGGACTGTGTGGCATGTTCGGTATTTGATTGTCTTCTTGTGTGTGTACTGATTGGAAGTGTGTGTTGAGTATTTGTGCTTTGTGTTGTGGTGTGGTGATCAATGTGTTTGTGTGGTCTTTCAAGGATGTAATAGTGTTAGTGTCTTGTCTGCGCGTCTTGAAGAATTTGAAAAAGTGTCTTCTGTTATTTCTTACATTGTCTGAGAGATAGTCGGCTATATGTTTGTGTTCAGCGATTTTTATGTTTTTTGCAAATGTTTTTTGGTGTTTTACATACGCTGACCAATTATGTGGAGTGTTGTGTGTCTGCGCGCGTCTGTAGAGTCTTTGTTTCTTGCGGTGTTGTCTGCGTAAATCCCTGGTAAACCAGGGAAGTGTGTACCTACTTGAAAGTGTCTTTTGTGGTATGTATTTATTCATAGTGGAATGTATGACGTGTTTCAGGTTATCCCAATTAGAAGAAACTGGTCTTGAGTAGGGGTCCGAAGCAAAAAAGTCAAGGCTGTGTGCAGTTACGTCCTGTTTGATCTTGTCTGTGTCAGCCCTTGAGTAAAGGTAAATTTGTCTGGGTTGTGATTTATGTCTGGTCGGTTTGAGGTTGGCGTCAATAAGTAATATACTGTTGTTTTAATTTCTTGCACCTCTGACGGTTGACTAGTTAAATATATTATCAACCGAAAGATTGATAAACATATATCAGTAATGATTTCCTCTGTGGCCGTTACACTAACGATTTTCAGTTTTTTTCTAATGTATTCTTCAAGAGATTTTCGCTTTTTTGCATTAGAGATACGAAAAACATATCTCCCAATACTTTATATTTTCACTATAACTTCATGTCAGAGTTTTCATTTATCTTTTTTTTTTTTTTTCGTTTTGCTGCTGCTCTACTTAATGGTCACTGTTAATGCAGAGCAGAGAAAAATGAGAAGCTGGCAGTTATTTCCGTAACTAAAGAAATGGTAAAAAAAAAAAAAAAAGAGATAGACTGAAAAGTTCAAATCACCATAACATGGTGAAGTATATCCTAAGTACAGGAATGCAAAGAGATTGTTTGTGAGTCGTCAGTAGCAGTCTTTAAGATGTCACAAGACTCAGCTGAGGTTCCAGAACTACGGAGACAGGTCACCGTTGTACTGCTATTCATTAAATTCTAATTATAGACCAGTCAACTTAACTTTAATCATAAGGAAATTAACGGGGTCTATAATAGCGAAGAAAATCAGAGAGCATCTAGACAAACATAATTGATCAATTGATCAATTACTCACAACTTGGATTCACAGAAAAAAAAGTCGTGCCCTACAAATTTGTTGAGTTTCTATAGTAAAAAGTATGAGGTAAGAGATAATGGAAAGAGTTATGCCTTCCTTTACCTAGATTTTAATAGAGTATTTCATAAGGTACCCTATCAGTATTTCTTAAGAAAGGCGCACGGGATAGATGGAAAAATATTACGATTGATGACAAGAACGGTTAATCGATAGGTGTCAGAGAGTTGGAATAAACTTCTTTAATTCAGAGTAGGGTGCGGTAATTAGTGGGTTGCCACAGGGATAAGTTTTAGGGCCACTATTATTTTTCATATATGTTAATGATTTGGATAAAGGAATTAGCAGTATTATTATTAAGTTTGCAGACGATACGAAAATAGGAAGAATAATTAGGTCATATTCTGTGGTGTGCCACTAGTATCAGTTTTGGGGCCACTATTATTTTTTGAATATATAATGGCTTGAATACTGGAATTAGCACCGATATTAGTAAATTCATTGTAAGTACGAAAATAGGTAGAACAATTCTGATTCTGATGCCAACACCTTGCAGGCAAACTTGGATAGGATAAATGAATGGACAGACAGGTAACAAATGCAGTTTAATATTGATAAATGCAAAGGTGGGTCGAGCCAAGAAGTCACACGGCGGATTGGCCTGGCCCACGGCGTTATGGATTCTCTCAACACGAATATTTGGCGTTGTCGATACCTGTGCAGACGGACAAAGATTCGGATCTTCAAGTCGTTGATGATCCCTGTCTTACTCTATGGTTGTGAGACATGGACACTAAGCACCGACCTGAAGAGGCGAATTGATGTCTTTGGTACTAGATGCCTTCGCAGGATCATGGGGATACCGCTGGTATGACTTTGTGTCAAATCAGCGATTGTTCCGTGAGACCGATTCGAGGCCTATTACTAGCATAGTCTGTCAGCGCCAACTGCGGCTATATGGGCATGTGGCGCGATACCCGGAAGCCGACCCTGCTTGTCGGGTTGTTTCCGTAAGGGACAACCCGACTTGGAGGAGGCTTAGGGGACGCCCACAGAACTATTGGCTGCGGCAAGTCGATGCCTCCTGCTGGGAGTTACTTGGTATAGGAAGGGAACCTGCATGGAGACTCGTGAGGCGTGACGGCCAGGAGTGGCGCCGTAGTGTAGGTGAGACAACGCGCCCCCCGGCGTATGCTCCCCATGATTGATTAATTGAAAGTACTCAGAATAAGTAGATGAAATACATAGTATAGGTACACGTTAAACAACGAGGCCCATAAAGATTGATGGGTTGATAGGTTGATGGGGGTACCTGATATAAGTATTTAAGTGGTATACAGTAGGGGTTATAACAAAGGGGAAATTAGCAAGTTTATTAGGGTCAATAATCAGGACATAACCATAAATAACGGGTTCAAGCTGGAAAAATTTTGGTTTAGGAGAGAAATAGGAAGGTTTTTTTCAAGTAGGGTAGTTGATAAGTGGAATAAATTCAATATTCCTATTTTTATTGCTGAGAAATTGGTGAGTTTTAAAAGAAGATTAAACAAGTTGATGGATGAGGAAGATATGTGGAAATAGGCAGAAGTGTTCACACAGTGACTGCCACGAATATGTAATTTTTCTTATGTTATTATGTTCTTATGTTCTGTTTTCTATATTGGTAGTACTCTAGGGTGTGTCCTGTCATCCACTTTCATTACATTATCCATTGTCATCGGTTACGATCTATCTAGATTCAATTGACAGTTTCTTTCCTACATTGATGAATGTCTATTTTTATACAACTACTCTGATTAACGGTCACTCTCTGCATACCTTTAGTGGTCTAAGGTTTGCTCTGTCAACCACTTTCGTTATATTATTCATTATCACCTATTATGATCTAAATAAATGTAATTGACAGTTTCATAGACATCCAACTCTTTAGGATTCAAACTACTGTAGGAAGCCACACAACGCCTACCACACATCTGAATTAATTACTGGACAAAGCAGAATTACTTACCAAGTTTATATATATATATATATATATATATATATATATATATATATATATATATATATATATATATATATATATATATATATATATATATATATTTTTTTTTAATGAGCAGAGCAAATGTAAAGTTATTCAATACCTGAAAATTCCAATTCCTCTACCTCTCATCTTAATGTAGCGTTCATCCCGTCTCTTTTTAGTGACTTACAATGGGATACTTCACACCCCATCTGTTTTTTAAACAACTTCTATGAAATCATATGATTCAAATACCCCATCTTTTGTCATCATCTCCAAATACTTTAAAGTGCATAGGATATGCAAGGGTCTTAGGCTAGGGGGCAGTGCATGCTTGCAGAAGCTAATTATTCTCCCCTTGACGTTTTCTCTTGTTCCTCTCCTCCGTTCCTCCGTCGCTGTAGGTGAGCGACTTCACTGGACATTGCCCATCGCACGATGGGCAGCGTCCAGTGAAATGTTTATCTATCAATCCGGCAGGAAACAGTAGTCGAGCAATGTAACCTTTCACTTAATTGAACTTTATCAGCAACATCCATGCCTATGCCAAGTGAAAACGCTCTTATAGAAAAAGATAAAATTGTAGGTGCATCCTTGAAAGGGAAAGAGGAGGGTAGCCTCCAATCGAGTTCATGTCACTATACTGCCCTCATTCTGGTATCCTGTTATATGGTTTGACTTAGGTAAAAAGTTTATGGAATGCTTTTTGATCCATTCCCAACTAATTTGTGATATCAAACAAACTTTCAGCTTCTATTTTATTTTTTATTTTTTTTTTTTCACTTAGCCAGTCCTTACATCATTTCATTTTCTCCATTCTGTCCTTCATTTTTCAGGGACAGTAAAAGTATTACTGAACATAATATCAGTTTCCTTGAGTAAATTACTGTACGGATCCACTGCTTTGACTGCTGATGGCTGGGCCAGGGAATAGTTGCCGTGTGGACAAACCCACGGTGGGCTTTGTCTGGTGACGAAAATGCATGGCGGGATTTGCCCACGGCGTTATGGACTCACTCAACACGAGTGTTTGGCGTTTTCGGTACCAGTGCAGATGGTCGAAGATTCGGGTCTTCATGTCGCTGGTGATCCCTATCTTACACTATGCTTGCAAGACGTAGACAATGAACATCAAACTGAAGAATTGATTTCTTTGGCACTAGATGCTTTTCCAAGATCATTGGATACCGCTGGTATGACTTTGTGTCACATTGGGGATTGTTCCGTGAAACTGATTCATGGCCTAATACCACCATAGTCCGTCAACGCCAACTGCGGCTATATGAACATGTGGCACGCTACCCGGAAGCCGATCCTACTCATCGGGTTGCCTCCAAAAGGGATAACACAGCATGGAGGAAGCGATGGGGACTCCCACATAACTCATAGGTGTATCATTTCAATTGCTGCATCAGGACTCGTGAGGCATGACAGCCGGGAGTAACGCCATAGGGTAGACGTGGTGACTCGCCCACGGGGATATGCCCCCATGATTGATTGATTGATTGATTTGTACATGGCAAAATAATGGTGACTATATAACTTTTTATCAAACATTTTGCACAGATAATGGCACATAAATCCTAGAAAAAGCACACTAATTTTTAAATTTCATTCATCAAAATCTAATGATTTGTCTCTATTATACAGATACGTCTCAAAGTTGCTCTTCATGGACGATCTCCAGCCTTTTCTCCAAGCAACTCAGCAAGTCCATTCGTTAGAGATGAGGAAAGCCGATTTTTTTCAAACTGGAGAACCCCATGCAATGATTCGGCCTCCACCAATCACCTCATCTGATAATCAAGATGCCTTATCATCACCTTTGTGCCATGAGAATTGTATAACATTGAGCATCCCCTCTTCTCTTGCATGCTCATATTTTGCTGAAATTCAGTCAATTTATCATAAATACGTTCAGTTGTCTACTCGTATAGTTCATACTGATATAGTGGATGATCCTTCCACATCATCCGTCGCATGTCCTGTCTCAGCACAATATTTACCGATGTGCTTTTGCTTACACGTTTCTGAACCAGAAGCTACCTTTTCTACTTGTTTACCAGAAATGCAGCCTTCTGCCTCGCTTAATCTTCCAACTAATCACAGTAAAACATGCATTTCTAAAGTTTTCAGACCATGGGAATCTGAGACTAAATGAATTATATCACATGATTATCTACCGCGAATTCTAAAGTTTCCCACGTTACTCTGGACTCACTTGATTAAGACAATTCACGCCATACAAGCATTCATTTAGTAGAAAACATAAAGAAATACAAGTTACCGTAAGCATAATATACATATGATAATCGATGTAAGATAGAATCAAATAAGGAAAAGAAAAAATACACACACACACACACACACACACACACACACACACACACACACACACACACACACACACACACACACACACACACAACGACAACAACAACAACAACTGCTACATTAACCTCCACATACTTTCATCAAATCCTTGTGGAATCTTATTTTTTTTTCTTACCATTAAAAGAATGACGCCCAAAGCCAATATTATAATCTACTACGTAACAAAACCAAACATCTAATACAAAAGAGAAAGAAAGGACACTAGTACGATCAAGAACTCCCTGCCAGCCTCTATATTTGCAACTTCCTATGACGACTATTTAAGAGCGAGGTTTCAAGATATTTCTCCCTGACTTTCGGCCAACTCTTTTTATCCTTTCAGGGGACTGGCAATAATAGTGAGCTTTTTTTTTTCATTCTATTTGTACCCCTTGGCTGGCTTCCCCCTCTTACATGAAAAAGTTAAGATTTCCAGCAGGCAGCCTTCCACCATAGCCGCCACCTGTGCCCTGGGACCCCTTGAAGGATCCTACCTCCGCCCCTACCAGGTTTCCAATCAACTTCAACCTCGAAATTGCTAGAATAAGGCCCCACTTTAGTA
>CM035215.1:6127769-6155370 GCA_020233015.1 Callinectes sapidus | reverse complement strand
ATATATATATATATATATAGACACACACACACACACACACACACACACACACACACACACACACACACACACACATCAGAATTAGCTGTCGAAACGAATTAATTACAGGTTAGTCTACCAAGTTGTTCAGTGAATAGGGTCTTTTTATGTAGGAGAATGTTAGTCGTGAGCAACGTAAAACAAGGAAAAAAGCCTACTTAGTTGCCGGTTTCTTTGTAGGTCTGAAACAGTTACACGAAAAGGTATGCATATATGTTTTGAGACCTCCCACTTAATTTGAGTTCCTTTTCCTATGAAGTAATTTTTGTCCCTTTCGAGTGTGTGTTGGGTGTCCTTGACGAATGTGTTGAGTTCTGCGAGAGTACCTGAGTGTACGAAAGATACATTGTAGTTTTCACAAAGAATGTGATGACTAATGCTGTCTAAGGCTTCGAAAAGGTTGTTTAGTGCCAGGAAAGATTTTTTTTTTTTTGTACATGTTGGATACTTTATTTATTACAAATATTAGTCATGTGTTTATACTCATCTTTGGCTTAAATCCTTGTTGGTTTAAAACTTTGATTCAGAAGTTTGATAGTCTTCAAATATTTGATTACTTGGGCGACAACAATTTTTTCTAATATTATGTAGAAACTCGGTAGTAGTGAAATGGACCGGTAATTACTGGTGTCTGAAGTGTCGCCGCCTTTCTGAACGGGAACAAGAAGAGGATGTTTTCAATTATCGGGGAAAAACACTTGTTATATCGAAAGTAATCAGTATTAATTCAATTTTTCATAATTATGCAGAATGAATCCTCTACTTATCGCATAGATATCTCGTCTGAGCCCAATTGTTCCCACATCTTGTAGATGTTTATATAACAGTGTTTGGCTCTACAAGTTAAGGGCGACATTGCGTGATTTCAACAGTTGTAGTGGTGGAGACAATAGTAAAATTTTCATTGACTATTGCTTTTTGGGTTTCCTCAAAATTAGACTTCCCAACTTTAGCGAAAATGTTACTCTTTGCTTTCTCATATTCATTATCTCTGAACATTTACCACTACTACTAGATCCTTTACTCTTAAGGTGTACTATATCTCTCACAGTTTATCACACTAATGATATTGTTGTTTATACTGACAACCTAGTAGAGTGATGTGTTGTGTTTTTAAATCTTCGTATTAATCCAGTAATTTTGTGTTTAGATGATCCATTTTTCATTTCGTTTGTGCGCAATTTATGGCTTCCATTGCTTCTCCTAAATCCATCCAGGGAGCAAATTTGTCAAGTTACCATCGGAGCACACTCATTGAGACAGTCGTTGAATACATTAGTTCGAGTACGGACTTGTGTATTTACATTGTCCATTAGTAAGATTTCGCATGTGTTCGATTTTATTGATAATTGTGACCAGAAAGTTTTGATGTTATTGTTATGTAAGTCACGTCCAGTTTTGATGATTGGAAACTGTTAAAGTGCAGTGATATTAGTGACGTCTGTTTCCAAGTTATGATCGCCAAACGATTTCTGTATTACGTCCGTATAAAGAATAAGAAAAAGCTTACTTGCTTTGATGATGGTTATAATTGTTGCTGATGTGGGAGTAATCCGTATTGGTGTGTCTATTAGTTATGATAGTTTGTTTTCTTATATAATTTTAAATAATTTGTTATTTGGAACAAGTAGGTTATCATTCGTGCTACATAAAACAAAGAAAAAACTACACCAGAATGCCAGCTAATTCATTATATAATTTGTTCACCAATACGAAACCTTATATCAGTAACAAGACGCCCATATCCATGAGAGCAAATCCACACTTAACTCTCACATCAGTCTTCAGAGCGTCACTCCATCCTAAGAAATGCCTTTCGCTCAAGACCACTGCGCCCCCCGTGTAGCTCCGCCTACTCTACCAGAAGTGGATGTCAAGACGAGTAAGTCGCATAATTGACCACATGCCCTGTTCGAGTGTCGACTTGCCAGTTTCTGGGGCGGATCTGGTAGCCATAGATCCGTGAAGACCTCAGGCAACACACATTGGAATGCAAATAAGGCAAGTCAGACTCGAAAACAGATGGGAGGCAAACAGGATTGCAAAAAAAAAAAAGATAAATAAAATAAATAAATAAATAAATAAATAAATAATAAAATAATGATACTGTATCAATAAAGGTTTTGAAGCAATACACATTTTTTTTCTGTATTTCCCTCTTCCTATGATATGTACTCATTTAAGAGGCAGAATCCAGGACATCTATCATACCATTTTGGCTAATACTCTTGACCGTATTCGGTGATTGCCATCTAATTAGTGTTTGTTGCTCTTATCGAGATTTCTATTCTCTTTTACTTGAAGAAAGAAACATAACACGAAAAGAATCAGTATTTGTTTTTGACAACAAAAAAATCAACCCCGCCTACCCATCCCCACCCCTCAAAAAAACATGCCCTCCACAACAACAAAAATAACATCAATAACAACGACTGCAACAATAACCACACCACCATCCACCACCACCAACAACAGCAATAGCAATATCAACAACAACGACAACAACAACAACAACAACAACAACAACAACAACAACAACAACAACTACTACTACTACTACTACTACTACTACTACTACTACTACTACTACTACTACTACTACTACTACTACTACTACTAATAATAATAATAATAATAATAATAATGATAATAATACTGTTACAACTGCTGCTGCTGCTGCTACTACTACTACTACTAATACAATACTACTACTACTACTACTGCTACTACTACTACTACTACTACTACTACTACTACTACTACTACTACTACTACTACTGCTGCTGCTGCTGCTGCTGCTACTGCTGCTGCTGCTACTGCTGCTGCTGCTGCTGCTGCTGCTGATGATGATGATGATGATGATGATAATGATGATGTTGTAGTGCCTGGAGGTTGCAGTTGCACAGTTGTGTGAGACTAAGTTAATACTAATAACCACGAACTTTAACATACACTGCTAATTTTTCTCAGTTTACTTCACTTAGTAAATAAGTACTCTAATTATCATCTTAATTAACATTACTACCTGATGTACTCCCAATTTAGTTACTTAACACTCAATATAATCAAAGTCTATAATCAAGTCTCTCATCAAAATTCAAGCCAACATAATTCAATATCAATGTGGAAGTAAAGTCCACATAACACAATGAAATCAAGCACAAAATCTTTACTCTAAACATCCTTATAATATATCATCCTATTAACTATTTCTTCCTTTTCACTTCATGAGACAACAATTAGATTATACTGCATTACCAATATTCACGCTCCACTTACTGATACAAAAATGATTTTCTCCATAATGCCTCTGACTCCCGTCCAGTCAGGACCCTGCGACCTCTTAGCTTCTGCCTCCTTATCTTGTGCTCTCTCTCTCTCTCTCTCTCTCTCTCTCTCTCTCTCTCTCTCTCTCTCTCTCTCTCTCTCTCTCTCTCTCTCTCTCTCTCTCTCTCTCTCGTGTTCGCCTTACCTCTTCACACTCTTCCTGTCCACCTTACTCCTATCTCTCAGGGGAGAACTTATTGAGGTCTTAATGATGTGTGGAATTTTTGTCATTCTTTAGTCCTTTGGAAACCTGACTTTTCTCACCCAAACTGTTTTTTTCTGCTTCCTTCTTGTCATACCTCCTGCTTTAGTCTCTTCCCCGATACTTTTAAAAAGCGTTGTTCTCTCGTACACGTATTCACTTCATCACTTATCGTTCAGTCAGGATTCACTACCTCTTTGCCACGTACTTCTATCGTCTTGTCTGTCTCGTTCAAGCTGTATCAACAAGAGAGAAGAAAAATACAAGTTCCTGAATCAATTTCTCCAAGTTTATCCTACCCGACTTGGAAGAAACCACTACATACACTTATCAAGCTACATACCTAACCCACGCTATCCATGCCAGCCACTCGCCACTAGCTACAAAAATACCTAAATCACTGACCAACCATCTCACAGAGCCGATACAAAAACTGGTGGCAAAAGCGCTGTGATAAATCAAGAAGATAATTAAATCAAGTGGTGTGTCTTTCAAGTGGGTCATCAAGACATCAAGACATCAAGACATAAGTATTCTCTTCACGTGGCTTTTCTCGTGTCATCATCATCGCGTGGCTTTGACCTGACCATCCTTCCTACGCCAGCCAACTTAAGGCCGATTCAGACTATATGCTTTGTTTCCGTACGATTACGTTCCGTTTGCGTTCCGTCAAAATGTGTCTGTGCTCACACCACACGTCTAGGATGCAGTCAGTCAGCGTGCAGCTGTTGTTCCGGCATGGCGCCAAGAAAATTTAGTGTGAAGGAACTCACTGCAATTGCTCTTCTTTTACATGAAGATGAGAATAGAGTTAAAGCTAAGCAGAAGAGATTATGGGTACACAAGTGCCAAAAGAAAAGGAGGTCAGAGGGTGAATTCTGGACTCTCTACAAAGAATTAGACGACGATGAAACGAAGTTTTTTTTTCAGTATTTCAGAATGTCTAAATCCCAATTCAATTATTTACTTCATAAAGTATAAGAGGATTTGATCAAGAGCAACACCTACCTTCGAGAGACTATTTCATCCAGGGAGAGGTTAGCTGTTTGTTTGATGTTAGTGGCATACTCAGTTTATTGTTTGTATGTGAGTTTATTACACAAATCACCACATAAGAAAAAATAAAACAAACTATCAGCACACAGTTATTCCTTTCAAACTTTAAATCAAACTTTATGAACTGGCATGGGCAAAATAAATTTTAGTACCATTAATTAAGCTACTATGTTTACATGAAATCTTTTCATGACCATCAGTAATTTTTTGTGACTCATGTCATAGAGCTCCTCGTAGCCTCTGACCAGTTCAATTAACTTTTCGTCACTCATGAATATTTCAGAGTAGAAAGTTTCCACAGCGTCCAGTCATGCCTAGTGTGTTGGAATATGTGACTGACTTTAAGGAACACCTCACTCAGGGCTTAGAGGTGGCTCATACTAACTTAGGCACAAAGGCGAAGGAGAGAACGTTCCAGGAGAATGATGAAATGCTAGTGTTGTTGCCATTCCAGGGTCACGCGTTATCTGTAAAGTTTTGGGGGCCATATAGGCTTTGCAAGCCATATCACCGTCCCCAACCCTTACCTAGTGTTGGGTGTAGACTTTAGCTTCCAAGCCTGACAGGTCATTCCGATTTTGTGTAGATACACAAAATCTACACAAAATCTACACAAAATCGGAATGACCTGTCAGGCTTGGAAGCTAAAGTCACGGGCGACGACCACTCACTAGTGCAGGGTGTGAACAAGGCCATGGTCAAGCACATGCATTATCTCATCCTGCATGGCCTGGTGACGACTAGGATGAACTCTATAGGGGGATAGTTTGACACCGTGTAACAAAACAAACAAACAAACAAAAAAAATCAGTTCTTTGTTTCTGGGCAATAACCATTAGTTTCGTATTCATTATGCTTCAAAACACTGGAAAAAAGGTGTCAGTGATTCGAAAATTCGGGTTTGTTGTCAGCAGATCGAATTTTTTGGAATAAAAATATTACTATTTTTAACCCTATATGGACATCTGAGACAGATCGGTTTGTTTTATTTTCTGCTGCTTTATTTGATATTTTTTATTACTCAATATATGGTAATGTTGCTAGGAGTTTCGAGAAATTTCTGGGATGGGTTGGAAAATGATACGAGACTGTAGAATGTTCTCGAGGAGGGGAGGAGCGAGCGTGCATTGACCTCATCAGAGAATTGGCCTTGAGAAAGTCCAGCGTCGAGCTGCTCATTTCCAGACTGACAGAGTGGGACTTGCTAGGCGACAGCGTTCGAGTAAACTCTCAGAGGAAGCGGCATCGTGACTTCTCAGTGGTCTTCACTCTTAGAGATGGGTTGTGCTACTGCCATGACATCAAAGGACTCTTCGACGCTCTGGGTATTCACTGCAACACCCCTGACTGGCGGCTGTTCATCGACAGTTCATCTAAAAGCCTGAAGGCTGTTTTACTACACAACACAAATCAGTGGCCTTCGATTTCTCTGGCTTATTCAGTGCACATGAAAAAAGAATACCAGAACGTCAAAATCCTGCTGCGTGCACTGAAATACGACCAATTCAACTGGGAGGTCATTGGTGATTTTAAAATGGTTGCCGTCTTGATGGGGCTTCAGGGAGGCTTCACCAAATTTCCTTGCTATCTATGCCTCTGGGATAGCCGAAATACGTCCCTTCACTACGAGAAAAGGACCTGGCCCCTCAGGACCGGCTCAAGGGACTCTTATCACTTGCAAAGAGTAGATGCATGTATCGAAGAAGAATGCCGAAAATGACGGTGACGAGAGGGCGAGCATCCATGGTGATGTGTGTTGTTGAGGACGAGGGAAAGATGGAAGTGGCGTATTGTCGAGCGTCTGAATGGGTGCAGAGTCAGTGAGGGGTCTTTTGTCGCTGATATACTTGCATACGTCATATAAGTAATGGGATTTGTAAAATCGAAATCGCAAATACTACAGAAATTTTAATTATGGAGGAAGCTGGTGAAAAAGAGGTAAGCAAACAGCCTTTTTAGTTCGTCCCTGGAAATGGAATCATTAGTGAACCAATTCGAAGTCTGCAGTTGCGTGATCAGTTCTGAGATGAGAGAAGAGGCAAGCTTTTCTGCTTGAAAAGGGCTGGATAAAGAACGACCATGTTCCATGAAAGAAGAACAAATTTTCAGGAGTGAGTGAGTAGCGCCAAGTTTAGAGTGTAATTGAAAATTATTTCTGAGTTCAGCTGTGAAGTCAGTGTAAGAAGTGATCTAAACGAATTTATCAGATCTGATGAAAAGTCCGGCAAGATTAGAATTGTCATATGAAATACGAAATTTTAGAATAGAGATTCTTTCTTTTTCGGAAGAAGGAGAACGTCGAGTACATTCATCATTTACTCAATCTATGAAGTTGTGAACAGTTTCGTCATCAGTCCCGATACAGTTGGGGAGAGAAGAAGGTTAACTTATGAAGGTGATGTGTGAATGGTGGGTGGATGACTCAGAAGCGATTGGAAAAGGCTGCGAGAGATTGCAAAAACGCAACTGCATAGACAGACAAGACACAATCACGAAACATAAAACAAAACAATAATAAACAATCAGACAAAGGAGGACAGAGAGACAGCAGAACAGGGGGATAGAAAGAACACTAAAAAACCACTGCGCGAGAAGAAAATAGGAAAAAATAATAATTGTACTTAATTTTGTGAAGAACAGCAGAAAACAGCATAGACAGGTGGACGATGGTTGGGAGCGGGTGCGGCTGGACTGAAGCGAGGTGGCGGCTGCGGGTGACGGCAGGACAGTGGATAGTGCTTGGTGGCGAAGAGTTGGCAGGGTGAAGCCAGAATGCTGGTGGTGGCGGTGAGGTGACGGCTGGGCGTTGTTGACGCCTAGCAGGAGAGGTGTTAACTGCTAGAGATGGCAGGGAGGTGGCCGTGAGGTGTCGGCAGGCCAGGTGGCCAGATGAGGGACGGCCAGGCCACGATTCACACTATATGGTTCAGATACGTTTCGTTTCCGTACGGCTTCCGTACAGAAATTATTGTTACATTGAAATCAAATGAAGTTGTTCACACCATACGATCCGTCTCTGTCCGTCTTCCGTACGGCTTTCTTTCGTACGTTTGGGATACGTCTGGAAGAAATCTCTGACGGACGAAACTGGAATTAGTAGGTTTTCAACTACGGTTACATCAGCTATTGTTTTCACCAGTTCACAATCTACGTAAATGAACATTTACTTTAGGGAATGTATTAAACCCAGCAACCCCTCGAATCAGAATACTCACAACTCTCTAGTGGTTTACCGGTAGTGTTAATGAACAAGGACCCAGTGTTTCTGGAACACCCACAGGTTCACTAGTGGCAATGGGATGAGGAAAAACTTTGGCACCTGCAATGTCATTCACTAGGAAAAGGTCCACACCTAGAATTGGTAGGCTTTCAACTACGCCCACATCGGCTGTTGCCTTCACCATTTCATAATCTAAATGAACATTTACTTAACGGAATGTATCAAACCCAGCAACCCCTCGAATCAGAATACCCTCACACCTCTCTAGGCCCGGGCAGGGGTGTCAAACACGCGGCCCGCGGGCCGCATGCGGCCCGCCACACTACTATGTGCGGCCCGCGGCACGTCTCATATTTCAATCTTAGGTCTTTTTACAGGAATGATTAAGCCAGCCAGCCCTTTGCATTTTAAAGTCATTATATAAAGATATAAAGATACTATTATATTCTTTGGGCGGTGATGTTCCTCTGTGGTATAGTAACTCCCAACCTCGTCAAGTGTGTGTGTGTGTGTGTGTGTGTGTGTGTGTGTGTGTGTCCGGCTCGCCGCCACCCGCCAACATCTCTCTCTCTCTCTCTCTCTCTCTCTCTCTCTCTCTCTCTCTCTCTCTGTTATTGTTAAAAGTATTTTTCTTAATAAAAGTAAGTGATTGCAAACACAATGTCACCAGCAGGAACTTTACCATCTGCTTCAAGTTTCCTATCGTGTTTTGTAGTGAATGAATTATTCTCATATATTTTTACGTAAATCATGTGACCATTTCGTCTCGTCGACTGCGTTCCAAAGCCAGTGACTATATATGACGAGAATACACGTAGTCGTACTGGCCCTGCTCCGTAATATACATGTATTAGACGTGACCATAACTCGTCATTCCTCCGTCTCACCGAGAATCGGCCTTTGACTTCAGTCCTGCTTTGTCCTTCGAGAGCGTCACAGCGTCAGATTTTGGTGTGACTCTTACTGCATATCATCTCATCATGATTTCCAAGAAGCGAACAGTTACTGAAGAACATCGTGTGATGCAGGAAAAGTGGAAAATATCTTACTTTTTTGCTGAAGTGAATGGAAAACCAACTTGTTTGATTTGCAACCAAACTATAGCGGTGTCAAAAGAATATAACATTCGGCGACATTACACAAGCACTCATGCTTCAAAGTATGATGTGTATAGTGGAAAACTTCGTGAAGAAAAAGTAAAGACGCTAGAACAGTCTCTCAAAAGGCAGCAGTCAGTGTATCAGCGTGTTCATGAAGCCAGTGACACTGCAGTACGGGCAAGTTATAGGATTGCACGGGAAATAGCTGTGTCATCGAAACCATTTTCAGAAGGGGACTTTATAAAGAAATGCATGATGATGGCCGCAGAAGATATTTGCCCTGAAAAACGTAGATCATTTGCAAACATAGCCTTTCAAGAAATACAGTTGCAGAAAGAGTAAATGAACTGTCAGAAAATCTTAATAGTCAGCTCAAAGAAAAAGTTGCTAAATTTGTAGCATTTTCTGTAGCAATCGATGAAAGTACAGACATTACTGACATAGCACAACTAGCAGTGTTCATACGTGGTGTTGATGAAAATATGCAGGTAACTGAAGAATTTGTGGAATTAGTACCAATGAAAGGAACAACAACAGGGGATGATATATTTGTGAGTTTGACTGGTGCACTTGATAGGATAGGTGTTGACTGGAAGAAAACTGTGAGTCTGACAACAGATGGAGCATTTCAAATGGTTGGTAGAAAGGCTGGCGTGACAGCAAAGTTAAAGGAAAAACTACTCACCCTGAATTCAGACCATCAAATTCACAGTGTTCATTGCATAATTCACTGGGAAGTGCTTTGCAGTAAAATATTAAAGATGGATCACGTTATGGATGTTGTTGTCAAGGCAGTAAACTTTATACGAGCGCGAGGTCTGAACCACAGACAGTTCAACTGCCTATTGGAGGAAACTCACTCTCACGGTCTGCCTTATCACACTGATGTTCGTTGGTTAAGCCGGGGAATTGTGCTGAAGCGCTTTTATGAATTAAGAAGTGAAATACAAAGTTTCATGCATAACAAAGGAAGAAATGTCCAGGAACTGAAAGACTATGATTGGCTTCAAGATTTAGCCTTCATGGTAGATATGACAGAACACTTGAATTTGCTCAATACAAGACTGCAAGGTCGCAATAAATTGGTGACAGACATGCATGAGTCCATTCGTGCTTTTGAGGTGAAGCTCAAACTTTTTGAACGTCAACTAGCAGCGAATAATGCTGCACACTTTCCTACACTGAAATCATTGCAAAGCACACCTGACCTGGGACATATCATAGTGGCTATAATTTTTTTTCATCATATCTTATCCATATAATGGAATGCCACCCTGATATTCGTTAACATTCTGTGTGTCGCGCCACATATCCCATTTATATGTCATTCTGGGGTCAGGGAATCCTGTACGATCACTCCCAAGTCCTTCTCTTCCCTGCTCTTCATTATCACTTCCTCTCCCATTTTACACTCCCATGTTGGGAGTGTGTGTGTGTGTGTGTGTGTGATTGAGGCAAGTAAGGATGCACACACACACACACACACACACACACACACACACACAATGTTAATCTAAATTTCGTGTATAATGTGTAAAATAGTCTTGAGTAACAGCGATGAATGAGAAACACAAGATGGATGTACTTCTAACCTAACCTGACCCAACCCATAATATCTCTCTCTCTCTCTCTCTCTCTCTCTCTCTCTCTCTCTCTCTCTCTCTCTCTCTCTCTCTCTCTCTCTCTCTCTCAGAGGGTGGCAGTAGTACATAGGTAGTTTAGTTGGTTGACCAGCAGCGGCCTGGTAACTGGTAACTGGTAACAGTCAGTGGTAATGGTACAGCAATGCGTAACTGGCAGCTCGTTCCAGCAGCCTGTGTCACTGTGTCACTGTGTGCCTCAGCAGTGCAGCAGTGAAGCAGTGTGGCAGTGCCCTGATAGCTACATGGTGAGCTAACCTCAGAATGTCGACCTGTATTTACTTGTTTTCATGTTTGCTTCCCGAACAATAAGGTTTACTGAACACATCTTTCCATTATCAACATGGCTTCTCATTTAACATGACATTATTGCCAATGAAACACAGTGACTAATGGTGTGTGTGTGTGTGTGTGTGACGGCGCTTTGAGTGAGGTGAGTAGTAACATGAATGAATAAACAGTAACAAGTGTGAGTGTGATCGAGGCGTATCTAACCTAACATGACCTACCCTAATGAATACAGCTGTACAGTCATACAACTAATAATATGGCATACACAAATGACCAGCATTCTGTATACCCTTACATACTTGAAAACATTAATCTCTCTCTCTCTCTCTCTCTCTCTCTCTCTCTCTCTCTCTCTCTCTCTCTCTCTCTCTCTGCACACTATAATTATTTAATCTCCTCGTACTAACTCCTCTTCCTCCTCACTAGCTCACAGATGCAGCCAGAAAATAATCCAATATATACCGTTGATCAGTCCGAAAGTAGAGGGGAAAAACACTCGAGAACCTGTCCACCATTTTAGCTTTAGCTCTCCTCTTCTGTGCTGGTGTGGGCCCTGGGTGGGGTGGGGGGGCAAATATCACCGAACCCCGGAGCTGGTGGCGGGAAACGGAGGTGGTGGTGGATGTGGCGTAGGTGGGGGTAATGAAATGGATGTGCGTGGATGTGTGGAGGGGGGAGGGGGAAGTGTAGGGGCGGTAGGGCGGGCAGGGTCGGAGGCTCGTGCAGTTGGAGGGGTGTGGGGTGTAGGTGTTTTGTGGGGGGAGGTCCGCCAGGGGGTCCGAGGGGTAGGCTGGGGAGGCTGTGATGGCAAGGCGACCGTTCTGAAAAAAAAAAAAAAGAAGAAGAAGAAGAAAGAGACATTAAAATCATCATGGTGGCGGTGGAGAGGTGTTGGCATCACTGTTTGGACAAAGTTTCGTTCGCTTTGTCACTTTCTTACTTCACTGTTTCTAAATGCTTTGTTTCAGTTCACGTCAGTGTTTCAAGGGTGTTTTTACGGTTCCAGAGGCAGTGACAACATTTCCTCATTATTAACAGGAGAAACACTCTTGAAAACCCCGCTGGTCATCTCTGTGGCCTTGGAAAACAGTCGTGGTGAGGGAGCAGAGCGTTTCTGAATACGGACTTTTACTGTGAATTGGATATATTTGTGGTTGTACTACTGTCTGTTTGTGGGTGCCACGCGACAACCCCACAACACCCACCCACCCACACCACACTCACTCACTCACTCACTCTTGCTGGGGAGGAGCTCAACATTTCCCAGCCAGCAGCAGCAGCAGTAAGGGAGGCAAAAATTACACTCCTAATATTGTAAAATGATATTACCGTTACTTTTTCTGCCATCTTTTTTGAGCGTGTATTAAAAGTACCTATATACTATTTGTTTGTTCATTATGTTTTTCACTCGGTGATTTATTGTTCTTTCTATTCTTGTGCAAACTGTTCGGGAATATTTTAGCGTTCTACTTACATTGCGAAGGTGGAAGCTGGCACCAACATGAAGATCCAGAACATGGCAGCCATCACAAGAACAGCGTGGCTCATCGTTATTATTATTGATTTTTGTTTGTCTTTCTTTCTTTTATACAGATGTGTGGTTGAGAAAGGGGTGTAAATGTTGAGTTTGTTGGCCTTCTCACAGGTCAATACACTGGCTATTCATTGCTGGGCGAAATAAAGCACTTTATCATTTGGAGATGGTTTTTCCTGTGCAGTACGCAAAACTAGACCTAACCTAACCTAACTGCCATAATGTAAATAAACCTAACCTAATCAAACTAAACCTGACTTGGGTAAATGTTTGCATTTAGTGTCACCACCAATGCCGCTGCAATCCGCCGCTTGCAAGTAACATCTTAACTTACATCTTAAAATTAGTGTTGGCATTTCTAGCAACTTGCAATCCATACATATATGGGGTTCAAAAGGCACAGAATAATGAGATCTGACGCGTGGATAAGGTGAGAAGTACTGCTGTGAGACAGACGGGCAACAATCTGGACAAATACTGAAGTGGGTCATGGCAGTGTTGCAGGACAAGACTCTTGTAGTCAGTGATTTTTAATATATTTTTGTTACTTTATTCCTTTATTATTGTTTTATTTACTTGTTTGTTTGTTTGTTTTGCAGTGGGACAGTGATGGTGAGAGAGCAGACCCCACTGGCAAGTCCATTCTGCCCCAGAGCCCCTCAGGTTAGTGACTGCTGACTCATAACACTGCACCGCCATTCTAAACACTTGCTTTCTCTCTCTCTCTCTCTCTCTCTCTCTCTCTCTCTCTCTCTCTCTCTCTCTCTCTCTCTCTCTCTCTCTCTCTCTCTCTCTCTCTCTCATAAGAGAATGGAGACTGCAGAAGGCCAATATGACTTCTACGAGGCAGCCCCTTTAATCCATAATATTTATCCAACCCACCTATCATCTCTATCCATACTCTCATCTAACCATTTTATAAAGCTACCTATTGACTCTGCACTCACTACAGCCTATTCCAGTCATTCACCACTGTTAGTGAATCAATAATGTCTACCTATGTCTGTCCTGAATCAAGGCTTATCTAACTTGTACCCATTGTCTGCTGCGTGTCCTGTCCTGCTGGCTACTAATTTCTATCACCTGATCAATGCTTCCTTTATTTATCCCTTTTACCCATTTGTAAACTTCAATCATATCGCTTCTTGCTCTCCTTCTCTCTAGGGAGTGGAGATTTAGACGATTTAATCTATCTTTATAGGGTACATTTCTCATCCCCTGAATCATTTTGGTCATTCTACTCTGAACTGCCTCCAGGGACTCTATATCCTTCCTATAATACGGGGACCAAAATTGAACTGCGTAATCTAGATGGGGTCTAACTAGTCCTAAATACAACCTCAGAATGACATCTGCTGGAGTCCTATTTGTCACACACCTGCCTATAAAACCCAATATTTTGTTGGCTCTATTCCTAGCTAGAATGCACTGTTGCCTTGGACGTAGGTCACTACTAACTTGTACTCCCAAGTCCCTCATACTACGTGTCTTTCCTAAGGTGTTATTACTTAATGGATATTCTACAGGCCATTTTTTTCTTACTGACGCTCATAATGGTACACTTGTTAACATTAAACTGCATTTTCCATTTCTGACCAATCCTGTAATCTATTTAAGTCCTCTTCTAGCCTCCAAGTATCCTCTTTATTCTTAATTGGTCTTCCCATTTTTGTGTCATCTGCAAATTTACTGATATCGATGCTTATTCCTGCTTCTAAGTCATTTATGTAGACTACAAATAACAGCGGACCTAAAACTGAACCCTGTGGAACACCACTAGTGACATTACCCCATTCTGATTTCTTTACATTTATCTGTCCCCTCTGTTCCCTACTTGTAAGTCATCCCCTGATCCACTCTAATACCTTCCTATCTATTCCATGAGCTCTGACCTTAAAACTTATCAGTCTCCTGTGGGGTACTCTGTCGAAGGCTTTGCTAAAATCCAGAAAAATTATATCATACCTGTCACCACTATCTAAGCTTTCAAATACTTTCCTGTAGAAGGATAACAGGTTTGTCAGGCAGGACTTCCCCTTGCTAAACCCATGCTGACTATGTTTAATTAGTTTATGGTTATCTAAGTGCTTCCTAATTGCCCTTGCTATGATAGCTTCTAACATCTTCCCTACTACTGATGTGAAACTAATTGGGCGGTAGTTACTACTTTCTGCCTTATCCCCTTTTTTGAATATGGAAACTACATTTGCCTGCCTCCATGACCTAGGAAATATTCCTGTATCTAACGAATTCCTGAATATCCTTGTAATGGGCTCATCTAGTTGTTCCCTACACTGCTTTAGAATTCTGTGAAAAATATCGTCTGGTCCTGGCGATTTAGTCTTCTTAAGCTTATCTATCTCTTTTCTAACCATTTCCCTACCTATGTATATGTCATTTAATTTTTCAGCCTCTTGCCCCCTAAAAATCTGTTCCAGCTCTAGCTCTCCATCTAGCTCCTCTTGTGTAAATACAGATAGGAAGTAATTATTTAATTCCTTACTTATTTCCTCCCCGTCTTTTATCAAACTTCCATCCATTCCTTAAGAGGTCCTATTCCTTCCTTACCTTTAGCTCTGTTTAGCTGGTAAAAATCCTTTGGATCCTTCTGGGCATCCCTAGCCATCTTAACTTCATAATTCCTCTTTGCAGTTCTAATGTCTTTTTTAACTTTCCTAGCTAGTTCATTATACTGTCCTATGAAGTGTGCTTCCCCCCTTTTAATTCTCCTATAAAGCCCTCTTTTTAATTCTATATCTCTCCTTATGTTGTTGTTCATTCATCCACTTTGGGTAATTTTTACTTGATCTTATCCTCCTCTTTGGTGTATATTGCTCCTGTGCCATCTGAATTTCCCTAACTATGCCTTTATACTGCCTCTCTACTTCATTTACTCGATCCTCCCCTCTGCCTACTCCTATTTCCTCAAAATTTACACTCTGTAGGTTAGTTCTAAGGCCCTGATAATTGGCTTTTCTAAAATCTGGAATTAAAACCATACTTTGTTCTTCTCTCCTCTTTGCATTTATCTTGAATCTGATTTCATTATGATCACTTTCATCAAATCTATCACCTATCTCTACCCAACTAACCAAAGTTTCATTATTTATGTCCCTTGTCTCTTCTCTCACCCCCATTTATATCTACTCTCTCTCTCTCTCTCTCTCTCTCTCTCTCTCTCTCTCTCTCTCTCAAGTTATCACCAACAAAAGCTCTCTTTTCCTCTTTGCAACAAGCCAGTTTTTATAATCTTCTATTTATTTATTTAGTTATTCCTCTCCACAAAGCATCTTAGAGGAGAAATGTTTGTAGTCAATGTTTGTGTGTTGTTGTGGACTGTTGGTGAGGCAGTTAGAGAAGTGATGTAGTGTTTGTTGACACAAATAGAGAGAGTAACTAAGAAATATTGGCACAGGGTAAAAATGACGCACTGGGCATTGTTAGCTGACACCTGAGACCAGACCAGACCACGACCTAGTCTGGTCTGGTCTGCGGTCACCAGTCTATTGCATTTGTCACCCTTGCATGTTTTTAGGAGCACACCATTAGCTGACAGTGTGGCCACTGTGGTGGTTGAGGAGCACACCATTAGCTGATAGTGTGGCTACTGGTGTTTGAGGAGCACACCATTAGCTGACAGTGTGGCCACTGTGGTGGTTGAGGAGCACCATTAGCTGACAGTGTGGCCACTGTGGTGGTTGAGGAGCTGACAAGTGTATCTAGCCTGTGGAGGCTAATAATAGTAATAATAATAATAATAAAGATAATATTAATAAACGGTTTATTAATAAAGCAGTCCTGTGACTAAAAATTTGTACAGGAGGGATGAGTGGAAAATGACCTTATTCTAGAAGTGAAAACTGTCTAAATGTAGGACTTATGTAACTATGGTCTACTGTACATTGTTTATGCCCCGGATGATCTTACTACACTGGCCACCTGCTGCCTCTGGGAAAGATGGTTGTCCAGTTTTTGTGTGTGTGTGCATGTGTGTTTGTGTCTGTGTGTGTGTGTGTGTGTGTGTGTGTGTGTGTGTGTGTGTGTGTGTGTGTGTGTGTGTGTGTGTGTGTCGGACTGAGGGTGAGGCAGGAAGCCCCTCCCTGCCTGTGTAGTGATGGCCTCCTCTGTTACAGGTGTCAGGGCAGCGTCCAGTGACGGGACTCCCTTGATGCAGCCCCAGGGTTCCTGCAGGAGCAGTGTTGCAGCAGCAGTGGCAACAACATGAGTAACAACCAGGAGCAGCAGTCGACCCCAGGCATAAGGACATACACTTGTGACCACTGCGGGAAAGTGTGCTCCACCAAGGCTGCCATTGCCAACCACGTCCTCTCCCATCTTGGCAACGCAAGGCTGAGAGGCAAGAGTGGCCCCACTGAACACACTGCCACCCACACTGGCGGCAGGACCTACACTTGTGACTACTGCGGGAAAGTGTGCTCCACCAAGGCTGCTATTGCCAGACACGTCCTCTTCCATCTTGGCAAGGCAAGGTTGAGAGGCAAGAGTGGCCCCTCAGAACACAATGCCACCCACACTGGCAGCAGGACCTCCACTTGTGACCACTGCGGGAAGACATTTTCCAAGAAGAGTCTTGTTGCCAACCACATCCTCACCCACACTGGGGAGAGAAAGTTCCAGTGCCTGGGGTGTGGGAAAAGATTTACCCTGAAAGGTAATCTTGACACACACGTCCTTACCCACACTGGGGAGAGAAAGTTCCAGTGCCTGGAGTGTGGGAAAAAATTTACCCAGAAAGGTTGTCTTGACAGACACATCCTCACCCACACTGGGGTGAGGAATTTCCAGTGCCTGGAGTGTGGGAAAAGATTTACCCTGAAAGGTGATCTTGACAGACACATCCTCACCCACACTGGTGAGAAAAAGGTCCAGTGCCTGGAGTGTGGGAAAAGATTTACCCAGAAAGGTAATCTTGACACACACATCCTTACCCACTCTGGGGAGAGAAAGTTCCAGTGCCTGGAGTGTGGGAAAAGATTTATCCAGAAAGGTAGTCTTGACAGACACATCCTAACCCACACTGGGGAGAGAAAGTTCCAGTGCCTGGAGTGTGGGAAAAGATCTACCCTGAAAGGTGATCTTGACAGACACATCCTCACCCACACTGGGGAAAGAAAGTTCCAGTGTCTGAAGTGTGGGAAAAGATTTACCCGGTAAGGTAGTCTTGACAGACACAGCCACACATGCAGAACTAAAATTTAGTATAACACGTAATATAATAACTGTGCCCATAAACACACAGGAGGTAAGACAGTCAGTCACGTATAAAACCAGATAAATGGAATATTGACAAAAGCAGTGAGTATGAGAGAAACATTGATAAAGTAAAAATGAGCAATTTGGTAACAAAGATCCATGATTTAACTGTTGATGAAATACATGAGGAACTACAGCAAATTGTTATTGAGCCAGCACTTGTGACTTTTCTTCAATTTAAGCAAAAAACGTACATAAAAAAGAGTAATGATTCCATCTTAAAGGGTTGTGACTATCAGTGTTTAAAAGTGACAAAACAATATCATAAAGCCAGACAGATAATATACAATCTTCGTAAAAATAGAGTGAACTTTGATGACATCCGAAAGTAGAAAATACAAAATAGAACTAAAAACAGTGAAAAGTAAAGAGAGAAATAACATAGTTAAAGAACTCTGAAAAAGTAAATGTTATGACGCTAAAACTTACTGGAGAGTCTTGAATGGTCAAAAGAAAACCCCTGAAATCCCCATTTCACTTAATCAATTTTCTGAACATTTCCAGCAACTTGCCACTGATAACACTTTAGTAAATAACAATAATGATTTTGAAAAGACTCAGACTGACTCCTCATATATACTGAACAATCCTATAACAGAGGAGGAAGTATTAAAAACAAAAAAAGCCCAAGAACCACAAAGCTCCTGGAACTGACATGAAAATAAATGAATACATAAAAATAACTGAAAACATTGTGTTACCTTTATATGTCATGTTTTTCAATAAGATTCTTGATGTGGTGTAATGCCATCTGAATGGTTGGTTGCCATGATTGTCCCAATATACAAGAGCAAAGGTGGTGACACTTGTGATGTCAACAACTACAGGGGCATCACACTACTTCGCTGTCTAGGCAAACTCTTCACCTTAATTCTTAATGAGACTTACCTACTAGGTATTCTGACTTCAATATAACTGCAATTTTCCGGATTTTGGTCTTGATTTGATTAATTCTTACTTTAAACTTGTAGTCCTTATGTATGCTGATGATACTATTATATTATGTGACAGTGATGGAGGAATGAGACAGGCTCTGATAGCATTAAACACCTACTCTAATGGATGAAAATCTTTCTTTATTGATATTATTATTATTGATATTATTATTATTATTATTATTATTATTATTATTATTATTATTATTATTATTATTATTATTGCTGTATTTTTACTACGGAGCTGTGCTCCATACTTTCATTTTAAAGTCTGAGCATACAAATAAATTATATTCTATTCTATTCTCATACTCACTAAATTGAAGGACAAGAAGTTACTAAATATCAATTATTAAGACTTGAACAACAACCTCCAACAAACAACATCTTAACTGATGGGCCTGGATATCCTGGCAGTGGTGGTGGTGGTTGTCCACCAGAATGTAAAGTGGAGGAGATGAGACTCAGCCAACCAACACACATTACTTTTGTCTCAGAGTTAATTGATGAATAAACTTTGTAGCCATTTTTTAGTACTTGCATTTTTTGTTGACATGGTTTGGGACTCTGGGCTGCATATGTATTGGTGAGAGAGAGAGAGAGAGTTGAAGGATGCAGTGCGTGGCTGGCTGGTGTGACACTCGCACCTCTGCTGTACTGTGGAAGGAAGGAAAGGTGGTGGTGAAGCTGATCAGCCATATTTTGTGGTGTAGCCTGCTAGACGACGCACCAGTCATTCCAGAGGGATGCCGGATAAGATGGGGAGGGCCAAGGAGCCTCTTCCCGAGGGCTCCTTCCGTGTTATGCCGGGGTGCAATACGATATCCTGCTAGGCCAAACCAAAGATTCTTACATATAATATCCTGCTGGGCTAGACCAAGGATTCTTACATATAATATCCTGCTGGACCAGACCAAGGATTCTTACATATAATATCCTGCTGGGCCAGACCAAGGATTCTTACATATAATATCCTGCTGGGCTAGACCAAGGATTCTTACATAATAATATCCTGCTGGACCAGACCAAGGATTCTTACATATAATATCCTGCTGGGCCAGACCAAGGATTCTTACATACGATATCCTGCTGGGCCAGACAAAGGATTCTTACATATAATATCCTGCTGGGCATGACCAAGGATTCTTACATATAATATCTTGTTGGGCCAGACAAAGGATTCTTACATATGATATCCTGCTGGGCCAGACCAAGGATTCTTACATATGATTTCCTGCTGGGCCAGTCCAAGGATTCTTACATATGATATTCTGCTGGGCCAGACCAAGGATTCTTACATATGATATCCTGCTGGGCCAGACAACGCGGCATGATCCAGACTGCTACACCTCCACCCACACAGATGGGTTTCCTCTACCTTTCCTCCAATTTTGAATATCCTGCAACCCTTCCTTCATATCTAGGTTGTTGAATTCAAATAGCTCTGTAATTGTTTTCTAGGATACTCTCTCTCTCTCTCTCTCTCTCTCTCTCTCTCTCTCTCTCTCTCTCTCTCTCTCTCTCTCTCTCTCTCTCTGTATTTACTTGTTAGTATTGAGTAGCAATGCCTCACATCTTTATCAGCATCTGTGAGAAACGAAGGCATAAAAAAGAGTATACTTTGCAATTTGTATCTAGTTTAAAGATTTGCTGAGTCGTCAAAAGCCCCCCTCTCCCTTGTGTCGCTCCTCCGGCCTCTCTCTCCCCGTCCAAGAGGCGTCTCTTCTACTAGCCAATCAGGCATAAGATATCCACCTGGCCGCAAACTCCGGCCCTCACTACCACCTCTGCACCAATGTCATCATTGCTAATCTGGTAGCATCGCCAACGCTATCTTCACACTAAACGCCGCCGCAACAATATATATATATATATATATATATATATATATATATATATATATATATATATATATATATATTGTTACGAACCTATGTATGGGGGGGGGGCTGCCGTGGCCGTGGGTATGTGTGTATGTATGTGCGTGGTGGGCGTGAGAGTAGACAAAGAAGCAACGGGTCTGGGACGGGAAGGAGAGAGAGAGGCGTATCGGAGCGAGGCAGAGGAATGTTGACGATTCAGCAAATCGCCCAAACAAATCGTTGGGGCCCAGTGAGGAGGACAGAGGGAAGAGCAGCCTGGCTTCCCCTCGTTCCTGGACAGATATATTCTGACTGCCATGTAATAGTGCCTGTGTGTTGGCAGTGTGTGTGCCTAGTTGACATCGTGGAAGCTTGCTGGGAGGCCGTGAATGAGGTGTGAGGAGGCCCGAGCTGCCGCCTTGCTGTGTCGTCTTGCCGAGCGCGCCTTTGTCATTGTGTGAGGCGTGTCACGGTCCCCCGTGTTACATGTAGTGCTTGCTGAGTAAACTAGCCAAAGTGAACTCTGTGTGTTTGCTTTGTTCCCCATTTTGAGCTGCTATAGGTACACTTCGCTACACTTGCCCATCCGAACCATGTGGAAGTTATGCAACCCCCCTATGCCCTGCTGCCCTGCTTGTGCACCCGGGAGGCCTGTGTGAACCCTGTGGTCTGAGACATGCTGCTGAGGGCAGAGAGAGGGTGTGAAGAAGAAAGGGGGGGGTAAAGGTAACAGTGGTGTCAGGAGTAGCGGGATAGTTGATGGTGCAAAGTGAATAGCCGAGTACTGTAGTATCAATCAAAATGGAGGATGAACGCAGACAACAAGATGGCGGGGATGGTGCCTCTGTGTCTGTGGGCGAGGCTAGTGACGTCACATTGGCTAGAAAGGAAAATTCCGCCATGATGACGATGTTGCAAGCCCTGATGACAGAAATTAAAGTGAAAATGGACCAGCAGGCGGTAACAATGTTAGACCAGCAGGCAGCACAAATAAGGGAGGGGGTGGCAGGATTCTCACAAGTGAGGGAAGCAGTTGTGGCAGTCCAAGAGCCCCCTGAGTTGGAACGGCAGCTGTGTGGCGTGACTGGCCACTGTATGACGCTGCCAGGCCCCGTGATGTCTACGATTGCGGTGGGTGGCGTTGTGGAGAAGCTGACAGTCTCTGCGGACGACATGGAGGAACCCTGTCTGTTGGGGCTAGACTCCCTGTTTGGAAATGCAGCGGGTGATGACCTCGGAAGGATGCAGCGGCAGGTACGTGGAGAAATCGTACCACTGGTCCTTGAGGGTCCTGCTAAACAGGTGGAGAGCCTCGTGACGAGTTCGGATGTCAAGGACGAGAGACTGGAGCGGCACTTCCGAGTCGTGAGGGGAGAGGTGGCGGACGCCACTGGGGAAGCCTGTGGAGGCCAAGCAGCGGCTGGAGCGCAGGAAGACTCTGCGTCGCTTGTGCTGGGTTGGCATGGGACAGGGAGTGGAGGAGTGGTGCTGCAAGTTGTACCACGTTGGCGTCGTCGAGAAGGAATCGGAACGACGCACCAGAGCAGCCCTGAGGTGGTACCAGTTCGGCGCCCCGTGGGAGAGGATGGCGGTGGATATCGCGGGGCCACTGCCGTGTAAGCCCCGTGGATGCCGCTGCCTATCGGCGGCTACTGGACGACCACCTGGGGGAGAGCTGCCACAGACGTCGCCTGAGGTTGTGGCGGTGTTGCAGCAGCGCTGGTACCAGCCGCGCGCCGGGGACGTGCAGATGCGGTGGGCGACCGCGTCTGCCTTGTACAATCCCCGCGAGAGACGAGGCCTCGCCCCGAGGCTGCAGAACAACTGGGAGAGTCCGTGTACTGTCCTTGAGCGGCTCTCAGCCATAATCTGCCCGCGCATTGTCCACGTTGGTCGCATGTGGACCGTCTGTGGAGGTATGCAGGAGAAGCCACTTTTTCCTGGGAGGGCCAGGATGGTGCTGTCCAAACTCCTCCCTCACCTGGGAGTGAGAGTGGTGACGACCCTGCTCTAGACAGCGATAGGCAGGGGGAAGGGGGCAGTGACATAGGTGACAGCAGTGACAGTGGTGACAGTGATGGTGAGGCCCAAGGACAGGTGTTTGAGAATAATAGGACTACCAGGGCTCGGAGGCCACCGCAGTGGTTAAGGGACTATATAGAAATCTAGTTCTTGTGTAGGTTTATATATAAAAGTGATTTATTTTTATTCTATTCTGTTTAGTTTATTTTCTTTTGTAGGGAGTTGCGGACGGCCGGGTCGGCCTTTTTGCGAGAGGGGGGGTAGTGTTACGAACCTATGTATGGGGGGGGATGGCCGTGGCCGTGGGGTATGTGTGTATGTATGTGCGTGGTGGGCGTGAGAGTAGACAAAGAAGCAACGGGTCTGGGACGGGAAGGAGAGAGAGAGGCGTATCGGAGCGAGGCAGAGGAATGTTGACGATTCAGCAAATCGTCCCGGCCACAGGCAGTGAGGGGAGAGAGCAGTGAGAAGAGAGTTGGGGCCCAGTGAGGAGGACAGAGGGAAGAGCTGCCTGGCTTCCCCTCGTTCCTGGACAGATATATTCTGACTGCCATGTAATAGTGCCTGTGTGTGTGCCAGGACTGTGTGTGCCTAGTTGACATCGTGGAAGCCTGCTGGGAGGCCGTGAATGAGGTGGGAGGTGTGAGGAGGCCCGAGCTGCCGCCTTGCTGTGTCGTCTTGCTGAGCGCGCCTCTGTCATTGTGTGAGGCGTGTCACGGTCCCCCGTGTTACCTGTAGTGCTTGCTGAGTAAACTAGCCAAAGTGAACTCTGTGTGTTTGCTTTGTCCCCCATTTTGAGCTGCTATAGGTACACTTCGCTACACTTGCCTATCCGAACCGTGTGGAAATTACGCAAGCCCCCTATGCCCTGTTGCCCTGCTTGTGCACTCGGGAGGCCTATGTAAACCCTGTGGTCTGAGACGTGCTGCTGAGGGCAGAGAGAGGGTGTGAAGCAGAAAGGGGGGGTAAACGTAACAATATATATATATATATATATATATATATATATATATATATATATATATATATAATATATATATATATATATATATATATATATATATATAGTAAGTTTGTGTTCGCCTGTGTGTGTGAGGGGGGCGCTAGGAATGTTAGCCAAGGGGGCGTTAGCCTGTAAAAGTTTGAGAACCACTGCTCTAGATTATCACCAAACAATATAGTCTTGATGCATGCTAGTGGTCATTAGTTAGGTTAAATGCATAACACATGTACTAAACAGCTATTAGAAGAAAGCAGTGGGCTCATTGTAGGAAAGCCAGCAAGTGTTCAGTGCATATTATATCAGGACTAACTAACTGGCTGGCTGGCTGGCTGTAGGGAGCAGACCAGCTTGTCAGCTTGTCTATTGAGTGTGGCTTCCAGCCCCATTCTCAAGGTGACCATCTGGTATGTACAAGTATTGCTCATGGTAATACATGTTGGTAATCTTATACTGTATATTGTGATAATCTACAGTGTCTTTTAAGGTTTTGCAGACAGATGTGTGTGTGTGTGTGTGTGTGTGTAATTCACTGTCGCGGTCGCCTGCTGGTTACCCAGCCAGTCTTTACCCTACGGAGCGAGCTAAGAGCTCCGGGACAGCGAGGCCACAACCTCTCGACTTACATCCCGTACCTACTTGCTGCTAGGTGAACAGGGGCTAGATACACATTAAGAGGCTTGCCCTTTTGCCTCGCCGCGCCCGGGATTCGAACCCGGGCCCTCTCAGTTGTGAGCCGACCGTGCTAACCACTACACTACGCGGTGTGTGTGTGTGTGTAATTGTTGTGGGTGGTAGGTAGGCATTAGTACAATGGATTAATTACTAATGAAGATGCTTTGATCCAAACTGGCATTCCCTTTTCCCTTAACTTATAAATAAACCATTAAAAAGTTAAATCATAATGTGAATCTGTTTTTCTCCTGGCCTCTGTGTTGGAGGTGGAGCTTTAAAAAAAAATTTATGGATGAGGATGATAGGTAGGTGGAAACAGGCAGAGGTGTTAACACAGGGACTGCCACTAATAGGTATAGCAATCTGTTGCAGCTTCCTTAATTTTATCATGTTCTTCTGTTGTCCACCAGCACCTCCTGCCGCGACGTCCATGGGGTGGCGTGGGAGAGGGCTGAGGAGATGGCCGGTGGCAAGGGTATTGTAATCAAGGATGAAGTGATCGAATTGGCGAAATTGAGGAAAATGTTCATACCGTCAATGGACACTAGAGGGCAGCAGCAGTGCAGCTGTTCACGCCACACAACGGCAACGCTCCACCACCATCACATTCAAAATGTCCCCACGCACAACAACAAGGAACAGTTCTTGCTGCTTTTGTGGCGAAAATTGAGCGGATGCGCCTTCATCTGTTCCCTAGAAACACTAGAAGGTATGTAGTGATAGATGATAGTGATGATAATGATAAGTTAATAAATATGACACATTTAAATAAAAAGCCATTCTATACATCGGAGTATCTGCCTCACTGAGAAAACGTTAGGTAAATATCGTTAAAACATTTACAAATCTAGCCTAACCTTATTCAGATTACTCTAAAGGTTGTGACATAGTGACTGGTTTTATTGTTGAGTTGAATTTTACTGGCAATGACACACATTTCACTTGCAGACGAATGCAGTGCCTCCAACGCAAACTGACTGGAAAGACCACCACCTTGTTGTTACCATAGTTTAATAATGCAGTTCCACGTCTCACGGATAAGACAGGTGTGTGTGTGTGTGTGTATATATATATATATATATATATATATATATATATATATATATATATATATATATATATATATATATATGGGTAGGAGGCCATTCTGTATACATGTTTTATTAAAGTCTACAGCAGTAACTGCATTATTGAGTTTATAATAGGTTTTCTCTATCCTCCGGATGAGAGGGTGAGAGAACGTAAGTTCTGGTTTACTGAGTTTAGGAGATTTCCAAAGTCCATTAGAATTCTCTTTTAGTAGCAGCAAGGGGTGTTGTTTGCCTTTTTCTCAAGATATCTTTCGGTTTCTCTTAGACCATCTTCAGGAGGGGAGTGAAGAACGTGGAACGAACGAACGAAGACAAACGAAAAAAGAGAAAAGGTGGGGAGGGGGAAGTGGGGATAGAGGGAAGAACAGGGGGTGAAAAGAAGGGAATTTTAGTGGTAGGGTAGAGTCACTGGGGCTTAACCCAAGTGCAAGATAGTGTGGTGCATGTTGTTTAGAAATGTAGGCTACTGCTCATCTTTTATGTGTAAATGTTTTCGGACCGTCATAGCAAGGGAGACAGCGACCAGAAAGCGGGAGCCGAGCAGACCGCCTCCGCACCGAGCACATTAAAAAGCGCAAGACAGCCACTTCTCAGCCCAGGACCAACACATATGTACATGTATGTGTTGGTCCTGACTCAGCCTGCGCGTGTACCGTTCCTGCACGGACCCACCAGCGAGCCCCACTCTCTCCACCAGCGCATCACAACAACGAACAACGGAGTGAAGGAGGGGAAAAATGGGAGAGGAAAGACAGTGGAAGTGGACTGTTTTTTTATGTATTTTATTATTTTTTAGAGAAAGAGGGACACGTTTGAAGAAAGTACTCCGTGTCGCGGAGGGACCTACGGCTTTACGTGGTGTCCGAACCACTTTGTTAGTAAAAAGTTTGGGTGATGGTGTGGAATGGAGTTGTTACTAGAGGTATGGTGTGGGGTTGATGGCGTTGATCTCTTCTTTCCGCCCTTGTCTTCTGCTGTTGATGGTGGTGGCAGCGCTGGTTCCTGTAGTGGCAACCTGTTGGGAGGAAAGAAAGATTGCTCCGCGATGTGATTAGAAGGGGGACGATATGGGGGTGATATGTGAGGGTGATTTGTTTGGGGGGTATGATGATGGCTGTGAAAGTGAATAGAGTGACGACTGGATGTGGCTAAGCACACTTGACACTCGCCGCACCCAACTACCTCTGTGGGGGGTGTGAGTGGGGTTCTCTGCATGGTTGCCTCCAGAGTCCCGCCCCGTCATCAGTCCTGGCTTCTCCTTGACAGACATGGGGAGGTACCTCGAGTGGAACGCCATGTCGGCGCCCGCGGGTCCCATGGCCATGCCGACAGCTGGGAGGAGTGCGGATGTGTTCCTGTCTAGCCCTAACCACACCCAGCTACCTCTGTGGGGGGGATGAATGGGAATCTCTGCACGTGCTTCCAGAACCCCTCCCCACCATCAGTACTGGCCGCTCCTTGACAGACATCGGGGGGGGGGGGGGTGCCTCTAACGGAACGTCATGCTTGTTGACTTCAGGTGGGACTTCACGAACGTAAATTGTTTAAGTGAAGTTTGAATATTTGTGGCGAGCGGTCATAATTTATATATTATACTTCTCAGACCCAGGTTTGGAAGGAAAATCAGATTATAAAAGTTAATATATTAGGGATGATATTTACAATGATTTCAAGACACACGGTTAGAACGTAATGTTACTGTCTTTCTCGGATAAGTGTTAAGTCTGTCTCTTGGGAGATCACTTAGAGAACACTTGAGTCCCGAGAACACACACGTTCAGGGCACACACCTTCGGGGCACACACAGTTCGTTCCCTCAACCACCACACGAGCCGGCTGTCTTCCTTCTGCCTTGTCCAGCAGACGACCGGCGGCGGTCCTGTTGGGTCACCCCAACTGCCTCTCACCGCCGCTTGTTTTCTTCTCTCCTGGTGCAGCCCGCCGCGCCTCACGCCGCAGGAAACTGCTGACTCCGAGGTGTGGTCATGTGATGCAGGGATGGGTGTGTGTGTGTGATGCCTCAGTATTCAAGTACATTATTTTATCTCATATAGTGATGTCTTATAAACTACATCCTACTTAGAGAGTTTATATTATTATATTTTAGTAAATGTAATATCCTTTGGATACAATAACAATTGAAATGCCAAGTTATATATATATATATATATATATATATATATATATATATATATATATATATATATATATATATATATATATATAAACACATGCAACTCCTTGTATAGGACAAAGCTGTGTCAGCATTTCTGAAGTATTGCACCATCTTATAGAGATGTTGCATCAGATTGTATTTGCATATATAAATACAA
>CM035215.1:6105197-6127364 GCA_020233015.1 Callinectes sapidus | reverse complement strand
TCTCTCTCTCTCTCTCTCTCTCTCTCTCTCTCTCTCTCTCTCTCTCTCTCTCTCTCTCTCTCTCTCTCTCTCTCTCTCTCACACACACACACACACTGGATGTAGAAATTGTTATTCGTATCTGTATTTTCTTTTCTTGCTCTGCTTACCAACCAAATGAAAAACAAGGAAGAGCTGATAATTTGAATTACTGGAAATACATTACAGTTATATAACATCTTATATGAACCTAAAATAGTATATACTCAGAATACCTACAATGTGGGAAAAGTCCATCAGACGTTTCTAAGAACTATGATAAAAATATTGTTTAATTTTACTGTGTATTCCATAGCAAGACACAAACAGTACAGTAAGTTTTCGCTTTAATCGTTTATATATCAAGAGTTTTTCTGTGTTTGGCTAATATAGAAGATCCGTAGACAATAAGAAAGAATGAAATCATAAGATGGTACATAATTTAGGGTTCAATAGCTCAAGTAATTCGATGTCGAACCAAGGCTCTCTATATTATGAGTTGAGCGTTCTGCCACTGCACCACCACATGTGTGTAATTCACTGTCGCGGTCGCCTGCTGGTCAGCCAGCCAGCCTTTTCCTTACGGAGCGAGCTCATAGCTCATAAACCGATCGTCGAGAAGTCACACACTACACACCGGGATAACGAGGCCACAACCCCTCGAGTTACATCCCGTATTTACTAGCTGCTAGGTGAACAAGGGCTAGATACACATCAACTACATCAGCTATTTCACATTGAAATGGGTTCCTGATGAATTTCCAAGCTTCAAGATTGTTATGGACCTCGCGGGCCGTTTTGAGACTGTGTTGCGGTGTACCGCATATCGCAGACTTGTGAGCGTTGCAATGCGATGAAGCTCTGCCGCAACTCGACGGTGGAGCACAAGTAGCAAGAAAAGAACTACGTTAGCGATAGACTCTGGAACTCCCTACCTGCTTTTGTATTTTCATCTTCGTATGAATTGGTTTTATTTAAGAGGCAGGTTTCATGACACTTATTCCTGTCTTTCAGCCAGCTCTTTTGAACTTCAAGGAGAATAACAAATTAGTGGGATTTTTATTTTCATTGTTTTTCCCTTGACCATCTTCCCCCTCTCACTTAAATAAAGACAATAACAAGAGATGAAAACGTGAGATGAAGCAATGAGACACGAACCAGCGTATTAACAGCATTTTAAAGAAAATCTCTTTTCAGCTTAAAAAAAAAAAAAAAATGTAATATACGCATTTCAAGAAAAAAAATAATTTCTGCACCCCAAAATAATTTTTCAATAAGTTTCTTCTCATTTCCATGTTTTAATGGAAAAAAAAAGAAAAAAATGAGTGATTTTTTTTTTTACGAGAAAATAGTTTTTCTCTAAAATTGCATACATTACCCTTTTTCAATGTTTTTTTTTTAGTAATAACATTTCAAAGAAAACCCTATTTTCAGGTAAAAAAATAAATAAATAAATAAAAGTGATACATGCTATCTCAAGAAAAAATGTATATTTCTGCTAAGTATGTGAATAAAAAAAATTCTTATTTCCATATTACGATGGAAAACAAGGAAAAGGGAATGAATACATTTTTTTCCAATATTTTTTTTTCTTTAAAATTGCACAAATTACCCCTTTTAACGTTTTAAGAAGTATTAACATTTAAAAAAAATAATAAAATTTGCCATATCAAGAAATAAATATATTTTTGCCCCAAAAGTGCATTTTCCAATAATTTATTTCTTTTCTCATATTTTTTAATGGAGAAACCGCAAAAACCAATTCATATATTTTTTTGACGACAATGTATTTTTTCTCTCTAAAATTACATAAATTACCCTTCTTTTTAACTTTTTAGAAATACTAACAACATTTTAAAGAAGAACTTTCTTTTCAGTTAAAAAAAAAAATGTAATATATGCTATTTCAATAAAAAAAGGATGTTTCCGCAAAAAAAGTGAATTTTGATTATTTTCTTCTTATTTTCATGTTTTGATAGAAAACAAGCAAAAAGTAAAAACTAAGCTCCTTTTTGAAGACGTAAAATTATCCCTTTTTCTGAGTATTGACAACATTTTAAATAAAACCCTCTTTTCAGGTTAAAAAAGAAAGTAATTGTTTTTCATCAAAATATGGAAATAAGAAAATCATTGAAAAATTCACTTTTTTGGCAGAAATATATATATTTTTTCTTGAAATGGCATACATTGTATTATCTTTTTTTACCTGAAAAAGCTTTTCTTTTAAATGTTGTTAATACTCATAAGAACGAGGAAAAAGGGTAATTTATGCAATTTAAGAGAAAAAAATGTATAGTCATAAAAAAAAATATTTATTCTTCGCATTTTGCTTGTTTTCTATCCAAACATCGAAATAAAAAACTCTAAAATTTCGCCTTTTTTACAGAAATATATATATTTTTGATATGTCATACATTTATTTATTTTTTTTTTTTTTTCTACCGAAATAGAGGAGTTTTCTTCAAAATGTTGTTAATATTCTTCAAACGTAAAAAAAGGCAACTTATGAAATTTTAGAGAAAAAATATTTTGTCGTAAAAAAAGCGTTGTTTTTTGGGGGGGTTTCCATCAAAACGTACAAATAAGAAAACCATTGAAAAATTAACTTTTTAAGCAGAAATATATTTTCCACTTGAAATAGCATATTGTTATTTTTTTCCACCTGAAAAGTGGGTTTTCCTTTAAAATGTTGTTAATACTCCAAAAAACATTAAAAAAGGGTGATTTATGCAATCTTAGAGAAAAATAGATATTGTGGAAAAGATTTTATTCATTCCTTTTTCCTTGTTTTTCATCAAAACATTGAAATAAAAAGAAAACTATTGAAAAATCCCTTTTGGGACGAAAGTGTATATGTTTTTTTATTGCATATATTACATTTTTAAAATAAGAGGGGTTTTCTTTAAAATGTTGTTGATACCCGTAAAGACGTTGAAAAAACTAATTTATACAAATTTTGGAGAAAAAATATATTGTCGTAAAAATATATTAATTGTTTTTTTCTGGTTTTCCATCGAAGCATGAAAAAAGAAAAAAAAATAAAGAAATAACTTCGGCAGAAATATCTTTTTTTCTAGAAAAGCCATATATTCTTTTTTTTTTTTAAACCTGAAAAAATGTTTTTCTTTTAAATGTTATTAATACTCATAAAAAAAACTTTGAAAAAGGGATAATTTATGCTATTTTAGAGAAAATTATATTTTTTGTTAAAAAAAATATTCATTATATTTTGCTTTTTTTCCAAGAAAACAAGAGAAAAGGAACAAAATCCTTAAAAATGCACTTTTAGCAAAAAAAAAAAAAATTTCTTAAAATGGCATATATTACATTTTCTTTATCTGTAACAAAGAGGGTTGTCTTTAAAATGTTGTTAAAACTCCTAAAAACGTTGAAAAAGGGATACATTTTTAGAGAAAAAATAAAATGCTTGCAAAAAAAAAAGTATATATATATATATATATATATATATATATATATATATATATATATATATATATATATATATATATATATATATATATATATACTTGGAAATAGGAAGAAAATTATTGAAAATTATATTAAGGGGGAAATTTTTTTCTTGAAATAACACTTTTTTTTCTAATGTTATGCATTTTTTTTTCAAAATACACAATTAGTAAATTCCTTATGGTTAAACATATGTTTTCATTCACAACTGAAGTTTTAGTATATATATACTAAATTGATTTTTTTTTCACAATATCAGGGTTGAGTCACTTAAACCATTTTGTTTTGTTTTTTTACTTATTGTTAAAATAACTTTAGAAAGTGTTAAAATAAACAATTAAAAAAAATCAATGAAAATTACATAAAAATGTACTTTCTTGATAAAGAATGTTTTGTGAATAGATTTGTTTTTTTTTTTTTTTTTTACGAAACCATAAATTTCAAAACTTTTAAAATGAGAGCTTTTCTTAAAAAAAGTTTTTAATGTAGTAGTTTAAGGAAAAACAATTAAAGCTTGTGGAAATAACTTATAAAAACACTCCATTTAACGATGAAGCTGAAGTAGTAAAATTCTCAAAGTAAAAGATTAAAAGCTTTCACTTCTGGTATATTTGAAAAAATAATAATATATCAATGTTTAAATGTTTTGGTGCAAAACGAGAAGTAAATCATCCAATAAATCACATTTTTGCTACAATAAATTTATTTTCTTCAAATAATGTTTTTGCATGTATACAAGCATGTAAACAAGCAATTTGTATATTACTTAGCAGAGGCCTATTGTTGTAAAAAATGAAAAGAAAATGGCAAAATAATCATTTTCCAAATTTATTCTTAAAATGGCCTTATTTTTTTCAAATTACACCCTCTAAACAATTTCTTTAGAGGCAAACATCTGTTTTTACTCAGAACTTTAAAATGTAGTTCATATATGGTTTTATGGACGAACTACCATATATTTTGTAAATATATATATATATATATATATATATATATATATATATATATATATATATATATATATATATATATATATATATATATATATATATATATATTATGCTAGTTTTATTTAATTGATTTGGTGCAAAATGAGATAGAAATCATGCAAAAGTGCATGTTTTCTAAAGTAATACTCAATTAAGTATTTCTATGAAAGAAGCTTTCTAAAAAGTGTGTTGGTATAATAGTTTTTAGATAAATTACTATAAATCTCGTAAACAATGCACAAAACAACGCAATTTACGAGTGACCTGAAATGTCAGTAAAAAAAATAAACATTTAATTGTTTTCAACTTTAGGGTGTTTGACATGTATTATTTAGATACTAATTATTCAGTTTTGTAAAAAAAAAATTATGTTTTTACTTTTTTTATTTTTTCTTTAATATGTAAAGATGTAAAACAATAAAGAAAAGGATTATTCATGCTGTTCAAAAAAATAATAATAATGTTATTATAGAAGAAATGTCAGTTTTTTTGGATTCCATTCTCTTTTTACACCAAAACATTAGAAATACCGGTACATTATTAACATGTCAAATACACCAAATTTGAAAACATTTAAACTTTATTAAAAAAAAAAAAAAAGCCATTTCAGCTAACTCGTAAAATATATATATATATATATATATATATATATATATATATATATATATATATATATATATATATATATATATATATATATTTATATTTATATTTATTTTTTTTTTTTTTTTTTTTTTTTTTTTTTATTGTTTAGGAAATTCATGGTAATTTGTCTAAGATCCACTATATAAACGATATCTTAAAGAAAATGTTTTTCATAGATAGAACTTAGTTGAGTGTTATTTTGATAAAAGAAAATGTAATTTTTTGTGTGATTTTTCTCATTCTGCACAACAACAAAGAAACAACGTTTTTTTTTATAAAAATTCTTGCAAAATCCATGGTACTTTGTCCAAAAATCAATATATTAACAATTTTTTTTTTCTTAAACCATGTTTTTTTTTTTTTTACTTCTCTTAGAACAATCATAGAACTTTTTTGCAAACGTTGTTTCTTTAAAGAAATTATTTATTTTAATGCATTTTTTAGTGAAAAATTTGCTAATTGTTTATTTTGACATTTTCTTTCATCTTTTGTACTGTAGTGCCCCGAAGCTTTGAAGCCAGCCGGTGTCTCGAAGCTCCGTCGCGGGTATGTGAAGCACCGGCACAAGGGAGCACTACGATTCCCGGCTTGTCACGTCAACGTGGCCACGCCGACCGAGGGTATATAACGAGGCTAAGTGGCAGCAGCAGCGAGAGGTCAGCAGCTACACACACACACACACTGCACCCTACTACGGATTGAGTGGCTGCCTCGTCTCACAACGTCCTGGCCTGTTACCTCGTCTCACCACGTCCTGGCCTGTTACCTCGACTCACAACGTCCTGGCCTGTTATCTCGTCTCCCCACGCCTTGGCCGGTTACCTCGTCTCACTACGTCCTGGGTAGCTGGGTCCCTGCTACGTATCACCACACATTTGACCACAACTGGCGTACTTCCTGGGTGCTTGCTAAGCACGTCTCCAGTGTTGTGCTACATTTTGAACGTGTCACTAGTGTTATTAAAGGGTTAAAGCATACATGTATGTTTGTGTCACTACAGTACCACTTAGTAAAATATATAGAAAAGTGTCTTTTACTGTTTTTTCTGATTTTGAAAAATTCACTTCAGAAATATATATATATATATATATATATATATTGTCACACACGTACCCCATTCAAACTCACCGCCCCTTCCTTGATACGTCTTCACAGCTCGTATCAGAGGGGTGAATTATTATAATTTAAAAAACCAGGTTCTGGGCGTGTGCTTGAGAAAAAAAAAAAAATGTAAGTACACTTACTTACAATTTATTTACAAAAACATTTACAACGGATCTGACTGCCTGAAGGGCCACTGAACTGATTAATATAAAAGATAACAAAACACAGGATTACGAGCAAACACCACTTCACAAACACCACAAACACAAAAATATCGGGACACACAAAAAAACTCAAAATAATAATAAAAATGCTAAGCTGGCTAGAATAAATAAACCTCAAACTGGTCCACAATGAAAAAAAAAATCACACAAGTGAACACAGAAAATAAAAACACACAAAAACAAAACACAAACACATAAACACAGAAAAAAAAACACTCAAAATAAATGAGAGAGAGAGAGAGAGAGAGAGAGAGAGAGAGAGAGAGAGAGAGAGAGAGAGAGAGAGAGAGAGAGAGAGAGAGAGAGAGAGAAGACGTCACCCAGACACGAAAATAAAAGAAAATGAAAAGATCCAACCCTCTTCCACAGTTACGTTAAAATTAACACTACACACTCCAACAGTGTTAACAAAACCCATCCAGGGTAAAAGAAATGCGCGAAGCAAAATTAGCGGAATAATTCCATCCACAAACGTACTGTGAAAGTAAACACACACAAAAAAGAGAAGGACAAAATAGTGATCAACGAGGCAGCAGCCTCTTCAAACATCACTCCAATAAAACGTAAAATATCTGGGCGGCGCTCCTAACCTCACCCCAAAGAATCACCTTAAAGCATACCTATATACACATTAATCTACTCTTAAACCCTAGGAAACACAACAATACCTTACATACTAGGTAGCGCGACGAAACGCGACCTTCACCTCCGTGACCTGGACCCGTGGAAGAGTGAGTGACCGAGTGAGCGTGACCTCGATCGAATCGAATCGAAAAATAGAGAAAAGGTGGGGGAGGGGGAAGTGGGGATAGAGGGAAGAATAGAGGGGTGAAAAGAAGGGAATTTTAGTAGAAGAGTAAAGTCGCTGGGGCTTGACCCAGGTGCAAGGTAGTGTGGTGTATGTTGTTTGGAAATGTAGGCTACTGCTCATCTTTTATGTGTAATTGTTTTCGGGCTGTCGTAGCAAGGGAGACAGCGACCAGAAAGCGGGAGCCAAGCAGACCTCCCCCACACCGAGCCCAAAAAAGCGCAAAACCGCCACCACACATTCGCGTGCCCCTCTCTCTCCATCAGCGCATCACGAGCAACGAAGGAGTGAAGGAGGGAAGAAAACTGGAGAGGAAAGACAGTGGAAGTGGACAGTGTTTTTTTGATGTATTTTATTATTTTCTAGAGAAAGAGGGACAAGTTTGAAGAAAGTACTCCGTATAGCGGAGGGACCTACGGCTTTACGTGGTGTCCGAACCACTTTGTTAGTAAAAGGTTTGGGTGATAGTGTGGAATGGAGTTGTTATTAGAGGTATGAGGATGATGGCTTTGATCTCTTCCTTCCGCCCGTGTCTTCTGCTGTTGGTGGTGGTGCAGCGCTGGTTCCTGTGGTAGTAACCTGTTGGGAGGAAAGAAGGATCGCTCCGCGATGTGATTAGAACGGGGACGTGATGGGGGGTGATATGTGAGGGTGATTTGTTGAGGGGGTATGATGATGGCTGTGAAAGTGAGTAGAGTGACGACAGGATGTGGCTAAGCACACTTGACACTCGCCGCACCCAACTACCTCTGTGGGGGGTGTGAGTGGGGTTCTCTGCATGGTTGCTTCCAGAGTCCCGCCCCGTCATCAGTCCTGGCTTCTCCTTGACAGACATGGGGGGGTACCTCGAGTGGAACGCCAAATCGGCGCCCGCGGGCCCCATGGCCATGCCGACAGCTGGGAGGAGTGCGGATGTGTTCCTGTCTAGCCCTGACCACACCCAACTACCTCTGTGGGGGGGATGAATGGGAATCTCTGCACGTGCTTCCAGAGCCCCGCCCCACCATCAGTACTGGCCGCTCCTTGACAGACATCGGGGGGGTGCCTCTAACGGAACGTCATGCCGACGCCCGTGGGCCCCATGGCCGTGTCGACAGTTGGAAGGGATGTGGTAGTGCTGACCCCCCCTTTGGAAAGTGTCCGGTGCCCCCTTAAGACCCAGGCTGCGAGACAGAAAAATAATATACAAAAACAAAAATATGAGTACAAAGCCATAAGACAAAAAACGAACAAAAACCACTGGGTGTTGACACGCGGGCGCACTACCTCAGATGGGGGTATGGTATGAGAATGTGGGTGTTGTTTGTCGCACCCCCGATCCAGGAACAGTCCGGTGCCCCCTTAGTACCTAGGCTGCGAGACAGAAAAATAATGTATAAAAACAAAAATATGAGTACAAAGCCATAAGACAAAAAATATGAAAAAACCACTAGGCGTTGACACACGGGTCTGTCCCCCGATTGGGTTAGCGACGGTGATGCCACTCAGACACCTTGAGTGGTACGGGTGCTGGGTAGAAAAGGAGGGAAAGGGAGACGGAAAGTATGGAAAGAAGGGAGGAGTCCATTATCTGAAGACAGGGTCAGGGGGCTCGTCTGGGGGGTCAAGGAGGTTGGTGTGAGGAAGGTGGCGGTAAGGTCGGGGCAGGTTGTTAATTAGGTTGTAGGTGTGTGGGTGTTTGACGTGGAATAGGGTTAGTTGTTTTTGGGTTCTATTATGGAGGGTTATGTTAATAGGGGGGATATTGGCCTCCTCATGGGTGGAAAGAGAGGTCCTGAAGTCGAACCACTTCGTCCCAAGGGCGAAACGAATGGCTCGGTTCTGGATTCTCTGAAGCTTAAGGAGGTTAGTAGGAGCAGAGAGAGACAGGGCAAGGGGACAGTAAGTTAGTAGTGGAAGAATGAAAGCTTTGTAGAGGTGTAGTTTTGTTTTTGTGTTGCTGTCGCGGAATCTCTCCAGGTTGCTCAGGGCCCGAGATGCTATGGCTGCTTTTTGGTTGATGTGTATGTTAAATCTAAGGTGCTTGTCAATGGTGAGGCCAAGAACTTTGTTTGTATGGCAGACTTTTTGTTGAAGTATGTCACCTTAGATTTTTCTGGGTTTGAAATGATACGCCACTGTAGCTCCCATAAGCTTGTTCTTGTCAGTTCTCGTTGAATTTTGTCTGTCAGATGACCTAACATTCTGGCGCGGGCCAATTGTGTTACATAATCTGCGTACTGAATTGTTAATGAGTCATTGTGAAGTGGGGAAGGCAGGTCGGCTGTGTACATGTTGTAGAGGGTTGGGGAGAGTACCGAACCTTGTGGGACACCTGCCTGAGGGACAAAGGGTGCCGAGAGTGTGCCCTGGTGGCGAATCCTGGCCTGTCTGTCGTCCAGGAAGTTGCATAAAAGTTTTTGAATAAGGGAGGGGAGGTTGAAGTTTGTACAAATTTTGTATTTTAAGCCAATGTGCCAGACAGTGTCGAAAGCTTTTTTAACGTCTTTTGTCACCAGGGCTGTTTTAGTGTACAGTTTATTAGAATTTAGATAGGCTATTATGCTGTTGAGGGCATCCTCGGTCGAAGCGCCACTGCGAAACCCGAATTGCTGGGGCGACAGTAGCTCTTCGCTGTCGAGGTGTGCCCTCAACCGCTGGTTAATATCTCTTTCAAAGGTCTTGCCGAGAACTTCCAACAAGCTTATGGGGCGGTAGCTTTCTGGGAGGTGTGGGTCTTTTCCGGGTTTGGGGATAAGAGTGATGTTAGATTTTTTGAAAAATTTTGGAAAGTACCCGGAAGCAAGTGAAGCATTGAAGATCTTTGTCAGGTTACATATGGTCTCGGGGGATAAGTTCCTGACCATATGCCAGTTTATGCCTGATGGGCCTGGGGCGCATCGTGGGGTGTGCCTGAGCAACCTCGAGACATCCTCCTCCTCAATGGGTGAAATAAGGTATTGGTGTGGGTCCAGGCGTGTTAGTTGAATGTTGTTGTGTGGTGTTACGTCTTCATGGTTTTGCTGTATGTGTTCTGTGATGTAGTTTATGTGTGTGACACTGGGCTCGTGTTGGGGAAGAGGGTGGGTCTGAAAGGTGTCAGTCCAGTGCTGTCGAAAGACGTCAGTCACCTGTGCTGGGTCAGTGATGCGCACTCCGTCCACTGCAAGGTAGTCAAAGCTCTCCCGCTGGCATCCCCTCAGTCTGTGGATCATCCGCCAGAACTGAGTGGGATTGCGGCAGCGGGTTCCGTGTAGACGGGAGACTAGACTTTTCCAGTGGGCGTTGTGATCGTCTTGAAGACTGTTAATAATGTGTCGGCGAAGAATGTGTAAGTCTCGGAAGATTGGTAAGTGGTTGTTCATGTTTGTCAGGAAACGTGTTCTGCAGCAGGTTAGTAGTCGTTGTGTACGTATAGAGGGTCTGAAGTCTATGTCTATTTTGTGTTGTCGTTTTGGTGTGTGTCTGTCGGCTGCTGTGAGTATGTCGTCTTGTAGTCGCTCGAGGGCATTGTCTTTTTCTGTGTAGTCTTTCCCGTCGAGATGTAGTGGTCGGTGCAAGTTTGTAAGTGTGTTTTTGAAGTCGTCCCAGTTTGTCAAGTGGTAGTCAGGGGTGGGTGGGGAAGGGATTGATATTGGGTTGGAGGATATCTTTAGAATAACTGGGAGGTGGTCTGAGCCGCAAAGCGGACCATGGGAGATATGGTGGTGGAAGGGTAAGGTCTGTCGGTTAGAAAGGATGAGGTCTGGTCTTCCTGTTCCATTGTGAGTGAAGCAGGTTGGAAAATCTGGTCCAAGGAAACGGAGACGTTTTAGTTGTGTTAGTTGTAGGAGTTCCTGTCCGTGTCTGTTGCTGTTGTTGTGCCTGAAGGCTGTGTGTTTTGCATTGAGATCAGCCAAGATATAGACTGGTATGTTGTGTGATTGAAAAGGGTGTTAAGACTTGTGAGGGGGAGCCCAGTGTTAGGTCTACAATATGTCGTGGCAACAAGAAGGGGTCCATGTTGGGTGTGTATCTTTGTTGCCAGAAAGTGAGCTGAGGGCCAATCTGTTATGTGTGTGTGTCTTAGAGTGTTTTTTACCATGATAGCTACGCCATCATGGAGAGTTCCTGTTGTGTATCTGGTGTTGTATCCGTACAGTTTTATGGGTTTAGGGGGTAGACCTGTGTGGTTGAGGAGAACAATGTCTGGATCGATAGAGCGTATGGCTTCTGAAATAAGGTGTCTGTTATTCCAGTAGCCGCGACAGTTTAATTGTACAAGTGTGATCATATTTTAACTGTTTTCTTACTAGTGTTGCGTGTTTGTCGTTGGTGTGGAGTTTCTGGGTTTGGCAATAAATGTCGCTTAACTACTGTTGAGCCATGGAGTGTGGTTACTGTGGTGTTGGATGTAGTGGGAGAGGAACAGGGGCTAAGGTGCTGTGTTTCCCCAGAGGCTGCTTCCTCACCGGTGGTTGTGTCGTCATCGATGACGAGGTCACCGGTGGTTTCGTCGTCGCTGCTGGCCACGCTCACAGGTGAGTTGTGGACAGGAAGAAGTGTGGAGGTTTTGGCTGTGTTGGTGTTTTCTTGGGTTTGTTTGTGTTGTTCATGTGTTTTCTGGAAGTGTTGTTGGTGTTGTTGGAAGAAATTTGGTGGGAATGTTATCGTCGGGCAGTTATTTTGGAGAAGAAGAGTGTTCATTACCTCGGCCTGTTTTTGGAGGTCGCCGCCAGAAATTTCGATGGAATATTTAATTATGATATCTGTTAGGAATTGCTTGTCTGTGGTAGTGGTAGTGGTGGTGGTGGTGTTTTGCGTTGGAGGTGGAGGTGGGGCTGTGGGCGTAGGGGTGGAGGGGGTGGCGGCTTTGGCGTAGGAATTGTTTGTTTGTGTTGTGTGTGTGGTGGAGTTTTGTTGTTGCTGTGCATTTTTTTTCGCCTGGCATCTGAAAGATACTGCCGGGTGGTCCCCATTGCAGTTAATGCATTTGATGGTGGTGACTTGGCAGTTTTAGTAGCCGTGTCCTTTTGCCGCGGATTTGGAGCAAGTGAGATCGCTCTCCTTGCATTGGTTTGTTCGGTGGGTGAACTTATAACATTTGTAACATTGTGTGACTGGCAGGTATTGTTCTATGTTCGTGTTGTAGTGTGGGATTATTTGGGAGAAAAGTTTCATACCTTTTTGGATGGTTGTCTCGGCTTCCTGGCGTGTGCGGAATCTGATCTTCAACATGTGGGCTTTTGCGATAACGCGAAGGTCATCGATTGCCACATTGTTCTTTGCTTCGATTTCTGCACGGAGATCTTCGGGGGTCTTCTTCAGGAGGTAATCATCAATTTTTCGGGCGAGGATTGTCCTGGCTGAGATTTGTGCTTGTCCTTCGACAAGCTCAAAGCCGAGGAGTTTCAAATTTTCTGTTACCGTGGGAGACATATGGTTATCGCGACCTGCATCGCTGGCTAGGCCAACGATGATGTAGGGTCCGGACTTGAAGCATTTTGTGTGAGCAATCTGTGATCTTGAGAAAAAGGCGTTGCTGAGGTCGTTAGGGAGGGTGGCGGTTTTTATCCGGTACCTTAATATCCGGTCAGGGGGGCGAGGGACAGCCATTCTTGTACCATAGGGCAAGGGCCCTACGGTGCTCAGGCACGTCAAACAGCACACAGCAAGCACAACACTGAAATACCAACACAACTCCACGACACTGCACTTCACTTCACTTCACTTCACTGCATTTGACTTCACTTCACTTCACTACACTACACTGACGAAAACACAGCACTTAAACACTCACCCGGCACTTTTATAAACAGCAGGGCAGCCTGGTGGCCGCGCACGTGTTCACAAGATCGACCGAGAGCAAGGAAAAAGATGCTGCTGTGGCGGTTGCTGGCGGCCGACTGCGTGACCTCACCTGCTCGACGGCTTATATTGTCCCGAGCCCTGCGCTGACCTCCGTGGTCGTCTACCCACGTGGTTACACCACAACACAAAGGAAACACTACCTAACAAATCATATATTGGTTCCCTAGTGGTATTTACGTGGAGGCAGTATAACAAAAGATATCCTCTCCAAATTTCAAGATGGAAAACTGAGAGGTACAAGAGTTACAGGCCAAAAAGGTAAAAATGCCCTAACTCTATGTATTAGAAACATGAAAAAATTTTAAAAATTCCCCATTGTATAAATTAAAAACAATTTGTTATGTAACTTACATAGCAATGGGAATAATAAGTTTTCCCTCCTCTCCAGGGCGACTCCGGAAACGTACACATTTCTAAACGGAGAACAAGCTCCACCAACTTCCGCCCTTCATATAGTGACTCGAAAAACAAACAAACTTAAATTAAAATATCAAATGTACATAATAAAGAAAAAAAAGTGACCTTCAAATGGTAACAAAACAAGGAGTGTTAAGAGAGAGAGGTACGGCTGACATCTCCTCCCCGCCACTGACCCATTAACCTCCCTTTTCTGACCTGCGGTCACTCGCGGCGCCAACCGCCACGAGGCCTAACTAAATAAAGCACAAAGGGGGAGAAGGGAAAAACATATGTGCACAAATAAAATAAAATATGGGAACCACGTCCGTGACAATATATATATATATATATATATATATATATATATATATATATATATATATATATATATATATATATATATATATATATATATATATATACACACACACACACACACTGCGTAGTGTAGTGGTAGCACGTTCGGCTCACAACCGAGAGGGCCCGGGTTCGATTCCCGGGCGCGGCGAGGCTAATGGGCGAGCTTCTAGCCCCTGTTCACCTAGCAGCAAATAGGTACGGGATGTAACTCGAGGGGTTGTGGCCTCGCCGTCCCTGTGTGTAGTGTGTGACACACACACACACACACACCCAGCAACTGGGGGCACAAGCCAGTGCAACTCAGTGCCGGTCCCAAGCCCAGATAAATGGGGATGGTTGCGTCATGGAAGGGCATCCGGCGTAAAAATATCTGCCAATTCAATATGCGGAGTGATCCGCTGTGGCGACCCCAAAATGGGAATAGCCAAAAGATGAAGATATATATATATATATATATATATATATATATATATATATATATATATATATATATATATATATATATATATATATATTTTTTTTTTTTTTTTTTTTTTTTTTTTTTCCTGAAAAAAGGGTTTTCTGTAAAATGTTGTTTGTACTTCAAAGAAAAAAAGTTGAAAAAAGGGTAATTTATGCAAATTAGAGAAAAAATATATATTGTTGTAGAAAATATTTTATACATTGCTTTTTGCTTGTTGTCCATAAAAAAAAAAAAAAACATGGAAATATGACGAAAATTTCTTTCTGGCAGAAATATATATACACTTTTGGGAATGGCATATATTACATTTCTTACTTAAAATAAGACGGTTTTATATTGTCTTCTTGAAATAATATATATTACCCTTTTTTAACGTTTTGCATTATTTTTTTTTTTTTTTTCAGAATACACGTAATAAGTTTTTTTATAGTGAAATATAACCATTCAGTCAAAACTAAATATTTAGCATATGTTTGCAAATTTTATCTTTTTTTCCATAATATTAGAATTGAATCACATAAAACAATTCATTTTTTTCTAACTGTTACAATAACTTCAGAAAGTGTCAAAATAAACAATTAACAAATATACCAATAAAATATTTAGAAAAATGTATTTCTTTCTAATAAAGGATGTTTTCAGAATAGATTTGTTGTTTTATTACAAAAAAATTCAAAAATCTTTAAAAGATGATTTTTCTTTAAAAAATGTAGTTAGTATAGCATTTTAAGGACGAACAATGAATGATTTGGGAAACAAGCCATAAAAACACGCCATTCGATGATCAAGCTGAAGTAGGAGAATTTTGAATGAATTTGAATTTGAATGAAAGATTAAAAGCTTTTAATTTTGAAATATTTACAAGTTATTAATGTACAAATATTTTAATGTTTTGGTGCAAAACGACAAGGAAATCATCCAAAGCATGGAAATAAAAAAAATTCATTAAAAATTCACTTTTTTGACAGAACTAAATATATATATATTTTCTTCAAAAGGTAAATTTTACATTATTTTTACCTGAAAAATCAAAACATGGAATTAAAAAGAAAATAATTGAAAAATAAGCTCTAGAGCAGAATTATTTCTTATTTATTTATTTTTTTGGAATGGCATATATATATATATATATATATATATATATATATATATATATATATATATATATATATATATATATATATATATATATATATATATATATATATTACCTCGAGAAGAGGTTTTCTTTTAAATGTTGCTGATATTCCTAAAAACGCTGAAAAAAAGGGTCATTTATACAATTTTAGAGAAGAAAATATTGTCGTAAAAAATAATATATTCATTGCTTTTTGTTTGTTCTCCATCAAAACATGGAAATAAGGGAAAAAATCATTAAGAATGCCACTTTTTGGCAGAAATCCTCCCAAAAACGTTGAAAAAAGGATAATTTATGCATTTTGAGAGAGAGAGAGAGAGAGAAAAAAAAAAAAAAAATATATATATATATATATATATATATATATATATATATATATATATATATATATATATATATATATATATATATATATATATATATATATATATATATATATATATATATATATTGTCGTAGAAAACTATTAATTCCGTTTTTTCTTCTTTTCCATGATAGCATGGAGTTAAGAATAAAATCATTCAAAAAATATGTTTTTTTACGCAAATAATCTTTTTTTTAAAGTCTTGCAATTTTTTTAAATTCACGTAATAGGTAAGTTCTTTAAAGTTAAACATAAGTTTTCAGTCAAAAATCAAGATTTAGCATTTATATACTAAATTGAACTTTTTAGCATTTATATACTAAATTGAACTTTTTTTTTGGGGGGGTTTGTTTGTTTTTTTGCTTTTTTTTACTTACTGTTTCAAAAAAATTAGAGTGTCAAAATAAACATTTAACGAAAATATCAATGAAAATTATATAAAAAAAAACGTATTTTCTTGATAAAGGATGTTTTCTGAATGGACAAATTTTTTTAAAAACTTTAAAAGAGGGCTTTTCTTTAAAAATATTGTCAATATAGTAGTTTAGAGATGAACAATCAAGGATTCTGGAAACAATGTATAAAAATATTCCATTTGACAATTAAGCTGAAATACGAGAAGTTGCAAAATAAAAGTTTAAAGGCTTTAAAAATTAAGTTCTATTTCTATGGAAGGGGGTTTCTTCAAAAAATATTGTTGGTATAGTGGTTTTTATACGAATTGCCATGAATCTCGTAAGAAATGCACAAAACACCGCATTTTACGAGTAAGCTGAAATGTCAGTTTGAAAACAAAGACCTAAATATTTCCAAGTTTAATATATTTAGCATCTCTTATATAAATATTAAATATTCAGTTCTGAAAGAAATCTGATGTTTACTTTTTTTTTATATGTAATGATGCAGAACAATAAAAAAAGGGATAATTTATGCTGTTTTTAGAAAAGAAAGTTATTGTAGTGTAAGAAAAATGTTATTATATCCAAAATGTCAGTTTTTTGGATGAAGTTCTTTTCGTTTTGCACGAAAACATTAAAAATACTGGTAGAGTATTAACATATCAAATACAACAAAATTGAAGACGTTTAAGCTTTTCTTTTGAAAAAAATACCATTTCAGCTTACTCGTAAAATATAGTGTTTTTGTGCTTTGTTTACGAAATTCATGGTAATTCGTCTAAGAACCACTATATACACGATATTTTAAAGAAAACCGTTTTCGTAGGGAAAAAAAAATGGTTGAGTGTTATTTTGACAAAAAAAAAAAAAAACGTAATTTTTTGAATAATATTTTTTTCTCATTTTGCAACAAAACAAGAAAATAACGCAATTTTACCAAAATCTTGCAAAATCCGTGGTAACTCGTCCAAAAACTACTATTCAATATTTCTTTTAGAAAAACCATGTTTTTGGGGTTTCTTAACTTTTTGTTGAAAGAATTGCAATACTATTCTGATAACGCTGTTTTTAAAGAAATTTGTTATTTTCATGCATTTTTCATTCCTAACATTTCCTAGTTGTTTATTTTTACACTTCCTTTCGTTTTTTTGTAGCACTAAGTAAGAAAAAAAATGATATTTGAGTTTTTTTCTGATTTTGTTGGAAAAGTGTATGTTCAGAGTTAATGAATTATTTTCTTCTTCTTTTAAAAGAAAACATTAAAATATTGATACATGTTTATGATTGTTTTTCCTTTTCATAGAAAAAACGCAATTTATCATTCAACAAAATTGTATAGAATTGCAATTTTTATAAGAATAATTTGAAAAACCTGAAAAAGTTTTTCTTTCTTTAAGACGTTAATGCTCCAAAAAACGTTGGAAAGTGGTAATTTATGTAATTTTAGAGAATATACTGTTGTACAAAAAAAAACTAATAAAAAAAAAATTCTTATTTTCAATCATAACATAGAAATATAAGGAAAATCATTGAAAATTCACTTTTTTGGCAAAGAAAAGATGCATTTATTTCTTTTTAATGGCATATGTTACATTTTTTTTAACCCGAAAAAGGTTTATTCTTTAAAATGATATTGTCATAAAAAATCATTTATTCATTGTTTTGTCTTATTTTCCATTAAAACATGGGAAAAAGAAGGAAATTAGCCTCCCCTGCTCCCGCGGCCTCGCTGCACCTCTCTAATGCAAGAGTTAACCAGTATTCTCAGTCTTTCATCCATTTCTCTGGTAAACTCTGGAACTCTCTTCCTGCTTCTGTATTTCCACCTGCCTATGACTTGAACTGTTTCAAGAGAGAGATATCAAGACACTTATCCCATTCTTTTGGCTCATGAATCCGGACTTTCCAGGGACCGGCACTAAAGTGGGCTTTTTTGTTTTATTTTTCCAGGATTTTCTTCTTATTTCCATGTTTTGATGGAAAATAAGAAAAAAGGTAATTAACAAATTCTCTTTACAACAAAATATTTTTTTCTAAAATTGCATAAATTACCCCTTTTTTCACGTTTTTAGGCATATTATCAACATTTTAAAGAAAAACTCTCTTTGTTCAGGTTTTTAGTTTTTTTTTTTTTTTTAAGATGGCAAATCTATAGAATTTTGTTAAATACTAAAAGGGTTTTTCTTTTGTATGAAATGGAAAAACAATCATGAATATGAATCGATATTCTAAAGTTTACTTGCAAAAGAAAAAAATCATTTATTCATTCTGAATAAACACTTTTCCTACAAAATCTGAAAAAACGCAAAAGAATCACCTTTTGTTTATACTAAATGCTACAAAAAAATAATTGAAGATATCAAAATACACAATTAGCAAATTTATCACTGAAAAAAACATGATAATAAAACATTTCTTCACAAGCAACGTTTTCAGAAAAGTATTGCGATTCTTGTAAGAAAAAGTTTAAAAACCTATAAAACAAATGGTTTATCTAAAAAATGTATTCAATATGGTGGTTTTTTAACGAATAGCCATGGATTTTCCAACAATTTGGTAAAATTCCGTTATTTCTAAATGCGTACATTGGCCAAAATAAAACTCAACTAAAAAAAATTTCTACTAAAACAGTTTTCTTTAAGGTATTTAAATAGTGGTTCTTAGACGAATTACCAGGAATTTCGTAAGAAATGCATAAAAACACTGTATTTTACGAGTAAGCTTAAATAGTAGTTTTTCTTTTTTTAATAAAAACTTAAATGTTTTCAAACTTGGTGTACTTGACATGTTAATAACGTAGCAAAAAACTTACATTTCGGCTATAATAAAGTTCTTTTCTTATATTACAATAACTTTCATTTCTTAAAACAGCATGAATAATCCTTTTATTTATTTATTTATTTTGCATCATTACATATACAAACTATAAAAAAGTAAAAATATCAAATTTCTTTCAGAACTGAATATTTAGTATCTATAAAATAAACATCAAATACACTAGACTTGAAAACATTGAAGTCTTTATTTATGAACTGACATTTCAGCTTACTCGTAAAATAAGGTGTTATGTACATTGTTTACGAGATTCATTGTAATTTGTCTAAAAACTACTATATCAACAATAATTTTAAGAAAGTCCCTTTCATTGAATTACCTAATTGAGTAATATTTTGGCAAACATCCATTTTTTTGGATGATCTCTTTCTAATTTTGTACCAAAACAATGAAAAAACACTATATTGGTAACTTTTTTGCAAAATCTGGGGTAATTCGTCCATAAAACATTATATTAACAATATTTTTAAGTTCTGACTAAAAACATGTTTCTCTCTAAAGAATTTGTTTATAGGGAGTAATTTGAAAAAAAAGGCAATTTTAAGAATATATTATAAAAATGTCTCTTTTGACATTTTTCTTTTAACTTTTTACAACAATAAGCCTTTTTTAGATAATATATATAAATTGCTTGTATATTAAGCGTTCTCTACGTATTCATGCAAAAAAATAAAAAATAGGAAGATATAAATAAAAAGATGAGGAAAAGAAATGTTTTGTGGCAGGAATGTGATTTTATGGATAATTTCCTTGTCGTTTTGCACCAAAACATTAAAATATTTATACATTAATAACTTTTTAGATATTCCAAAATTAAAAGCTTTTAATCCTTTATTTTGAAAATTCTCCCACTTCAGCTTAATCGTCGAAAGGAGCGTTTTTATGCGTTGTTTAAAAATCCTTGATTGTTCGTCCTTAAAACAACATTTTTAAAAGAAAAACACTCTTTTAAAGATTTTAGAATTTTTTTCAAGAACAACAAATCTATTCAGAAAACATCCTTTGTTAATAAAAGATATATTTTTTAATATATTTTTCATTGATATATTTGTTAATTGTTTGCATTGACACTTTCCGAAGTTATTGTAACAGTAAGTAAAAAAAAAATACAAATTGTTTTAAGTGATTCAATCTTAATATTGTGGAAAAGAAAGTTTGTATACATATGCTAAATCTTTAGTTGTGACTGAAACCTTATCTTTCACTATAAAGAGCTAATTTATTATGTGGATTCCGAAACAAAAAATTATGCAAAACGTTAAAAAAGGATAATATACAGTATGTTATTTCAAGGAAAAAAAATATCGCCAAAAAACGTAATTATTCAATGATTTTCTTCTTATTTCCATGTTCTGATAGAAAAGAAGAAAAAAACAATAAATAAATTCATTTTCACAACAATATATATATATATATATATATATATATATATATATATATATATATATATATATATATATATATATATATATATATATATACAAAAATTACCCCCTTTTCAAAGTTTTTTATTGAAGTATTAAAAACATTTTAAAGAAAAAAAAATCTAATATGTGCCATTTTCAAGTAATAAATATATTTGTGCCAAAAACTAAATATTTTAATGATTATCTTCTTATTTCCATGATTTGATAGAAAACAGGTAAAAACAATGAAAAAATTATTTTCTAAGACAAAATATATTTTTTTCATAAAATTGCATAAATTACCCCTTTCAACGTTTGTAAGGATGTTAATAAGATTTAAAAAAAAAAACTGTTATTTCAGGTGAAAAAAATGTTATATATATACCATTAAAAGAATATATATATATATATATATATATATATATATATATATATATATATATATATATATATATATATATATTTCTGCCAAAAAAGTGGCATTTTTAATGATTTTTTATCTTATTTCCATGTTTTGATGGAAAACAAACAAAAAGCAATAAATATATTCTATTTAAAACAATACTTTTTTTTCTCTAAAACTGCAAAAATTACCCTTTTTCAACGTTTTTAGGAAACATTTAAAAGGAAAACCTCTTCTAGAGGTTAAGAAATATATATATAATATACGCCATCCCCCCAAAAAAAAAAATAAAAAAAAAATAAAAAATTCTTAAAAAGTTCATTTTTCAATGATTTTCTTATTTCCATGTTTTGATGAAAAACAAGAAAAATGAATAACTATATATATTTTCACAATAAACTTTTTTTATATAATTGCATATTTGACTTCAGTTTAAAAGTTTTTTTACGAGTATTAACAACGTCTTAAAGAAAAAACCGTCTTTTTTCAGGTAAAAAAAAAAAAGTCATATGTGCCATTTCAAGAAAATATATATATATATATATATATATATATATATATATATATATATATATATATATATATATATATATATTGTATTGTTTTTGTTTTTAACTAAAACATGAAAATTAAAAGAATATTACTGAAAAACTCACTTTTGGAGGTAAGAACATACTTTTTTCTAAGGGGAGATGGATTTCTCATAAAAATTTTGTGAAACCCTTAAAAACGTTGAAAAATGGATGGTTTTTCCACTCTTAGAGAAAATATATATCGTCGTAAAAGAAGGATTAAAAATCTAAAAAGGGTAATTTTATACAATTTTAGAGAAAAAAATATATATTGTCGTAAAAACTTTTTTCTTTTTGCTTTTTTTACATCGTGGAACAATCGCTGATTTGACACAAAGTCATACCAGCGGTATCCCATGATCCTGCGAAGGCATCTAGTACCAAAGACATCAATTCGCCTCTTCAGGTCGGTGTTCAGCGTCCATGTCTCACATCCATAGAGTAAGACAGGGATCACCAGCGACTTGAAGATCCGAATCTTTGTCCGTCTGCACAGTTATCGACAACGCCAAATACTCGTGTTGAGCGAATCCATAACGCCGTGGGCCAGGCCAATCCGCCGTGTGACCTCTTGGCTCGACCCACCATCGTTATGTACTACACTACCAAGGTATGTGAAACTTTTCAAGATCTCAATGTCCTCGCCACACGCATGGACAAACTGTACTGTTTCATCCAGCACGCCTCCAAACACCAAGGCTCCAAACACCTGGACCTTGGTCTTGGCCCAGGAAACCTGAAGTC
>CM035215.1:6094540-6105177 GCA_020233015.1 Callinectes sapidus | reverse complement strand
GCGAAGATTGCTGCATCATCAGCAAAAACAAGATCTGTAATCTTGGTGTTGCCGACAGATACTCCGCAATGACTTTGTTCCACAACTCTGCCTAGTACCCAATCCATGCATGTGTTGAAAAGTGATGGAGCCAGCACACAGCCCTGCCTCACACCTGTATTCACAGGGAAGAAGCTGGACTCGCCTCCTCCACACTTCACAGCACTTACAGTCCCGGAGTACAGGCCATTTAATAGACCAATAATCCTTGCAGGAATCCCACGGAGACGCAGAAGATCCCAGAGTGTCTCTCGATGCACTGAGTCAAACGCCTTCTTGAGATCGACATAGGCTGCAAGCATTCCCTGCGAAATCAGCGATTGTTCCAAATCAGCGATTGTTCCACCAGACCGATTCGAGGCCTATTACTAGCATAGTCCGTCAGCGCCAACTGCGGCTATATGGGCATGTGGCACGATACCCGGAAGCCGACCCTGCTTGTCGGGTTGTTTCCGTAAGGGACAACCCAACCTGGAGGAGGCCTAGGGGACGCCCACAGAACTCTTGGCTGCGGCAAGTCGATGCCTCCTGCTGGGAGTTACTCGGTATAGGAAGGGAGCCTGCATGGAGACTCGCGAGGCGTGGCCGCCAGGAGTGGCGCCGTAGGGTAGGCGAGGCAACGCGCCCCCTGGCGTATGCCCCCCATGATTGATTGATTTTTTTACATCAAGAATGAATATAAGCTGAAAAACACTGAAAAAATCACTTTTTAGGCTTTTTTTTTTTTTTTTTCCTTTTTGAAATTGCATACATTATGCTTGAAAAGGGGGGTTTTGTCTAAAATGCTGTTGATACTCCTAAAAGGTACAAAAAAACGTATTTATGATATTTTACAGAAAAAAAACTATATTATCGTAACATTCATTGTTTTTCCTTTTTTTTTCCTTGTTTTCCATGAAAACATGGAAATAAGTAAAAAATTGTTGAAAAATTCACTTTTAGAGTGAAGTTTTTCATAAAATGGTATATATAACATTTTTTTAACTATGACAGAGTGTTTTTCTTTGAAATGTTGTTAATACTCTTAAAAACGATGAAAAGGAGGTAATTTATGCAATTTTGATAAAAAAAAAATAAAAAAATGTACTGCCATGAAAATTAAATGTATTTTTCTCTCATTTTCAATCAAAACATGAATAGAAAAAGAGAAACAGAAAATTTTTGACAAATATTTGTTTTTTTCCTTTGAAATGGCATACTTTTTTTTAAATGAAAAAGATTTTTCCTCAGAATATTGTTAAAACTCCTAAAAAGGTTAAAATAGGGTAGAAAATAAACTTTTTTTGGTTAAATTACATATTACAATTATATTTACGTGAAAAAGAGTGTTTTCTTTAAAATAATGTTAATACTCTGAAAACGTTGAAACACGGGTAATTTATGGAATTTTAAGGAGAGAAAATGTACAGCCATAAAAACTACATGGATATATTGATTTTTCCTTCTTTTTCAATCAAAACATGGAAATCAAAATAGAAACATTTAAATTTTCCCTTTTTTTGAAAGAAATATTTTCTTTCTTGAACGGCATATATTACATGTTTTGTAACATGAAAAAGGTTTTGTCTTCAAAATGTTGTTAAGACGTCCAAAAAGGTTAAAATTTGGTAGTTTATATACTTTCAGGGAAAGAATGTATAAAGTGTTTTTACTCTTGTTTTTAATAAAAACATTGAAATCAATTGAAAATCATTGAAAAATCACTTTTGGAGTAAAATCATTATTGTTTTCTAAAGGAGAGCGGCTTCCTTGAAAAGTTTTAAATCTCCAAAAAACGTTGAAAAAAGGGTGACCTATGCAGTTTTAGAGAAAAAAAATATTGCCGTAAAAAACATATAATTTTTTGCTTTTCTTCTATCAACCAATGAAAATAACATCGAAAACATTAAAAAAAGTCACTTTTCAGGCAGAATTTTTTTCTTAATTCAAATTGCATATGTTATACTTGTAAAAGGGTGTTTTGTGTAAAATGCCGTTAATATTCTTAAAAACGTTGAAAAAATCGTAATTTATGAAATTTTAGATAAAAAAATATATTGTAACATGAAAAAGTTTTTTCTACAAAATGTTTTTAAACGTCCAAAAAGGTTAAAAATGGGTACTTTGTACACTTTCTGAGAAAGAAAATGTATAGAGTGTTTGTTTTCTTGTTTTCAATCAAAAACATTGAAATCAATAGAAAACTATTAAAAAATTACTTTTGGTGGAAAATTTTTTTTTTTTCGTAAAAGAGAGGGTTTTCCTTGAAAAGTTGTAAATCTCCGAAAAACATTGAAAAAAGGGTCATTTATGCAGTTTTGGAGGTAAAAATACTGTCGTAAAATAAGGATGAAAACATAAAAATGGGTAATTTGTGCAATTTTAGAAGAGATGGTTTTTCTTGAAAAGTTGTAAATCTCCGAAAAACATTGAAAAAAGGGTCATTTATGTAGTTTCAGAGAAAAAAATATATTATAGTAATATAAGGATAAAAACATAAAAATGGGTAATTTGTGCAATTTTAGAGAAAAAAAATATTGTCGAAAAAAATAATGTATTTTTTGCTTTCTTCCACCAACAAATGAAAATTAGATAAAAACATTGAAAAATCACTTTGTAAGCAGCATTTTTTTTTATTCACATTGCATATATTATACTTGTAAAAGGGGGTTTTTAAAAAGGGGGTTTTGTGTAAAATACCGTTAATACTCCTAAAAACGTTGAAAAATACGCCATTTATGAATTTTTTTAGAAAAAAGTATATTGTCGCAATATTCATGGTTTTTTGTTTATTTTTTTATGAAAACAATGAAATAAGCAGAAAATCATCGAAAAATTAACTTTTTCGGTGAAAAGGAACTTTTTTCGTGAAATGGCATATATTCCTTTTTTCTTCACTAAAAAAGATGGTCTTTCTTAGACAAGATGTTAATTCTCCTAAAAATGCTGAAAAGGGGATAATTTGTGCAATTTTCAGAGAAAAAAATGAATTGCAATAAAAAGTTAATATATTTCTTGCTTTTTCCTTCATTTTAAATCAAAACATGAAAATGAAAAGAAAAACTCTGATAAATCCTTTTTCTAAAAGAAATATATATTTTTTCCCTGAAATGGCTTGTATTACCATTTTATATAACATGAAAAAGGGGTTTTCTTCAAAATGTTGTTAAAACCAATAAAAAGGTTAAAATAGGATAATTAATGTAACTTTAAAGAGAAAAAAATACATGTAATGTATTGTTCTTGTTTTTAATCAAAACATGGAAATTAAAAGAAAATTACTGAAAAACTCACTTTTGGAGGTAAAAACACACTTTTTTTCTAAATGAAGATGGATCTGTCATAAAAATATTGTAAAACCCTTAAAAACGTTGAAAAATGGACGATTTATGCACTTTTAGAGAAAATATATATCGTCGTAATAGAAGGATTAAAAGTCTAAAAAGGGTAATTTTATGCAATTTTAGAGAAAAAAATATATTTTGTCGTAAAAATTTTTTTTTTTGCTTTTTTTTACATCAAGAATGAATATAAGCTGAAAAACACTTAAAAATAACTGTTTAGGCTTTTTTTTTCTTTCTTTTTGAAATTGCATATATTATGCTTGAAAAGAGGGGGTTTTGTCTAAAATGCTGTTGATACTCCTAAAAGCTGTGTGAAGGACCTTTGCTCGAGGGGGCCGAACTGGGTTGTGTGTGTGTGTGTGTGTGTGTGTGTGTGTGTGTGTGTGTGTGTGTGTGTGTGTGTGTGTGTGTGTAAAGGCCCTTTGCTCGAGGGGGCCGAGCTGGTTTGTGTGTGTGTGTGTGTGTGTGTGTGTGTGTGTGTGTGTGTGTGTGTGTGTGTGTGTGTGTGTGAAGGACCTTTGCTAGAAGGGGCCGAGCTGGGGTGTATGTGTGTGTGTGTGTGTGTGTGTGTGTGTGTGTGTGAAGGACCTTTGCTCGAGGGGGCCGAGCTGGGTTGTGTGTGTGTGTGTGTGTGTGTGTGTGTGTGTGAAGGACCTTTGTTCGAGGAGGCCGAGCTGGTGTGTGTGTGTGTGTGTGTGTGTAGCAAAACTTTATGACATGGTACTATGCGACAGATTAGGAAAGTGGTTTAAACCACACAGTGAGCAAGCAGGAAGTCAGGCAGGGCGGGGGTGCCTGGAGCATATAGTAACACTACGTTTGTTGACAGATGCAGCCTGAAGAAAGAGACTCAAACTTTTTTAAGCTTTTGTCGATTTTATAAAGGCTTATGATAAGGTAATTACATCAGCAGCAACAAGTTGAATGAGGTTGAACGAGTGAGTTGGATGCGTCTACGAATAAGCAGCCACAGCCTCGCCGTGGAAGAAGGTCGCTGGAATAGGCGTGGGAGGGGTCGCTTGCCCCTATAAAAGAGACTCTGTTCTTGCGGCCAAATCCAAACAGAAAGACACGCCATCCACCACTGTCCTCGCACTTTTACACTACGTCAGCAGTTCCGACTGTTAGGGTTACCATGAATTCCTTAGTGTACCATGAAATATTCTCGTTTTCTTTGGCGACAAAATATTATTGTTAAATGCTTTAACATCAATTATTTAAGTTTTGTATATTGTACTTTTACTTCAGTTATTATTGTACTTATTATTTTGTATTCACTAACTGAGAGGAGAATGTATTAAGAGAATTTGTAAGGAGTTGCGTCATGTTATGTCATGATACGAGTCTGTGACGTGTCGAGTTAATGTAGTTCCTTATATATTTCTTATAGTGTGTAACATTTGTATTGTAAGTATGTACATATATAGGGATATTGAAATTGTAATTCCCGCTGGGGTTGAGGGGATTGTAATCTACACTTGAGGGAAGAGAGGCGAAGTGCTAATGACGTAATGTATCAAGTGTAGGTTAATGATATGATGTGTTCATGTACCAATGTCATCTATTTCCTTTGTTAAGTACTAACCAGCATCTCACATTCCCGCTCGCCCCCCGCGAGAGTCACTTTGTTAGTCTGTCCCCATACTCGCCTCTGTAGGGACGCACGCTCCACTTGATATCTCTTATTAAAGGACCTAAAGTTATTCTCAAGTCTTTCCATCGTCCCCACCCTACGCTAAGGACTTGGATAGACAACGCACATGGCGCAGTGACGTGGAAGAGACCTGTGGACGACCTACGAAGAGGAAATTACGAGTAGCCTGCGGCGGTAACCGGTTCACCGTAGTGACGCCATCTTGCCTCGCCGCTACCCCAGCTCTCAACTCAGTGCTTTTACGTGTGTGCAGTGATCAGTGCAGTGCAGTGTGGTGCCTAGTGTTTGTGCAGTGCTTTGTGGTGTTCGTAGTAGCGATTGAAGACGCCGCTACCAGAGGGTAGGCTTCGGGTGGGCATATCACGGAGGACGGCTCAACGTAGTGTCCTCTCGCTACGACGTCACAGAGGACACTGCCGGCCGGTCACCGCGTCTAGCCTCGCGGCATGCCCCTCCCTCCCTCCCTCCACACCACAGAGCTGACAGCTGCTACGCTTGCACTTTCCACCACCACCACTGCCCGCTACACCTCTGCACTTGATCGCACACGTACATAGCACGCACACTGCAGACTCACGTGCGCATCACGCTGTCATGCACTGTTCTTTTGTGTGACCGACAGAGTGTATGATGCCACAAGGGAGGAAGAAAGCCGAGCATCGGAGACAAGAGGAGACTGCAGCACACGGCGCGTCGTCCTCGCCTGAGCCCGATGCCCTCCTGGCTGGTGCATCTTCCCCTCTCACACCCGCCCATCCATCGCCAGACCAGCAACATTCACCGATGGACCTCTACGCCTTCCTTACGTACATGAAGGAGAGAGATGATGCGGCGCGCGTTGAGCGTGAGGAAGAAGCAGCACGTTACCGGGCAGAACTGGCGGAGCAGAAACGGGAGGATGCAGCACGATTTGAGGCCTTGTTGTCAAAATTGGCCCCGCAACCTGCCTCCTCACCTGCCTTCACGCCTGGACACCCTCCACCTGTCTCATCACATACACCTCAGGTGCCCGTGTCGTCGAGCCCTGTAGGAACACCATCAGCACCTAAGGCAGCTGCTCAGCCTCCACCAGTTCTCTCTACTGACGTCACGTTCCAGTACTTCAGGGAGTGGAGACGACGCTGGGCTGACTACGCCACTATGGTTGACTTGGCCAGTTTACCACAACCCAAGCAGCTGATACAACTCAGGATGTGTCTTTCCCTCGAGACTCAACGAGTGCTGGAACACACGCTGTTGGTGCCCCCCGACTCAACATCTTCCGTCGACGAAGTCCTTAACACTCTTCAACAGCACTTCAAGGACTCAAGCAACGAGGCTCTACGTCGACGAGCTTTCACAAGCTGTAAGCAGGCGCCTGGTGAGACTTTTGCAGACTTCTTTGTGAGGCTTAAAGGTCTCTCGGAGGAGATTGACGTCTGCAAGGCCAACGACAATGACTGTCAGGAGGCCTGGATCAAACACGGCATCCTCACTGGTGTCAGCGACGAGGAGCTGGTACAGAAGATCGTCGCCCTTGATGCCTCCTCCACCCTCTCAGACGTCGTCACGTTATGTCGTGCCCATGAAGCCACCAGATCCGCCGCTACTGCTCTACGGGCTCCACCTGCCGCCCGGGCTGTTTCGCAGTACAAGAAGGGGAAGAAGGCCACCCACAAGAGCAAGGCAGAGTCACAACGGGTCGCCCCTACGTCATCATCCCCTTGCAGCGACTGTGGCAAACAGCAGCACGGCCCCAAGGGATGCCCCTCCGCAACTGCAACCTGTATTGGCTGTGGCAAGACAGGCCACTGGTCACACACTGAGAAGTGTCCTGCGAGGAACGTTCAGTGCAACGCTTGCAACCGGTACGGACACTTCGAGAAATTCTGCAAGTCGTCGATGCCCAAGAAGTCTCAGCGGCCTGCCAAGCCCAAGAATCCGAAGCCGGCGGGGGATAACCGCTCCACATTCCACGTTGTGCGAGCTCAGACCCCTCACCACGTTCCCAGAGCTTTGGAGGATCAAGCTGGCAGCATCAGGAGGGTTCAGTCTTCGGCTCGCGGCAGACCCACACCCTCGCCTACCATCACCGTCGTCGTCACACGTGGTGGTGTGTCTGGCAGCATCGAGGTGATACCTGACACCGGGGCTGACACCACGGTGATAGGCCCACAACACCTCAGGGACTTGGGTCTTACCAAGCAAGAACTCGACCCTCCTCCATCGCTGCGGTACTACAACGCCGATGGATCACGGATGCCTGCAGCTCTGGGTTCCTTCCAGGCGAAGCTGACCTACGGCACACTGTCCTGCACGGGGTGGATTGATGTCCAAGGCTCCCTAAGTACACCTCTGCTGTCCTGGGAGCATTGCAGATCCCTGGCCATCGTCCCGTCGAACTTCCCCATGCAGATCAAGACTTCAAGGACGACCGTCAACCGGGTAGGGGAGTCACCAGATGTCCAGCCAGTGGAAGCTTCACGAGGTGGTGAGCATCCTGACGCTACAGCTGCGTTACTTTCAGCTGCAGCACCTCTACTTCCGTTGCTTAGCACCACCACTCCTCAGGCTGCGAAGGAGTACTTCCTTCGAGAGTACTCGGATGTGCTAGTCAGAAAGGCTGACCTACAGGATGCACCGCTGAAGCCGATGTCTGGCCCACCTATGCGGATACACCTGAAGGAGGACGCACAGCCTTTCGCCATCCATACTCCACGACCCATCCCCCTCGCCTACCAGGACCCGGTGAAGGCAGAACTCGACTCGATGGTGTCCCAGGGAATCATCGCCCCCGTAGGAGATGATCCATCGCCATGGTGTCACCCGATGGTAGTCGTCCCGAAGGCTAGTGGTGGTGTTCGCATCACGACGGACTTGTCGAAACTTAACGGTCAAGTGTCCCGCCCGACCCACCCGTCTCCTACACCGTTTGCAGCCATACGCAGTGTCCACCCTGGAGCTCAGTTCTTCACCACCGTGGATGCGCTGTGCGGCTACTGGCAGCTCCAGTTGGCAGCGGAGGATCAGTCTCTCACTACGTTCATCACTCCCTATGGGCGTTTCCGCTACCTTCGAGGGCCTATGGGTTTTGCTGCTACGGGAGATGCCTTCTGCAGGAGGGGTGACATCGCGCTTCAGGGAGTACCTCAGTGTGTCAAAGTTGTTGACGATATCCTCTTGTACGACGAGGATTATTTGACACACCTTCAGCGCGTCAATGAGGTACTCAGTAGATGTCGCACACATGGCATTACCCTGAATGCTGACAAGTTTGTCCTAGCTTCACAGGATGTTTCCTTCTGCGGCTACCAGCTATCTACCAAGGGCATCGCAGCAGACCCCGAGAAGGTCCGAGCCATCAGGGACTTCGCTAAGCCGGCCAACCTGACGGACCTCCGTTCGTTCATGGGCCTGGTGAATCAACTCACAGAATTCTCACCAGACATCTCAAGCGCTGCTGCCCCCCTTCGCCCTTTGATGAGCCCACGTAAAGCTTTCCTGTGGACCCCCGACCACGACTTGGCCTTCCAGAGGGTCAAGGAGGCCTTGTCGTCCCCACCAGTCCTCGCCACCTTTGATCCGGCCCTTCCAACCATCCTTCAGACCGACGCCTCTCGCCTACACGGTCTAGGCTACGCCCTGTTGCAGGATCATGGCGGTGGAAAGCTTCACCTCGTACAATGTGGGTCTCGCTTCTTGACCGATGCGGAGACTCGCTACGCAACCATAGAACTTGAGTTGCTAGCTGCAGTGTGGGCTATGTTTAAGTGTAAATTCTACGTCTTGGGACTTCAGCACTTCGATCTTGTCACGGATCATCGCCCTTTAGTTCCCATCCTGAATAGTTACTCACTTGACGCCATCGACAACCCTCGTCTGCAGCGACTTAAGGAGAAGATATCTGCATTTGTCTTCACCGCAACCTGGAGACCGGGGAAGAAGCTGTGCATCCCAGATGCCCTCTCTCGTTCTCCAGTGAGCAAGCCCACACAAGAAGACAACATCCTAGATGCAGAGACGAACTTCTCCGTCAGGAGCGTCGTCACATTGCACGCAATAGAGTCCCTCGCCTCCGAAGACATTCAGGCTTCTCCAGACCAGGCTGTCACCAGAGACTTGACCCTGGAAGGACTTCGGCGCGCAGCCCTTGCTGACCCTGCCTACTCTGACCTGCTTCGCTTCGTCAAGGAAGGGTTTCCAAGTGACCGCTACGCCCTGCCTAACGTCCTGCGTCCGTATTGGAAGCTACGAGAGGACCTCTATTGTGACGACGCCCTCATCCTGTATGGAGCCCGGATTGTAGTCCCAGCCTCCCTCCGTCGCCACGTCTTGGGTCGTTTACATGACAGCCACCGAGGAGCCGAGGCTACTAAACGTCGTGCACGGCAGGTTGTGTATTGGCCGGGCATGAATTCCGACATTGTGAACACCGTCCGTGCCTGTGAGCCCTACCAAATCCTTCAACCAAGCCAACAGCGTGAGCCCCTCCGATGCGACGACAACCCATCCCGGCCATTCGAATCAGTGTCGGCTGATTTCTTCATGACCGCTGGAAAAAACTTTCTGGTTGTCGTTGACCGCCTTTCCGGATGGCCCGTTGTTGTCTCCTGTGGAGCCGACACTACCTCATCGGCTACGATCCGTCACTTTCGGCAACTGTTCCGGGACCTGGGTGTTCCAGTTCGTCTGCGCACCGATGGCGGCCCCCAGTTTGCCAGCCGGGAATTTGCCGAATTCCTGGAACGTTGGGGAGTTCGCCAGGACATGTCTACGCCCTACAACCCACAGTCCAATGGCCACGCCGAGTCTGCTGTCAAGGCAGTCAAACATCTCATCCAGAAGGTGGCCCCCACTGGTAACTTGGACTGTGAGGCGTTCGACAGGGGTCTCCTAGAACTCCGCAACACCCCCAACTATACCGGCCGTTCCCCAGCCCAAACCTTGTATTGTCGTCCTCTACGTTCCTGCGTTCCAGCGCATGCCAAGGCGTTCCAGAAGGAGTGGCAGGCAAGGGCTGAGAGTTGTGATCGCCGGGCTGCAGCCCGACGCCACGACGCCACAGCTCGCTACGACGCCCATGCCAAGCCCCTCGTACCACTGAACCTGGACACGCAAGTTCGCCTTCAGGACCCGACGACCAAACGCTGGGACACCGTAGGCATTGTCATGGGTGTTGGCAAGTCCCGTGACTACCTCGTTAAGATGCCCAGCGGCCGGGTGTTGTGGCGTAACCGCCGCCTTCTTCGTCCTGTGCCGCCCTGTCCCGATGACCCGCTGGCTGATGCAGGCCCTCCTGTGGACCCTGACCTGTCTACCACCCCGCAACCCCGCCGGTCGGACCGTCTAAGGGCCAAGAAGACCGCTCAAGACACTTCGTGCTATGAGCGTGAAGGGGAGAGGGAGATGTAGGTTAATGATATGATGTGTTCATGTACCAATGTCATCTATTTCCTTTGTTAAGTACTAACCAGCATCTCACATTCCCGCTCGCCCCCCGCGAGAGTCACTTTGTTAGTCTGTCCCCATACTCGCCTCTGTAGGGACGCCCGCTCCACTTGATATCTCTTATTAAAGGACCTAAAGTTATTCTCAAGTCTTTCCATCGTCCCCACCCTACGCTAAGGACTTGGATAGACAAC
>CM035215.1:6085816-6094440 GCA_020233015.1 Callinectes sapidus | reverse complement strand
CCGTAAGGAACAACCCAACCTGGATGAGGCCTAGGGGACGCCCACAGAACCCTTGGCTGCGGCAAGTCGATGCCTCCTGCTGGGAGTTACTCGGTATAGGAAGGGAGCCTGCATGGAGACTCGCGAGGCGTGGCCGCCAGGAGTGGCGCCGTAGGGTAGGCGAGGCAACGCGCCCCCTGGCGTATGCCCCCCATGATTGATTGATTTTTTTACATCAAGAATGAATATAAGCTGAAAAACACTGAAAAAATCACTTTTTAGGCTTTTTTTTTTTTTTTTTCCTTTTTGAAATTGCATACATTATGCTTGAAAAGGGGGGTTTTGTCTAAAATGCTGTTGATACTCCTAAAAGGTACAAAAAAACGTATTTATGATATTTTACAGAAAAAAAACTATATTATCGTAACATTCATTGTTTTTCCTTTTTTTTTCCTTGTTTTCCATGAAAACATGGAAATAAGTAAAAAATTGTTGAAAAATTCACTTTTAGAGTGAAGTTTTTCATAAAATGGTATATATAACATTTTTTTAACTATGACAGAGTGTTTTTCTTTGAAATGTTGTTAATACTCTTAAAAACGATGAAAAGGAGGTAATTTATGCAATTTTGATAAAAAAAAAATAAAAAAATGTACTGCCATGAAAATTAAATGTATTTTTCTCTCATTTTCAATCAAAACATGAATAGAAAAAGAGAAACAGAAAATTTTTGACAAATATTTGTTTTTTTCCTTTGAAATGGCATACTTTTTTTTAAATGAAAAAGATTTTTCCTCAGAATATTGTTAAAACTCCTAAAAAGGTTAAAATAGGGTAGAAAATAAACTTTTTTTGGTTAAATTACATATTACAATTATATTTACGTGAAAAAGAGTGTTTTCTTTAAAATAATGTTAATACTCTGAAAACGTTGAAACACGGGTAATTTATGGAATTTTAAGGAGAGAAAATGTACAGCCATAAAAACTACATGGATATATTGATTTTTCCTTCTTTTTCAATCAAAACATGGAAATCAAAATAGAAACATTTAAATTTTCCCTTTTTTTGAAAGAAATATTTTCTTTCTTGAACGGCATATATTACATGTTTTGTAACATGAAAAAGGTTTTGTCTTCAAAATGTTGTTAAGACGTCCAAAAAGATTAAAATTTGGTAGTTTATATACTTTCAGGGAAAGAATGTATAAAGTGTTTTTACTCTTGTTTTTAATAAAAACATTGAAATCAATTGAAAATCATTGAAAAATCACTTTTGGAGTAAAATCATTATTGTTTTCTAAAGGAGAGCGGCTTCCTTGAAAAGTTTTAAATCTCCAAAAAACGTTGAAAAAAGGGTGACCTATGCAGTTTTAGAGAAAAAAAATATTGCCGTAAAAAACATATAATTTTTTGCTTTTCTTCTATCAACCAATGAAAATAACATCGAAAACATTAAAAAAAGTCACTTTTCAGGCAGAATTTTTTTCTTAATTCAAATTGCATATGTTATACTTGTAAAAGGGTGTTTTGTGTAAAATGCCGTTAATATTCTTAAAAACGTTGAAAAAATCGTAATTTATGAAATTTTAGATAAAAAAATATATTGTAACATGAAAAAGTTTTTTCTACAAAATGTTTTTAAACGTCCAAAAAGGTTAAAAATGGGTACTTTGTACACTTTCTGAGAAAGAAAATGTATAGAGTGTTTGTTTTCTTGTTTTCAATCAAAAACATTGAAATCAATAGAAAACTATTAAAAAATTACTTTTGGTGGAAAATTTTTTTTTTTTCGTAAAAGAGAGGGTTTTCCTTGAAAAGTTGTAAATCTCCGAAAAACATTGAAAAAAGGGTCATTTATGCAGTTTTGGAGGTAAAAATACTGTCGTAAAATAAGGATGAAAACATAAAAATGGGTAATTTGTGCAATTTTAGAAGAGATGGTTTTTCTTGAAAAGTTGTAAATCTCCGAAAAACATTGAAAAAAGGGTCATTTATGTAGTTTCAGAGAAAAAAATATATTATAGTAATATAAGGATAAAAACATAAAAATGGGTAATTTGTGCAATTTTAGAGAAAAAAAATATTGTCGAAAAAAATAATGTATTTTTTGCTTTCTTCCACCAACAAATGAAAATTAGATAAAAACATTGAAAAATCACTTTGTAAGCAGCATTTTTTTTTATTCACATTGCATATATTATACTTGTAAAAGGGGGTTTTTAAAAAGGGGGTTTTGTGTAAAATACCGTTAATACTCCTAAAAACGTTGAAAAATACGCCATTTATGAATTTTTTTAGAAAAAAGTATATTGTCGCAATATTCATGGTTTTTTGTTTATTTTTTTATGAAAACAATGAAATAAGCAGAAAATCATCGAAAAATTAACTTTTTCGGTGAAAAGGAACTTTTTTCGTGAAATGGCATATATTCCTTTTTTCTTCACTAAAAAAGATGGTCTTTCTTAGACAAGATGTTAATTCTCCTAAAAATGCTGAAAAGGGGATAATTTGTGCAATTTTCAGAGAAAAAAATGAATTGCAATAAAAAGTTAATATATTTCTTGCTTTTTCCTTCATTTTAAATCAAAACATGAAAATGAAAAGAAAAACTCTGATAAATCTTTTTCTAAAAGAAATATATATTTTTTCCCTGAAATGGCTTGTATTACCATTTTATATAACATGAAAAAGGGGTTTTCTTCAAAATGTTGTTAAAACCAATAAAAAGGTTAAAATAGGATAATTAATGTAACTTTAAAGAGAAAAAAATACATGTAATGTATTGTTCTTGTTTTTAATCAAAACATGGAAATTAAAAGAAAATTACTGAAAAACTCACTTTTGGAGGTAAAAACACACTTTTTTTCTAAATGAAGATGGATCTGTCATAAAAATATTGTAAAACCCTTAAAAACGTTGAAAAATGGACGATTTATGCACTTTTAGAGAAAATATATATCGTCGTAATAGAAGGATTAAAAGTCTAAAAAGGGTAATTTTATGCAATTTTAGAGAAAAAAATATATTTTGTCGTAAAAATTTTTTTTTTTGCTTTTTTTTACATCAAGAATGAATATAAGCTGAAAAACACTTAAAAATAACTGTTTAGGCTTTTTTTTTCTTTCTTTTTGAAATTGCATATATTATGCTTGAAAAGAGGGGGTTTTGTCTAAAATGCTGTTGATACTCCTAAAAGCTGTGTGAAGGACCTTTGCTCGAGGGGGCCGAACTGGGTTGTGTGTGTGTGTGTGTGTGTGTGTGTGTGTGTGTGTGTGTGTGTGTGTGTGTGTGTGTGTGTGTGTAAAGGCCCTTTGCTCGAGGGGGCCGAGCTGGTTTGTGTGTGTGTGTGTGTGTGTGTGTGTGTGTGTGTGTGTGTGTGTGTGTGTGTGTGTGTGTGTGAAGGACCTTTGCTAGAAGGGGCCGAGCTGGGGTGTATGTGTGTGTGTGTGTGTGTGTGTGTGTGTGTGTGTGAAGGACCTTTGCTCGAGGGGGCCGAGCTGGGTTGTGTGTGTGTGTGTGTGTGTGTGTGTGTGTGTGAAGGACCTTTGTTCGAGGAGGCCGAGGTGTGTGTGTGTGTGTGTGTGTGTAGCAAAACTTTATGACATGGTACTATGCGACAGATTAGGAAAGTGGTTTAAACCACACAGTGAGCAAGCAGGAAGTCAGGCAGGGCGGGGGTGCCTGGAGCATATAGTAACACTACGTTTGTTGACAGATGCAGCCTGAAGAAAGAGACTCAAACTTTTTTAAGCTTTTGTCGATTTTATAAAGGCTTATGATAAGGTAATTACATCAGCAGCAACAAGTTGAATGAGGTTGAACGAGTGAGTTGGATGCGTCTACGAATAAGCAGCCACAGCCTCGCCGTGGAAGAAGGTCGCTGGAATAGGCGTGGGAGGGGTCGCTTGCCCCTATAAAAGAGACTCTGTTCTTGCGGCCAAATCCAAACAGAAAGACACGCCATCCACCACTGTCCTCGCACTTTTACACTACGTCAGCAGTTCCGACTGTTAGGGTTACCATGAATTCCTTAGTGTACCATGAAATATTCTCGTTTTCTTTGGCGACAAAATATTATTGTTAAATGCTTTAACATCAATTATTTAAGTTTTGTATATTGTACTTTTACTTCAGTTATTATTGTACTTATTATTTTGTATTCACTAACTGAGAGGAGAATGTATTAAGAGAATTTGTAAGGAGTTGCGTCATGTTATGTCATGATACGAGTCTGTGACGTGTCGAGTTAATGTAGTTCCTTATATATTTCTTATAGTGTGTAACATTTGTATTGTAAGTATGTACATATATAGGGATATTGAAATTGTAATTCCCGCTGGGGTTGAGGGGATTGTAATCTACACTTGAGGGAAGAGAGGCGAAGTGCTAATGACGTAATGTATCAAGTGTAGGTTAATGATATGATGTGTTCATGTACCAATGTCATCTATTTCCTTTGTTAAGTACTAACCAGCATCTCACATTCCCGCTCGCCCCCCGCGAGAGTCACTTTGTTAGTCTGTCCCCATACTCGCCTCTGTAGGGACGCACGCTCCACTTGATATCTCTTATTAAAGGACCTAAAGTTATTCTCAAGTTTTTCCATCGTCCCCACCCTACGCTAAGGACTTGGATAGACAACGCACATGGCGCAGTGACGTGGAAGAGACCTGTGGACGACCTACGAAGAGGAAATTACGAGTAGCCTGCGGCGGTAACCGGTTCACCGTAGTGACGCCATCTTGCCTCGCCGCTACCCCAGCTCTCAACTCAGTGCTTTTACGTGTGTGCAGTGATCAGTGCAGTGCAGTGTGGTGCCTAGTGTTTGTGCAGTGCTTTGTGGTGTTCGTAGTAGCGATTGAAGACGCCGCTACCAGAGGGTAGGCTTCGGGTGGGCATATCACGGAGGACGGCTCAACGTAGTATCCTCTCGCTACGACGTCACAGAGGACACTGCCGGCCGGTCACCGCGTCTAGCCTCGCGGCATGCCCCTCCCTCCCTCCCTCCCTCAACACCACAGAGCTGACAGCTGCTACGCTTGCACTTTCCACCACCACCACTGCCCGCTACACCTCTGCACTTGATCGCACACGTACATAGCACGCACACTGCAGACTCACGTGCGCATCACGCTGTCACGCACTGTTCTTTTGTGTGACCGACAGAGTGTATGATGCCACAAGGGAGGAAGAAAGCCGAGCATCGGAGACAAGAGGAGACTGCAGCACACGGCGCGTCGTCCTCGCCTGAGCCCGATGCCCTCCTGGCTGGTGCATCTTCCCCTCTCACACCCGCCCATCCATCGCCAGACCAGCAACATTCACCGATGGACCTCTACGCCTTCCTTACGTACATGAAGGAGAGAGATGATGCGGCGCGCGTTGAGCGTGAGGAAGAAGCAGCACGTTACCGGGCAGAACTGGCGGAGCAGAAACGGGAGGATGCAGCACGATTTGAGGCCTTGTTGTCAAAATTGGCCCCGCAACCTGCCTCCTCACCTGCCTTCATGCCTGGACACCCTCCACCTGTCTCATCACATACACCTCAGGTGCCCGTGTCGTCGAGCCCTGTAGGAACACCATCAGCACCTAAGGCAGCTGCTCAGCCTCCACCAGTTCTCTCTACTGACGTCACGTTCCAGTACTTCAGGGAGGGGAGACGACGCTGGGCTGACTACGCCACTATGGTTGACTTGGCCAGTTTACCACAACCCAAGCAGCTGATACAACTCAGGATGTGTCTTTCCCTCGAGACTCAACGAGTGCTGGAACACACGCTGTTGGTGCCCCCCGACTCAACATCTTCCGTCGACGAAGTCCTTAACACTCTTCAACAGCACTTCAAGGACTCAAGCAACGAGGCTCTACGTCGACGAGCCTTCACAAGCTGTAAGCAGGCGCCTGGTGAGACTTTTGCAGACTTCTTTGTGAAGCTTAAAGGTCTCTCGGAGGAGATTGACGTCTGCAAGGCCAACGACAATGACTGTCAGGAGGCCTGGATCAAACACGGCATCCTCACTGGTGTCAGCGACGAGGAGCTGGTACAGAAGATCGTCGCCCTTGATGCCTCCTCCACCCTCTCAGACGTCGTCACGTTATGTCGTGCCCATGAAGCCACCAGATCCGCCGCTACTGCTCTACGGGCTCCACCTGCCGCCCGGGCTGTTTCGCAGTACAAGAAGGGGAAGAAGGCCACCCACAAGAGCAAGGCAGAGTCACAACGGGTCGCCCCTACGTCATCATCCCCTTGCAGCGACTGTGGCAAACAGCAGCACGGCCCCAAGGGATGCCCCTCCGCAACTGCAACCTGTATTGGCTGTGGCAAGACAGGCCACTGGTCACACACTGAGAAGTGTCCTGCGAGGAACGTTCAGTGCAACGCTTGCAACCGGTACGGACACTTCGAGAAATTCTGCAAGTCGTCGATGCCCAAGAAGTCTCAGCGGCCTGCCAAGCCCAAGAATCCGAAGCCGGCGGGGGATAACCGCTCCACATTCCACGTTGTGCGAGCTCAGACCCCTCACCACGTTCCCAGAGCTTTGGAGGATCAAGCTGGCAGCATCAGGAGGGTTCAGTCTTCGGCTCGCGGCAGACCCACACCCTCGCCTACCATCACCGTCGTCGTCACACGTGGTGGTGTGTCTGGCAGCATCGAGGTGATACCTGACACCGGGGCTGACACCACGGTGATAGGCCCACAACACCTCAGGGACTTGGGTCTTACCAAGCAAGAACTCGACCCTCCTCCATCGCTGCGGTACTACAACGCCGATGGATCACGGATGCCTGCAGCTCTGGGTTCCTTCCAGGCGAAGCTGACCTACGGCACACTGTCCTGCACGGGGTGGATTGATGTCCAAGGCTCCCTAAGTACACCTCTGCTGTCCTGGGAGCATTGCAGATCCCTGGCCATCGTCCCGTCGAACTTCCCCATGCAGATCAAGACTTCAAGGACGACCGTCAACCGGGTAGGGGAGTCACCAGATGTCCAGCCAGTGGAAGCTTCACGAGGTGGTGAGCATCCTGACGCTACAGCTGCGTTACTTTCAGCTGCAGCACCTCTACTTCCGTTGCTTAGCACCACCACTCCTCAGGCCGCGAAGGAGTACTTCCTTCGAGAGTACTCGGATGTGCTAGTCAGAAAGGGTGACCTACAGGATGCACCGCTGAAGCCGATGTCTGGCCCACCTATGCGGATACATCTGAAGGAGGACGCACAGCCTTTCGCCATCCATACTCCACGACCCATCCCCCTCGCCTACCAGGACCCGGTGAAGGCAGAACTCGACTCGATGGTGTCCCAGGGAATCATCGCCCCCGTAGGAGATGATCCATCGCCATGGTGTCACCCGATGGTAGTCGTCCCGAAGGCTAGTGGTGGTGTTCGCATCACGACGGACTTGTCGAAACTTAACGGTCAAGTGTCCCGCCCGACCCACCCGTCTCCTACACCGTTTGCAGCCATACGCAGTGTCCACCCTGGAGCTCAGTTCTTCACCACCGTGGATGCGCTGTGCGGCTACTGGCAGCTCCAGTTGGCAGCGGAGGATCAGTCTCTCACTACGTTCATCACTCCCTATGGGCGTTTCCGCTACCTTCGAGGGCCTATGGGTTTTGCTGCTACGGGAGATGCCTTCTGCAGGAGGGGTGACATCGCGCTTCAGGGAGTACCTCAGTGTGTCAAAGTGTTGACGATATCCTCTTGTACGACGAGGATTATTTGACACACCTTCAGCGCGTCAATGAGGTACTCAGTAGATGTCGCACACATGGCATTACCCTGAATGCTGACAAGTTTGTCCTAGCTTCACAGGATGTTTCCTTCTGCGGCTACCAGCTATCTACCAAGGGCATCGCAGCAGACCCCGAGAAGGTCCGAGCCATCAGGGACTTCGCTAAGCCGGCCAACCTGACGGACCTCCGTTCGTTCATGGGCCTGGTGAATCAACTCACAGAATTCTCACCAGACATCTCAAGCGCTGCTGCCCCCCTTCGCCCTTTGATGAGCCCACGTAAAGCTTTCCTGTGGACCCCCGACCACGACTTGGCCTTCCAGAGGGTCAAGAAGGCCTTGTCGTCCCCACCAGTCCTCGCCACCTTTGATCCGGCCCTTCCAACCATCCTTCAGACCGACGCATCTCGCCTATACGGTCTAGGCTACGCCCTGTTGCAGGATCATGGCGGTGGAAAGCTTCACCTCGTACAATGTGGGTCTCGCTTCTTGACCGATGCGGAGACTCGCTACGCAACCATAGAACTTGAGTTGCTAGCTGCAGTGTGGGCTATGTTTAAGTGTAAATTCTACGTCTTGGGACTTCAGCACTTCGATCTTGTCACGGATCATCGACCTTTAGTTCCCATCCTGAATAGTTACTCACTTGACGCCATCGACAACCCTCGTCTGCAGCGACTTAAGGAGAAGATATCTGCATTTGTCTTCACCGCAACCTGGAGACCGGGGAAGAAGCTGTGCATCCCAGATGCCCTCTCTCGTTCTCCAGTGAGCAAGCCCACACAAGAAGACAACATCCTAGATGCAGAGACGAACTTCTCCGTCAGGAGCGTCGTCACATTGCACGCAATAGAGTCCCTCGCCTCCGAAGACATTCAGGCTTCTCCAGACCAGGCTGTCACCAGAGACTT
>CM035215.1:6078316-6080816 GCA_020233015.1 Callinectes sapidus | reverse complement strand
CCACTCCCCCCACCTGGAAACACGTCCTCCAGGCATGGACTTGCACGATGTTTACACTTAAATGTCTTAGCCGCCCGCAACATGTGTACTTGTGTTTACAGAGGGGTATCTGTTTTTTAATGCGAGACGATGTACCCCGAAGGACATATCATGTCACATTTACATAAGTGTTTATGGGGTGTGGTGTTGTGGATGTTCCAGGGTGTGAGAGTGAATGTGTTGTTGTTGTGGGATTACATATATACACTTTTTGCATTTACCAGGGGACGCCTCGGTACAAATAGGAAGGTGTACGGTTTAGAGAAAGAGAAGCCAGGGTCCGCGTCTTTCTTTGGGAGGCAGTGTATGAATAATGCTACCTTGGCCATCAGACTCGACGCCATCCGCAGGGTACTCTCTTTCTGTGTGGTGTGGGTGAGTGTGTGAGCGCATGTCTTGTACTTCCCGCCGGTCCATGTTGCAGAGAGTATTTGTGTTTTGTGTTTGTGGGTGTTACACTGGGGAGAGAAAGTGTGTGCAGCAGCAACCTGCTGAGGTGAGTGAATGATGAGAATGTGAAAATGAATGGGGTGAGGACAAGATTTGTATTTACACACTCGCCGCACCCAACTACCTTTGTGGGGGAGGATGAGTGAGAGTCTCTACAATGGTGCGTCCAGTGCCTTGCCCCACTTCCCCCAGGCCCATGGTATCTCCTTGACTAGAAGCGGGGGGGGACCTCAAAATGGAGTGCCATATCGCCATCCGCGGGCCCCATGGCCGTGCTGACAGATGGGAGGAGTGCGGATGTGTTCCTGTCTAGCACTGGCCACACCCAACTATCTCTGCAATAGGGAGATGAGTGGGAATCCCTGCATGGATGCTTCCAGAGTGTTGAGTTGACGCTGTAGAAAAGGAAGTAACTTTCTGTTGGATGGGTGAATTATTCCTGGGCCACTTTATAGTATACATTATGTTGCCGTGGGACGCCTTAGAGGTGACGGTGTGTTACAACGAAAGTTATATGTGTGAGTTACTATTGTGTTAATAGATGGGGGAGGGATTCTATAGTAACAGACTTACGATCACTACTAGCATGGTATAGGAGTATTATTCTTACATGGAGTGGGCGATACTGTATTGCAGGCGCACTGTGCCTCTGAGTTCTCGTTGTTTAGTGTTGTAGTCCTATCCAGAAAGGAGGATATTGCTCTCTCGAGGAGCAGTCTCTCGGCGCGTGGGGCCGGCCTGGGTGTCCCGAGTCAGTAGGTCAAGGTCACCCCTACGCATTCTCGGAGCCTAGTGACGTCAACCGTAGTGTCAGCAAAACGCAGTCGATGTATATGTGGAGCGCGCTTGCACCCGAGGATGGCGCCTTCACCCCACCACCGTCACCGCCACTGGCACCTCCATCACAACTGTCTGTCGCTGTCTCCCCCCGGCATGCAGGTGTAGCATCTGTCCCGCGCAAACCAGCAGAGTTTGGTGGACAGGTGGCTTGGGAGGCATACCATGCGCAGTTTGAGCTGCTCGCCCAATGACAGGGCTGGAGCGCTCAGGAGAAAGCCCTGCAACTTGTGGCCAGTCTGCGCGGGCCAGCGCTGGAAATTCTGGCCCACATGACGGTGAGTCAACGCTCATCGTATGTCGCGGTGGTGGAGGCGTTAAGGAGGCGCTTCGGAAGTGTGTTCCAGGCCGAGGTGTACAGGGAGCAGCTGAAGGGCAGAACACGGCGGCCGGGTGAGTCTCTTCCACAGCTGGCCCAGGCGGTGGAGTCACTGGTCCGTCATGCCATACCCAGTGGCCCTGGAGGAGATGGTGACGGTACTGTCCCGGAACGCCTTTATAGATGCACTGGAGGAGCAGCAGGTGCAGATTTATGTGAAGCAGGCGCACCCAGCAGATGTGCAGCAGGCACTAGCGAAGGCCATGGAGTTCGAGGCCTTCCTGTGCACCTCAGGCGCCGCTATGACGCCACACCGTCGCGTCGCCGCCCAGAATCCGCCGCACCGCCACATACCAGCTCGCCGCGCGCAAGTACAGCAGGGGAGGAGGAGGCGCACCAGCTCTGGTGAGTTCAGTGGTTCCTGCTGGAAGTGTGGCCAACGTGGCCATCGTCGCAGTGAATGCCGAGGTGAGCGGAAGACACGCTCACCGGAGGATGTGCGAGCACGTTCTCCCACCAGGGTCTGCTGCGAAAATTGTGGACGGCAGGGACATCGCCGCGCTGCCTGTTGGCAGCTGAAGGATGTCATGACGGTGGGGGGAAACGCAAACAGGCTGGGAGGTCGGCCCGCTGTCCAGCCAAGTCGTCCCCGGGCCCCATCTGTGTAAAGTGCCGCCGCGATGCTGCTGCAGCTGGCGGTCCGAGTGTCGGGCGCAGTGGACGGCCGCCCGTGTCCCCTGGTGGTGGACACTGGTGCGGCAAAGACCTTCGTCAGGGAAGAAGTAGTGGCAGCTCAAAATATCCCTGTGTCAGACCGGCAGTTGTGTGGCGTGACTGGCCACTGTACGACGCTTC
>CM035215.1:6026058-6053916 GCA_020233015.1 Callinectes sapidus | reverse complement strand
CTCCTCCATCTGCCCGGACATTGCCAAGGAGTTCAATAAATGCGACCGTGACAGTGACGCGGCCGTGTCGATAAGGAAATACGAAGGCAAGAATCCTGTGAAGAACAATCCATGAAGCCTCTACTATTGACATTGGGCAGGAGTGAAGCTTCATGGGACCTGAGATCATCATCTTCTTCTTCCATCCCGTGGTGAGAATGTGTGTGTGTGTGTGTGTGTGTGTGTGTGTGTGTGTGTGTGTGTGTGTATGTGTGTATGTGACGATGAATCAGTATTGGGCATCCGAAGAAAATTAAAACCTGCTCCATCTATAATAATAATAATTATAACTATAATAATATTATATTATAGGACTGCTAACTCCACAACGCACGGCTGTCTTTCTCTTTCTCTTGCCCTTTCTTGAGTTAATCAACAGTAATATACAGAAGTAATATACAGAGGCTGCTGCAGCAACCTCCACACTAACTACAGGCATGACGGCAACTGAGGTCTGGACAGGAAATGTTGTTTGGAAACAGTTTGCAAACTGTTTGCAAACAGTTTGAAAACAGTTTGCAAACTGTTTGCAAACATGTTATCGAGAACTGTTTGCAAACTGTTCGCAAACTGTTTGCAAACATTGTTTCCAAACAATGTTTCCTGGTGTGGACAGGGCTTAATATACTTCATGATGCAGGGCTTTCTTACCATTAATGTGGTATTGATGTTGGCTGAAGTTCATATAATACTGAAGTATTCACAGGTGGGATTAGAACTGATTAACTGATAACAGATAACTGATTATATGGGAAGTCACACACGGTGATCAATGTTGCAACTGTGAATGTCCGGTTAACTGAATAATATGAACATTCTTGCTGATACGTAAGATTCAAGACCAGGTTATCATACAGAATACACAGCTTAGGAAGCATTAGATTAGATTTTTGTTGAGTTAAAATTATCTTGCTTCCCTAATACATCCACATGTCTTGTTTTATGTCAAGAACACAGAATCATATTTAAAAAAGGGGGGGACGTATTACTCATGTGCCTGGCAGCAAGGCATTGCACAAACCTGTACTGTACCTGTAAGTTCCCTCCACTGGCTACCAACCCGATAAACTCTTTTGGTTTAATTTATGCATAGCCTCAGATTATGGCCCCCTACATTCTTCTATATGGCCCCCCAGGGGTTTGGGAACCATCGTCATAGTCCAAACTATGATAAACCTACTCCCTACCACTTGAGGATAAAATCCATGTGTATTGTACGTGCACTGGCCACTCTCATTTCATTGGGTGATAAAACTACCTCTTATCACTCCACAATGTAGATCAAGTCGTAATAAAACTACACTTTTCTCAACATATAAACACATACATATTGAAGGAATAAAATAAGTAAAGTAACCAACCAACTTAACAATTGAATAAATAATTAATATCGTAATAACGTTATTTTCTGTTTAATTAAGTAATCACTGAGATATATAACTATGATTACCCAAATGACTGGACTCATTGAAAAATTAGATATGTAAGTAATAATTTATGTGTGAGCTGGAGAAAAGAACTTAAAACTAATATATTATAGAACGATAAAATACCACCACCACAACGACCAGCAGTACCACAAAGTTGGAAAGAGAAAATAACAATACCAAAAGATGAATGTCACACTGCGCGACACACACACACACACACACACACACACCACACACACACACACACACACACACACACACACACACACACACACTTCGACTCACGTGGTAGCGAGCGGTACACGGCTAACAGTGCTCCCGACTTTGGCAGTTTTCAAGTGTTTTTGTGAGACCTATTGTTCTCATTATGGACCTCCAAGCTGTGAAAGTGCTTCTTGAGGCACAGGACAAGACTTTCAAGACTGCTATTGATATAGTGGTTGAGCAACTGAAATCTAGGATACAGTTAGCTGAGGGAACCATAGCGGACTTGATAAAAAGTCTCGAATACACCCAAAGCGAGACGAAAGACCTGCAAAATGAAGTAAAAGTCCTTCGAAAGTCTGACATAGAGAACAAAGCGACAATTGACATCCTGAAACTGCGAATTGAAGAGCTGGAAAAAAGACAAAATTATCAAGAAGACTACCAGAGACGTAACAATCTACGCTTCACCGGGATTCAAGAACATTCTGGTGGAGAAACCTGGGAAGAAACGGCCGAAACTATATCAAAGCTACTAGAAGAGAAGCTTCAACTGCCAAAGATGAAACTGGAACGAGCACACCGAACAGGCCCAACTTCATCAAGCCCTCACACTATCGTAGCACGGTTCGAGAGGTTCGGTGACCGTGAGGCAGTGCTCAGGAACGCCAGGAAACTGAAAGGCACTCGGATTATGTTAATGAAGATTTGTGCCCGGCATCACAAGAACTGAAGAAAAGTCAATTCCCCTTACTCAAGCAGGCCAGAGAAGCGGGAAAGATTGCGTACTTCAGACATACAAAGCTAATCGTGAAGGACAGAACTACTCAACAATCAAGGGACTCCGGAGATGACGTGTTGGTGGGCCGAGTGAGTGGTGACGTCACGACGCAGCTTGGTGCTGGAGTAATGTGGCCTGGCCCGGCTGACCCGACAGTAGCTGGTCCTGTTGCTGAGGAGAGGTCAGGTGCTCCCATTCCTGCTATCGCTGGTGCCTCCGCTGTCTCTCCTGCCGCCGCTGCAGCGCTAGGTGCTTCTGCTAAAGCTACTTCTCCACCGTCGACCCCTGGTGAGTTGGCTACTAGCGGTACGGGCGCTGATGGTTCTACTAGTGACATGAGTGTGGCTAGCGTGACTCCACAGCAAGACCAACGGGCCCGTCTACGTAGGAGCCGTAAGAAGTAGTTAAGTAATCCAAACTACAGTTGTATTTATGTATTATAATACGTTATGCTCGACAACATGGTTACAAGTGAACCAGCCTTTTACGATTTTCCTTTTGCTTCATTAACTGATGAATTATTTCAATCTGTTCTTCATGATCATAGCTCAGTTTGTAATGATAATAGTTTTAGAAACTTTGAGTATTCTCCTTTATTTATTGAAAATGATAAATATAACAGTGATCTAGACGTAAATGGGTTTTACTTAAGTAATAGATCTGTGAGTGCTCCAAAATCTAGTTACGTTTTTCTTGATAATATGTCCCTGTCCAATCACAATACTTTAACAATAGTTAATATGAATATTAGATCTATTCCGAAGAATCTTCATTATTTTCAAGATACAGTTTTACATACCATTCCTTGTAAAGTAGACGTCCTTGGTTTCACTGAAATTAGGTTACAACCACATCTTTCTTCTTTATATGAACTTCCAAACTACTATATGTATGCTAACTCTAGAAACGCACATGGTGGAGGTGTTGAAATATATATATCCAATGGATTTATGTCTTCTGTGCTAAATCCACTTACATTTTCAGAACCATTTATTGAATCAATAGGAGTTGAAGCAGTAATTAGGAATAAAAGAAACTTATTTGTATGTAGTTATAGACCACCAAGTGGTAATTTTAACAGTTTCCTTGAGACCATGAGTGATATTTTGACTACAATACATGAAAAAATATATCAAAATATTTATATTTTTGGTGACTTTAATTTAGATTTATTAAAAGGCAATAATCACAATGTTCAGGATTTTGTAAACATTATGACTTCATTTTCACTTTTCCCATTTATAACTAGACCCACCAGAGTTACACACACTTCAGCCACGCTTATTGATCACATCTGGTCGACACAGTTGGAAGGAAATACTGGTAATTACATTATTCAAACTGATATAACTGACCACTTTCCTACCATTTCACAGTTTCAGCTCGAACATGCTCCACAGAAACCTGACTTTGTATTCAAAAGAGTAATTACGTCAGTTTCCTTGGAAAACTTCATTGCAGAGCTAGCTCTTCAGAGCTGGAATAATGTGTTTCATACAACCTGTTGTAATAGAGCTTTTGATGTATTTTATGATAAATTTTACGAATTATGTCAAAATCATTTCCCAATCACTAAACGTCGTTTAAACAAAAAAGCTGAAACTAGCCCCTATATCACTTCAGGTTTAAAGAAGAGCATTAAAGAAAAAAATAGGTTAGAAAGACTTGCCAAAAAATGGCCCATAACTTTTGGAAACATATATAGAAAATATAGAAATAAATTAACTTCAACTTTACGAGCTGCTAAACATCTGTATTATAAAAAGCAACTTAATGAAAACCAAGGTAATCCCAGAAAACAATGGAACATTGTTAATTCTATTCTAGGAAGAGCAAGTATTTCAAATAAGCGTAATATTGAATTAAGTCCATCCTGCACGAATATATCTAATAAATTTAACGAACATTTTCTGAAAGACAACTCTGTAGTAAATGAATCACAATATGACTATGTAAAATATCTTAAAAATTCACCTTGTTTCTCCATGTATCTAGCTCCTACCAAGGAAACTGAGGTAATTAAAGTTATTAATACACTATGCTCCAAGACACCGGGATACGATGATATACCTCCTAATGTTCTTAAACTTTCCTCTGCCTTGATATCCTTTCCCCTCACACATATCATAAATTTATCATTAAGGACTGGAATTTTTCCAAATAAATTGAAAGTTGCCAAAGTACTTCCATTATTCAAGTCTGGGGATAGAGGTGACATAAATAATTAGCGGCCAATTTCAATTCTTCCTGCATTTAATAAGATTTTTGAGAAAATAATTTCGTTTCGAATAGTTACCTACCTTGAACAAAATAATCTTCTAGCAGTACAGCAACATGGTTTCAGAGCACAACACTCCACTGAATCAGCATTACTGGAATTTGTCAATAATGTATACACATGTTTAGAAGAGAAATTGTACGTCACAGGAATTTTCTTAGACTTGTCAAAAGCTTTTGATACTTTAGATCATACTATCCTACTTACAAAATTAGAATTTTTAGGGATTAGGGGGTTACCTTTAAAATTGTTAAAGAATTATCTCAGTAATAGGAAACAAACTGTATTTTGTAAGCAGATGTATTCTCCATTTAAACTTATATCTAAAGGTGTACCTCAGGGCTCTGTTCTGGGACCGATCCTTTTTTTGATCTATATTAATGACATTGTGAACTCTACCTCAGCCTCTAAATTGTTGATTTATGCAGATGACACAACTTTGTTAATTAATGATAAGAACTTAGATGCACTTCATGTAAAGGTAACATCAGAACTAAATAATGTGAAATGCTGGATTCGGGCTAATAGATTAAGACTTAATATTTCCAAAACAAATTACATTCTGTTTCAAAATAGATCAAGAAAATATTCCATTCCTCCTGTATTAGTAGATGGTACCGTTATAAAACAAGCTTCCCATACAAAGTTTCTTGGTGTTATTATTGACGAAAACTTGAATTGGAAATATCACATTGATCAGACATGTTTAAAGCTTGCTAAAATAACTGGAATTTTATATAGAATTCGACATAATCTCACAACACAATCACTCATTAGCCTTTACTACACTCTCTGTTATCCACATTTAATATACTGTGTTTCTATATGGGCTTCTACGTGGCCTTCATTTTTAACTAAAGTATCTGTAATGCAAAATAAAATTCTTCGCTGTATATTTTTCCTGAAAAAGTTTGAGTCAACATCTCATATATATTCAACTGAAAACATTCTCAAGTTTTCATTCATACACAAGTACTTTACATTATTATTAATATACAGGAATCTAAGTATTAGTGCAATATTCAGAATAGTAGAAAATGAGGCTCACACTAGAAGTAACAATATTAACTTAAGGTATCCTCAGTTTAGAACAATTTTATTTAAGAATAGTGTCATAAGTTTTGGACCCAAATTATTTAATAGTTTGCCTCTAAATATAAAAGTTCTTCTTACAACAGCTAATAATTTTCAATTTAAACGAAAGATTAAGGGGTTTCTACTCACTCAACAAAAAATGTAATTTTTTTTACTGTTTCTGATTATTATTATTATTATTATTATTATTATTATTATTATTATTATTATTATTATTATTATTATTATTATTATTTATGTTTGTTCATAATTATGATGAATATTTATATGTTCTATATTGTTTATTATTATTATTATTATTATTATTATTATTACTTATCTTGGACATTGTACATAATGGTGAGTTAACGTAAGTTAGAATCCGTTCCTATAAGCGTCAATCATGCCATTTTAAATAAACGTCCGTCAGGGAGCTCCGGCTCGACGGGCCATTGCTAATATCTTTGTGATATATATGTATATTACTTTGTATTTTCTTCTGTTAGCAATAAATGTTTACTTACTTACTTACTTACACACACACACACACACACACACACACACACACACACACACACACACACACACACACACACACACACACACACACACACACACACAGCACAAACACAACACACAAGACCATTTCACATCAATATATATATATATATATATATATATATATATATATATATATATATATATATATATATATATATATAAGATATTCATATACATGCATATACACATACACACTTATTACCAATAAGGTCACATTAATTTCAATACCAATAACAATAGTATTATAATAAATAGTTGCAGTGGTACTACAAGTAATTGTAGTAAAAGAATTAAAAGCAGCAGGAGCAGCAGCAGCAGCAGCAGCACAAGCACCAGCAGCAGTAGTAGTGGTAATAGCAGTAGTAATCGCAGTAGTAATAGCAGTAGCAATAGTAGCATAAGTACTTGCTTAAGTACTACTACTACTATTATTATACATACACACACACACACACACACACACACACACACACACACACACACTTATTACCAATAAGGTCACATTAATTTCAATACAAATAACAATATTATTATAATGAATAGTTGCAGTGGTACTAGAAGTAATTGTAGTAGAAGTATTAAAAGCAGCAGCAGCAGCAGCAGTACCAGCAGCAGTAGTAGTCGTAATAGCAGTAGTAATCGCAGTAGTAATATCAGTAGCAATAGTAGCAGAAGTACTTGCTGAAGTACTACTACTACTACTACTACTACTACTACTACTACTACTACTACTACTAGTACTACTACTCGTAATAGTAGTAGTAGTAGTAGTAGTAGTAGTAGTAGTAGTAGTAGTAGTAGTAGTAGTAGCAGTAGTAGTAGTAGTAGTAGTAGTAGTTGTACTACTACTACTACTACTACTACTACTACTACTACTACTATACTACTACTAATACTGTTACTAGTAATAGTAGTAGTACGACTACTACTATTACTAGTAGTAGTAGTAGTAGTAGTAGTAGTAGTAGTAGTAGTAGTAGTAGTAGTAGTACGACTACTACTATTACTAGTAGTAGTAGTAGTAGTAGTAGTAGTAGTAGTAGTAACAGTAATAGTACAAATAATAGCATAATTTGTAGTTCGTCAAACATTTTTATAATAATGTTATGTTGAACAGGTTATGCTGATGACGTAGCCTGAAGATAGGTGCTTTTCATTAACGGGTACTTATACAGGAACTGTTTCAGGATTCGCTGGTCTACTATCACGTGCGTAAGGGTTGAGTTCTTGAGTTTGATTGTTATTTTGCCTTAGTTCGTGTAACACTGTTGATTTTTTTTCCTCGATGCTCCCCTTTTATGTTCAGTATTTGTTTGAATATTTGAAGTAATTGATGTACATTTGAGGTCTCACCTTAATGCAGCCTCCCATTAGGTCGTGATTTTCCTTAGAGAACAGTCACACCCGGCGCAGCCTCAAGTAGGTATTGGAGATAATATAGTGCTCAGTTTACAGGCGTTTGTGGAGGGTCAGGAGGATTGAAACAGGTAGGTCTTCATTGTTTGGTGTCCTGAACTGAAGGAAGGAGAGAGAGAGAGAGAGAGAGAGAGAGAGAGAGAGAGAGAGAGAGAGAGAGAGAGAGAGAGAGAGAGCGGAGGATAATTACGCATTTATAAACTCCGGAGAGAGAGGAAAAAAAAGCTCCAGCATGTTATATTTATTAGGAAGCTAAAGAGGCATGTGGCAACCCTGTAGAGAGAGAGAGAGAGAGAGAGAGAGAGAGAGAGAGAGAGAGAGAGAGAGAGAGAGAGAGAGGAGAGAGGTCTGCTGCGGAGAGTAGCGAGAGCGAGAGCGAGAGAGAGACGCCATGAGATTCTCATGGTACTGTCCCCTTATTCATGTTGTTGTGGCCAATAGTTTGCTTCAAGCGCCAGAAATTAGGATGGGCACCCAGAAGCCGAATCGGAGACGGACCCCAGCCGTTCTGCAGTGGAAGGTTTGATGGTGAGGTGCAAATCTCTCAGTCTGAATCAGCCACGGAACGGATGGCTTACAGGTGGCTTGGCCAATCTTTGGATAAACCAAGATGTTGTCGAAATAGAAGGATTCCATTGGCTAAGTCGGTAAAAACAAACTCAGTAAGGTGAATAGTAGCGTTAACAAGCAGTCAGCAGCCGAAGGGCTGCGGCAAATACTCTTTAAGTAGCAGTAGTGGGAAAAGCAGTGAGAGGTCTAGCATGGTCGGAAAGAGGAACTTGGTAGTAGGCCTTGGACAGGTCTAACTCTGAGAAATACTTAGACCCAGAAAATTTGTGCAAATCCTCCTCTTTGTTGCACGTTGGTTCAGCGTGAAAAACTGTAATGGCATTCAGCTGACGATAATCTATGGCCATCCTGTACGTACCGTCAGACTTTTTAACCATTACGACTGGGGAACAGTGGGGCGACGAGGAGTGTTGGATGATGCCTTGCTCCAGTAGGGTCTCTACTTCCTTCTCAAAAGAGGGCTTGAGGTGAACAGGCACAGGATAATTCTTGAACTGGACTCGGTCGGTAGTGGTCAAGACTATGTCGTGCTCTATGGTGTCAGTACATCCTCCTTGTTGGAGAAGGTAGTCCCTCTAAGTTGATAAGTTTCTATAGGAGGCTTGCTGGTCGTAGTCGGGAAGTTCCAATCTCTGCTTCTCTCGTTAATCAGGGTTTAGCCTCACTGTTTAATTTAGAATTGAGGAACTCCTCGTCACTGGAACATGCACATTTCCTGTTGGTCGGTGGTCATCCTGAGCTCTGGAGAGTAGGCTCTTCATCAGGACAGCAGCTTGAGGACTCTTTCACGGGATAATACCTTTTCAGTAAGTTACTGGTGGCTTTCCTCCTTTCGTTCCTCAAGAACATAATCAACCTTACCTTATCTCTTCTTCGGATTCATATGGCCCATTCAGGGATTAGAAGCTTACTTGTTTCATTGGGAGAGGACCTTTACTTCCCCCCAGGCTTGATTGACGGTTTGGGAACGGCGTAAAGTAATCGTTGTACTTGCTACGTTGTCTCTGCATTGGGCAGCGCTTTTTCTACTCATAAGCTTTCCTGTAGACTAGGATATACCATAGACCTAGCTGTTGTCCTGTAATGTTGATTTTGCTGTGTCATTTAGTCAGTAAGAGGCCCCCTGCGGCGTTGGCCTACAAAAGTCGAAGGCCCAGATCCGCTCCTGTCACTGGGAAACTCTGAGGGCAAAACCCTTGGGTTAAATACCTGTGCCACTCCCTTGGCTTCTCTTCACAAGCTTCCGAATTAAGCTTTTAGAGGTCATCCCTCTTTCAATGCGGCCATTTCCGCTGGATGGAAGGGGTGGTGAAGATGGGCTTGGTCCCGCAGTTGTCAGCTCCTCATCACTAATTTTGAACTACCCCCTCCTCAACAAGATGTTTGAGGTATACCAACTCTCAAAAGATTCCTTTAATTTCTATCTGACAGAGATGGAATCAATAGTTTCAGCGGGCAGTTCAGGAAACCCTGTGGTGTAGTCAATAAGGTTATTATATCGGTGCTCATAGAAGAAGGTAGAATAGTGGACCAACCAGATGATCTATCTCGTGAGAACGGCTCCGTCTAACAGTGATGGGCTGATGGGTTTCTGTCGAACTCTTCTCTTTCCGTCGGGGGTTGGCCTTGTCTCTCCGCGGCAGAAAGTTGAATCTCAGCACCTCCCTGGCCAGTAAAAGGTTGTGGATTCATCTTGTGTTCCGTGGGAGAAATGCCCGCGAGGGGGTTTCATGGCAAGCTCTTAATTCTCTTATACTACTTCCTGGTAATCGCCTGAAGTACCATTCCTTACCTCCTTGGAACGAACGGTTGAATGAGCAGGAGGCTTGCTTTAGTCTCCTTTACAAGAGGGGATTTCGTTGATTTTGCTGGATTCCGGGTTGTACGGCACAAGTGTTGGATGGCGACCTGACTTCAAGGAAGTCGTCATCAAGGTTAGTAGAAGTAATACCTGCAGGAGGTGTGGAATCCTTCCTAGGACATGACATGGGCAGGAGAGATAAGACGAAGGTAAACAGCAAAAATTATGAGGATCATAGGGGCTCGGCACCAGGCAATTTCCTAATCGGGAGGCGAACTTGATCGGAGCACACGGGTCGGCCCACACCTACGTAGGGTACGATCACAACCACTCCTGGAAAACGTCGGTCCCCCTAGGTCTGTAGGTAGTCCTGGTGAGTTCCCTCGGGTGAACATCCTCAGCAACGCTTCCTGTTTCTAAATGTCCAAGTATTATAGACCAGAGAAGGAGGGTACTGAGGGGCTTCCCCCGTTATGACGTGGATGTGGTGCCATCCAGGCCCTGGGATTTTACACCGGGGTCGTATGTGTTTTTCCCCGCACTATGTCACTTACATGGAGAAGCTTTAGGGGGTGGTTTAGGTGGCGGCGTACTTGTATTCTACCTAGTCGAACAAGTATTTGAGAAGGACTGTGGGCAACCAGTTGCAGCCAGTGTGTAGCCTCAGCCATGTTTTGGGCAGTCGCTCCTGCCGCCGCGTAGTCCACGAGGGAACTAACTCTGGTCCAGGATATGAAATCTTTCAGGGGTGGGCGGCCACTCCCGGGTTCTACTCCAGCGAAGCGGAAGATGTACTTTGTAGGCCATTTTCCTTGCCCCCACTGGCTGGACACTGGAGCCGTGCTGGTAGGCCTGTTAAGGAAGGAAAGCTGGACTTTCGATGTACAATGAAATGAAATGAAGAGTTACCAGCAAGAGGCTTCCAAGCCTTAGCCATGGCTCCTTGTGCACAGGAAGCAGCTCAGCACCCCTCTCATCGACCCGATAAATGCGACTCTTCTCCTTCCGGAGGGGAAGCATGGTGACAGACTGTCGGGGGAGCTTTCCCTACCTCAGCAAGACGATACTCAACTTTTCTGAGTAACTTACATTGCAAGTGGGCTTCGAGTCTAGCACTTCCGTTGGCTCTCTCGAGCAGTTCTCGTTGGGCAGCTCTCTGCTTCCTGTGGCGCCCCTTCGCTTCCTCTGGGCAGCTTCCAGCACTGAGTGCTTCCAATGCCTGCTGATGTAAGACATTCCCACTCCTCACCTTGGGCCCAAGGAAACGGCTTTTCCTTCAGGATGACAATGGGTTTGACAGATGTAGAGGTGAATAACCAACAAAATCAAACCAACCACAAAAAAAAAGAAAATAGGAAATACCCAGAAAAATAATAACGACTAAGGAAAAGTGTAAACTGAAACAGGGACCCGAATATAGAAACAAGGAACCAGTAAATAAATCACATGGAGTTAAACACCATATAAACAAATGGGCACGGACGGCCACACAAACAAATATATAATGGCACAAAAGACCACAATTGGCGCGGACGGCCACAAAAAGGACAATTGGCGCGGATGGCCACTTCCACTGTTAAGGCGGCAAGCCTAAAAACAACAATTAACAGGGAAGAAAAATACCTTGCTTCCGGGCTAAGACAACAAGGGCGCGCTCCAGGCGACTTAGACGACAATCCTCTCAGGTAAACTCAGCTTGGATCCTGGCGAGGTCGCCACTTTATATGTGAGGGCACGGGTGGTGTTGAACTAAATAGCCCAACGCCGTGTTCACGGGGGTCAGGCCAAGTCTGAGGAAACACTGGGAGGAAAGGCAAAACACAACAAAAAACCAACACCATATATTAAAACAAATCAAAAAAGAACAATAAGCACACAGAACAGCTGGCAGATGAGGCAAACTGCAGCACCAAATATAAACAACAAGGTTAGTCAGCCCTACTCGGACGTACGGCTTCCTTACTCGTCTAGCGTCCCCCAAAAGTTATGGTAAAGTTAAATAAAGGCAATATAAAAAGGGACAGAGTCGAGAAATACAAGGGACGTAAGAAAACAATAAAACAAACTTTAGTTGGGAGGAACAACAAACTACGTAAACATATGGAGGGAAGAGACACTAGATTAATAAGTTCAAACCTGGTCACGAGAGAGAAAAACGTCAGCAGACGGACGTATGGTGAGAGGTGAAGCTCTTGCCCAATGAAGCTTCCAGCCTTCACTGATGTAGGTAGGTAGGTAGAGATGAGAGCACAGCTGGTTCCAAGCCGTAAGAAGGGTCGAGTTGCTCTGCCAGTCCATGGAAAGCACGGCGTGGACGTCAGCTCGGGTACAGTTCGGATTCTCCATCCGAACCATCAGTTCGAACAGACCAGAAGTCGGGAGCCAACTGCCGGCCTACGCGACCGAACGCAGGAAGGCTTCTCTCGCTATGAAAGGGGATGGCCTACGTGACTGAAAACAGGAATGTGTAGGCGCGTATATGGGCGTGTAAGTGTGTGGGCGTGTAAGTGTGTGCGCGTAAGTGTGTGGGCGTGTAAGTGTGTGCGTGTGTAAGGGCTTGTCCCTTACATAATGATTCTACACTCAATAGTTAGATAAAATGGGTGTGGAAATTTTCATTATCTATTCACATATTACTATACTGTTAGGTACTGTGTAGCCTAGCATAAGCTGTGTTATGGTTTTGTTAGCAAAGAAAAATCAAGTTAAAGATTTTTACATAGGAATAATATTGATACCATTACCCAAAATATTTTATTTTATAATTATATCTTATTTTTGTGGAATAATATTGTAATGGTAACCACAATCTCAAGATTAGTTATTTAGCATTTTGTGATTAGGTTGCAGTATTATAGTAATATACTTATAATATTTAGTTACTAAATAATAGGCATGATTAGTATACATTTTTATTTTCATTATTAATTATTTTTTAAATATGTATTTGTGTTATATATGGTAATCTAATGGAGGTACGTTTATAGAGATGCAATAGCAAATAGCCAGATAAATGTGTTCCAATGTGATATTAGTGTGAAATGTAAAATTTGAAGAGAAAATGTTGAAAAATGATGTTGAAATAAGTGGTTGTCCCGTGTGGGACTTCTGCCCGGCTTACGGGGAACCATATTAGTCCCGGACGGGTGTTTCTGCCCGCTATAGGTATCATATTTACTTAAATGTATGGTTATTTATTTATTGTGAAACAAACTTATTGTGATGTGATACATTTATCTGGTTTGTGTGTGAGACCCATGAGGCATATGGGCTGATAATACTGGTGTTTCCTGTGATTGCCTGCATTATATTTACTTTTAGTGAAGGTTGTGGGGCATTATAATTGTGTTTTTGGATAAATATAACCCTAATGAATGTAATCCTTCCTAATTTCAGTCTTCGAAATTCTACTCTGGGGCCAGGAGGACCAGGCAGCAGCCTCACACTACGGAAGGGGACCACAACTATTATATGGTTCCCCCTAACTGTTGTGACAGTGATATTGAGCTGGAAGATGACGATGATCTTGATGACGAGGCCCTTGACCCCGAGTTCTTCCTCAACCTCCCCGACGACCTCATTCCCACAGCCTCTGGTAAGCAATGAAACTAATGTTAAATGGACAACTCAAGTGATTTAAAGAGCCCCAGCATTTTTGGTGTAATTTTTAAAGGGACGAGTCATGTGATTTAAAGGGACCCAGTGTTTGCTTTGGTGTCATTGTTAAAGAGACAACTCAAGTGATTTAAAGGGCCCCAGTGTTTTTGGTGTCATTTTTAAAGGGACGAGTCGTGTGATTTAAAGGGACCCAGTGTTTGCTTTGGTGTCATTGTTAAAGGGACAACTCAAGTGATTTAAAGGGCCCCAGTGTTTTTGGTGTAATTTTTAAAGGGACAAGTCATGTGATTTAAAGAGACCCAGTGTTTGTTTTAGTGTCATTTTTTAGGGGATGTCATGTGATTTAAATGGCCCCAGTGATTATTTTAGTGTCATTTATATAGGGATAAGTGTTATTTGTATTTGTATTTACCTTGAGCATCTCTGTTGTCCACAGGCGCTGTTACCAGGGTCAGACCCGAGATGATGCCAGACGAGGACACCACTGACAGTGAGGATGGAGAGGAAGCAACTGGCCCTGCTACCAAGAAGGCTAGGAGACCTAAAAAAGATATACCACCAAGGACATGGAAGAAAGAGGACATCAGCAACCCTCCACTGCCTGACTTCACCCACCCTGCCCCTGATGCTCTTAGGTCACCCTTCGAGTATTTCCAGGACATGTTCACCAGAGACCTCCTGGAGGATATTGTATACCAAACAAACCTCTATGCCCGGCAGAAGAACGTCAACACTACTTTCCAGATTGACATGCATGAACTCATGGTGTTCATCGGCATCGTGCTGTACATGGGGGTCTCTGTCTTGCCTTCAATTGAGGACTACTGGGGATCATACACGAGGGTGGTGCAGGTGGCTGAAGTAATGTCCATTAAGCGGTTCCGGCTGATCAGATCCCTGCTACACTTCAACAACAATGAGAACCTCCATGGCGCCACTGACCGCTTCTTCAAAATTCGTCCCGTCTTTGTTTCCCTGACCAAGCAGTTCCTGAAGGTGAATGCAACCCCCACACAGTGCATTGACGAAGTCATGGTGGCCTACAAGGGCACCAGAGCAGGAACTCTGAGGCAGTACATCCAGACAAAGCCTGACAAGTGGGGATACAAGCTGTTCTGCCGGGCAAGTATGGATGGCTTCATCCATGATATCCTCATGTATCAGGGGAATACTACCTTCACCAGCCACCACACCATGCTCTCTCAGGAGGAGTCAGAACAACTTGTCTCCACCAAGACAGTCCTTGTGTTGGCCAAGACCCTGAAGAGACATTCTCAAGCAACTATTTATGCCGACAACTACTTCACCAGCATCGAGCTCGTGGAGTTTCTGAAGAACAAGGTGGGCTGCCGGTACGTGGGGACAGCGAGGGCCAACCGTGTTGGGCGTGCTCCTCTGATCTCTAGCAAGGAGATGGACAAGAAGACAACTCCTCGAGGCCATTATGACTATTGCTCCAGCAATGGGACACTTGCCCTGCGCTGGAAGGACAACAAGAACGTCACGGTCCTGTCTTCTGACGTCGGTGCAGAGCCCATTGGCAAGGTGAAGCGATACGACCGCAACACCAAGAAGAAGGTGGAGGTGCCCTGCCCCAACGTCATCAAGCAGTACAACGGGAAGATGGGGCATTGACAAGTCTGACATGCTGACCCACCTCTACAAGACCCCCATGCGTGCCAGGAGGTGGTACCTGAAGCTCTTTGGGTATGCCCTAGACCTCAGTGTCTGCAATGCCTGGATCAGCTATAAGCGGGACTGTAAGGCCTTACAAGAGGATCCAATGCCCCTCAAGTTCTTCCGGCTTGATATTAGCCGCTTTGCCCGCTGCCAGAAGACCATGGGGTCAAGGTTCACGAGGTCTTCACTCGACATGCCAATTCAAGTTCCACGTCGGTGGTACAGAGCCCAACTCCCCAGTGACCATCAGCGCTTTGATGCTTCAAAACAACACATGCCAATCTTTGTCAGCAACCGGCAGACATGCAAGCACTGCTCCACCAAGGCTGAAATCCACCGCTCCAGGTGGATGTGCGATGTCTGCCAGATCGCACTCTGCCTCTCAGACACCCGCAACTGCTTCAGGCCGTTTCACATCCCTCCCACCGAAGCAGAGCAGCAGCCCTCAAGCTCCGCCAAATCTCCCGAAGCCCGTCTCCCATCCACATTGTTACTCAAGTAAATACATTTTTTTTTATAATTTTATATAAATAAAACATTAAATTCTTCCTTGTGTTTTATTTCAAACAAGCACTATTTTTTAAGAAATATTCATGAAATTTACTGATGGTGAAAGGATATATTTATTTTAGATATTTTAAACCATTTATAAAATAAAAAACAAAAATTTATATGGTACATAATTTATACCCCATACCGGGCGAAGTAGCCTGGACGGGACTTATATGGTTGTCCTTAGACCGGGCAGAGTATCCCGGACTGGACTAACATGGTTCCCCGTGAGCCGGAAGGTTAGCCCGCGCGGGACACTTCATTGACGAAACATTGCAGGCAATCAATGCCTCAAATGAAAAAATGTTGAGGAGTAAAAATGTCTTAGAAATACATCTAGTTTATGACCCTAAAAGGAATTTTTGATATCTCAAGTATTTCTAGGTGTGCCCGCTAAAGGGTTAAGAGCCCTGTGATTATCTTTGACAATTGGAGGCTTATGATCTTTCCTTTATCATGAAACATACTCCTTCAGGGTAGATGTTGTTTCATGGTGATGCTTAATTACCATTTTACATTAATTTTTCTGACAATATCACAGGGTCCGTAATACATAACAGAAGAGTTTCTTGTATATATCAAAATAAAATTTCTTTGCAGGCCTGAAGACATGGTAGTTCTTCACATGGTCGAAGAAATGCCATCAATATCAGCCAGCACCATGCCAGCAAGTGCCACGGGAGGACCAATGGCTGCAGATGATGTGGGTCCACCAATCATACCATCAACTCCATCTCAGGATGCCTTTGCTGGGATATTCAGTGGAGCCAACCCACAATCAATAGAATCTCTTATTGAAGAGATGAAGAGGGCTGCCCGAGCACAAGCAGCTGCTGCCGCTGCACAAGAGAGTGCTTGGAAAGATATAGCTGCATACTATAAAGGTAAAGTGGGGGGCTTACGCTGTATCAGCGCGTAGCTGCGGGCGCTCATCTCCCGTCTCCTTGGCCTTTGAGCCTGTGGTGGAATAGTCCCTTACCCCGGGACATGGGGCCAGCATGAAATCCGGGTTTCCACAGTTTACCTTTCCTAGGTTGCCCTAGGTACCCATTTATCGACCAGTGAAGGATGAAAACCTGGGTGAGGTCCGCGCCGTCCTCGTCCGGGATCGAACTCGGCCCACGGATTCGTAGCCAGACGCGCTAGCCACTGCACCGTGGCGGCGCTAATACTATAGAAGTAAAACAAATAATAAATAAATTCTAAATTTAAGGTATAACTTGTGAATTTTAATTGCCTGAAACATGTCCATTACTTATGTCTCTAACTATATATTTAATGAAGAACTGCAATAACCTTCTTCAAGTGACACATTTGGAGTACTTATAGAAATGGCAGAAAGGAATAACCTTTAATGTTGTTAATGCAGTCTAGTAGATGAGAAAAGATATTAAAAAAAAATATTTTTAATGGTTAAACTTGATATATAAAGGAGACAAGGTATGAAAGAGATATGTAAGCCACATCGACAATAAAATTACATATAGTCAAATGAAAAGAAAAGTGACTGAAAGATAAGTACAGTAGCGAGAAAAGGGAGTGGTGGTCAGACTACAATGGTGTATGTGGGCAGAGAGGTAAGTCACATAACATAGTACATAGACTGGCCTGAGTAATAGAAAATCACATACAATACAAGATACCTTTATTAATACTAAACACTAAAGGTAAAAAGACACAAAGATGCTACAGAATTAGCCGCGTCGCAGTGAGGGTGTTGATGTCAGACACCACCAGATTTTGTAATTCTTGTTGAAAAAATAAGTACTCTTTGGGGCAAGCTTTAAAAAACTTACAAAGGTGTGTGTGTCGTTACACATTAATGCTTCTGAAATTTAAATAAATCTATTTCATGATAATTGATGGTATATGACATTGTTTGAGCCTTTATTCATAATTTCAGATGATATTCATAAAACCACCTATTATTGTATCAAGGCAAGTAATCTGTCATTTTCTACTGACTTCAATGGACGTACACTAATATTTAATTTAATTTGAATGTATTGAACAATAGGCAAATGCATGTAATGTATAGGAAATATTATGTTCTAACAAAGACGTAACGTTTCCGGTACGACAACTATCCTCGGCTGGCGGCAACAAACAAGCCTAAACAACATTTCTTCTTTTAGCTTCCGTTTTTCCGCTCGGAAATCTCGCAAATCCTTTGACCTTATTGTAACGAGCGGATCATCAATCTGCCAATTAATTATCTAACTAGCTTTTAAAATCCTCGTCTCTCAAGCTAATACCTCCTGATAGGCAAATAGTTCTTACCTTCACCCAGTATATTATTTGCCTGTGATAAAGATGAACTTGTATGTATATTTTGCTTTATTTATTCTGAGTTAGGTATTTTAGATAGGGGAGGACTAAAAGAAATGAGAAAAATAGAGAATTCAGGGCAACCGAAACAGCAGAAGCTTCGAGACGCAGCCACGTCACGCGGAGGAATACAGGGGAACACAGGTGAGAAGAGACCGCTTCCTACCACAAGCCGGCAGTCAGCAGCCACCTGTCGCTACACCTACCCAGCACCCGGTCCCTTAACACCGTGGACACCAACTACCGCCACCGCTTGTAGCGACTACAGTACCGCTGCCCCCCTACACCTACCCAGCAGCCCTTGGTCTGGAAACTACCAGCCAACCATGGTCGAGCGTTCTTGACCCTCAGCCGACCACCACACTACCTTCAGTGGTCTCGGGCGCCGGTCAACAACTGGTGGGGTACCCACACCACCTGGCCCCCTCCATGACGGCAGCTGGGCAGCACTTCCCTAACCACTCCACCCTTGGATGGCTGTGCCTACCTCAGCACTACAGCGCCTGACTTCACTCTTCCGCCTGCCTGGTACCTTGGTCGGCCTAACATCACTACCACCCTCTGCCCCACCATTCTGACGTGCGCCAGCTCAGCTCGGATCTTCTGTTCACACCACAGTTAAGCACCAAGTTTAGTCCTCCCAGTTAGGCTAGTTAGGTTGTGTCATTTAGATCCTTTTCTGCCATGTAATTTTAATTTGTTTTCTTATTGTTGTTGGTCAAGGATCTCAGATAACCTGGTCAATTTATAAAGATAAATTTATAGCTGATTTAATATACAACAGTTTATTGTCTCCTGGTGTTCCATTTCTTCCTTTCTCTGCTTAATAACTAGAGCGATAAAACGGTGGCAGTACATTATCAGATACATCAGATTATGATGCTGCAGATACATCATTATGATGCTTCTCCATCACTAAAAGTTTCTCACAGGTCCTACAAATTTGTGGAAGAGGGATGTGTGGTTTGGCCCGCGGAAATTTGCCGACACAAAATCATATAGAACATCACTAATTTATTCAGACACACATTACCTTCCTAATAATAATATCCTTGTGTATGCCTTCTGCTTCTACAATGACTAAAACTAAAGGGAACTGATAAAACCTTTAAGTAAAACAAGACAGAAGTAGAGGTGACGATCAACAGAGACAACCATCAAAAGTCACAAGAGGAAGAAGAAGAAGAAAGGGCGGAGTTTAGACAGAGCGGTGAGGCAGGAGGGCGAGCTTATTTCAGTTCGTCGAACGTCCGCCAGCAGTGCTGTTGTTTTTATTTCACTGATTAGTTTCATATATAGAAGGTGACAGTGTTATCTGCTATTTTTCAATAATCCCAGATAAAATGCATTACTTTATTTTTCATTACCTATTTTTAAGTTTTATCATATAATTGAATTAACAAAGCCTTATCAAACACTAGTAGTATAAATAATAACAAACAGTTATGTTTTTAATTTTAAATACACTTGTGCAGCAATTCATGTCGTATTTGTTTCTGCACATCGGTTTCCAGATTAGCTAAGTCACCCCTTTGCCACAGGAAATCGGAGACAATTAAAAATTGTAGCGCTAATAGGTATCTACGACCCTCACTGCGACACGGCTAATTGGTGAAGATTGAACCTTGCTGGACTATTGATACACACTGACTGTGTGATATACCATAACTTGCCTTGAAATAAATAAATAATTCCAGGCAATGCAGATAAACTTAAGGGGGGATTCTTAGACAGAAAAATCTCAGATAAAAATAAAATAACCCTAAAATGACAATCTCCCAATAAAACACTATCCAATGGTGACAAAATAGGAATAACCCAACAATTGGCAAGGTAAGTGATAGCATGTGATGTGCACTACTCAAGACTAAGATGAAGAGTATATCAAACACAAACTGAGTATTTGAGGGAAATTGCAGATTTTCCAAGAGTGGTTAAGGCTATAGATGGTACTGAATCCATGGTGCATCACCCCTACAGAAAGATGATAGGGGAGACAAGTTGCTCCATGGCATCCACTCACTGTTCAGGACTGTGGAATTACAAAAAAATGTAGTCAGTAATTGCATTCAATTAATGCAAGGGTGTACAAACACCTAAGCTGTGCATCCATAAGCTACATAATCATGTTACTTAATCTCTGATTAGGGGGTTAGGCTACTCAAAGTCATGTTTAGACATTGACTATACTATCTTGAGACATACTACCATTCCTTCAGTCAACAGCACAATAATAAAGTGTTGAAAAGTTGATAGGTGTACAATTGTACATGGATAAAAAGGGATGGAAAGCACTTAAAAGAAAGCACTGATTTGTTGCATGTGCTGTCCATATCTTTGTATGGTATATAGATGTTGCTGCATGGTATTTTAACTTTGTGTTTTAACAATTTCAACTATTTTATTGTAACTATTAAAACTTGACATTGTGGAGACTGAATGTCTTTTCATCTAGTTCCGAGTGTTTATATCTTTGCATATAGATGTTACTGCAAGTTATTTTACTAAGTTTTGTATATGCTATTTACAAGTTATTTGTGAAACAAATCACTTACCGGAAGTGAAGGTTGGCAAAATTATCCCTGTATAACAAGCCATTTCGGACTTGAGCAGGTTGAATAGGCTGGATGTGGTTTGGTTCATCTGGCTGATCCTCAACGCCTATGCCTTGTTCGTCTGGCAGTTCCAAATTCCTCTCCTTGCATAGGTTGTGTAGAGCAGCACAGACCATCACGATTTGACTCGTCTTACCAGGGCTTACACGAATCTCGCCATGTAGAACATGGAACCTTCTTTTCAGTTGTCCAATTCCTCTCTCCACTACACATCTCGTGCGTTTATGTGATCTGCAATGGTAATATGAATTTATATGATTATCATAAAAAAAGGAAATTCTACAGAAGAGTTTTGCCTTATACTATAAGCCGTGCTGCCACTATGGGTTTCGTCTTCTGTGGCTGATAGGACATTATATAATTACAAACTGTATATACAAATAAGCAAACTGTACAAGGAGGCCAAAAACAAGCACTCATAATTGCATTAGTGAACAGCTAATGAAAGGAACATCATCTAATTTTTTTTTTTTCTCCATCATGCTGAGCTCTTCTAAAGAATGATCAAAAAACCTTGCCATGCATACATAAAGTATGAAAATAAAGTAAAGTAGGGAACAGAGGGGTATATAATACACTGTATATTCTAGTTAAATTTCAGAGTAACTCATGTGTGAGATCTCCAAAATAATGAGTAACTCATGTGTGAGATATCCAAAATAATGTTTCCTACTGTTTTTCATGTGACTCATGCTAACATCCATTTGTTGTCTCAGTCTCCCATTAAAGGCATACAACATCATGTTAACAATCTTGAGGGAAAGACTGAATTTTTTTTTTTTTTTTTTTTTGTGATAGCATTTGGGGTGATATGAGCAGTAATTACTAAATGTGAAATTTAAAAAAATATGAAATGCAATGAAAAAAACATGAGAGCCTGAGATAAAGTTTGGAATTTACCAGACCTAACCTAATCTGGACCAAGTTAGACTACCGGCACCTAACAAACTAGTCAACAAAAGGTAAAACAGTAGGCTACACTGTACCTGTTGTATGCTTCCTGTGCCTCAGTCCTAGGTTCGAGATAGGGGGTCAGCAGCCAAGGTTGGCATGGGTAGCCACTGTCTCCTATTAGGTGGCAGCTACCGGGAACACTTCCATTTTCAAATCCCCGTTTGAGGCCACATTCATTCCATATTCTAGAGTCGTGAACTGACCCAGGCCACTTCGATACTACATCTAATATTCTGTACCGGGCATCGAACACTACTTGTATGTTGAGGCTGTGATAATTCTTCCGATTGATGTACTCTGCCTCATGTTCCCTGGGAGCAACAATCCTAATGTGGGTATCATCTATAGCTCAAACCACTCCTGGAAAATTTGCAATCTCCCTGAATTCAGCTTGTCTCTGGCGAATTTCATCTTGCGGGAATTGTGGGAATTTGATACAACGTACGATAAAGGGTGCAGGTGGTGCCGTTAATGCATCAAGTGTCTGTGTTATCACTTTGCTAACTGATTGTTGTGTCATTCCTATGTCATCACCACTGCACAGTTGCATTTTTCCAGTGACCAAATATCTCAGTGTCGTTATTACTTTCAATTCAGCCGGAATGGCTTGACTTCTTCCCGTTGGTGGTGTAATGGCATCTCGCACAAAGTCAGTCATTAATAATATTCCTGCACGGTCCAATCTGTATCTTTTTACTAATTCTGCATCGTTATATATGTTTAAAATGTCCTTCCGCTCACTGTAGACTCTTCGCCTCCTAATTCTCCCTTGAATCTGTTCTGCCATCTTCTTGCTGTTAGTAAACAGTAAACACAAACGTTGTCTGGTAATGCACCGGAATTGGCGTCCTCTGCTCTACAGCACTTAAGTGTCCTCATGGAGGTATCTTAACTTTTGTCGTCTGCAAAGTGCACTTCGAGAATACTTAGTGTAGATTTGAGTATTTGGTCCCGACTTTAGTGCAACTATTGAAAATATCGTCTGCTAAGTGCACTTAGGAGAACTAAGTATTTTCGTATGTACGGGCCCAGGTGCCTCTCCACCCCTCAACTTTGCCACAGCCTCTTTGACATCGTCAATGGGTGGATCAGCATCTACCGCCTGCAACCCTGCAGTCCGGAGCTGTCCGCTTTAAGAATCCACCGTGAACAGCTGCTCAAAGTACTTGCCCAACGAGCCATCTGCTGATGCACTGCTTTAAAGCGCATGCCCAAATATCAACCTTCACTTATTTGATCACAGCTAACAATTTACTTTAACCTTACCTAAATATTAGAATCAATACCATAAGGGTGACCCACCCATTCTCACTTGTGGGGCCCGTGGGGATGACGTTAGGCTAGGCAAGAATCATTTTCGAAGTAGGCTACACGCCATACTGCATTATGGAATGATATTTTGGTGGTCAGATTGTCTCAAATTATTTATATCTTCTTGGCAAATATTAGTTATACCGAATATTATGATCATCTTACTGATTTGAGTGCATACATTGTATATGAGGGGAAAAAAAAATAAAAAAAAAGGTAACCCATGACACCGATGCCGCAGTGCGGCGGAGGGGAGGGAAGGAGCAGGAAGAAGGCGAGCGGCTCCCCCAACACACAATTTCCACCTTAATTTCTAACGAAACAAAGCAAAACATAAAACATTTATATGAAATATTTTAAATTTGGAATAACCTAAAATATTCTATCCTTAAAGTACAGTACTGTATGTACCTTAACTCACGGAACACACTGTATATTGTAACAGCAGGTCTGGGCGAAGACAGGGCCAGAGCGGATTCCCGTTTAGTGTGGGAGCACAGTTGCACTGCACGCCAGGCTTTCCACTTTAGGGTACCAGTACCCTATTTTAGGGTAATCGAACTACATTTAGGGCGTTAGGGTAACAGTAGTGAATTTTAGGGTAATTTCCTTTTGCCCAATTCTTTATATTCCCGCCAGCCTGAGTTGCCAGATGTTTACCGCTTATTAATTTCCCTATTTTCTACCATTGTTATTATTACTGCTTACTGCTACCTTTTTACTTCAATTTTCTTTCCTTAATTATATACTGTCTACTATTTCTTAGTCACTGTGATCTTAAACCCTTGTTTATAATATTGTTTATTATTTTAGAACCATTGCCTTTGCTCCTAGCCGCCTACGTTTTTGTTTACTGCAGAGAGGCGCGAGAATTTGTGAGGAGGAGGAAAGTAGCTAGCGGGGTGTGTTGTGCCTTTCCGGGGAATAAACCTGGGTATGTTAATGTAGTAGGAGGGTTTGTGTGATGCCATTGCCTTAGTGGAATGTAGGTATATAGGCTTCCTGAAATATTTGTGCCCTGCTGCTTCCGTAGTTATTAAGTATTTATCCATACATGTGATTTGTGTTGGAGAGAGTGTTGCTCCACGTGTTATTTTACATGCCATTTATTTGCATTTTCATGCGTCTGACCCATTATTGATTGTGTCTCGTCACTCTCGTGACTGATGTGAGTGATTTACTGATGTGTGTGTCTGTGTGTGACGTGAGTAAGTAGTGTACTGTGGGAATAACCTATTTCTGTTGTGCATTTTTGTGTTTTCCCTTGTGTGAAATAAGTAGTCATTAAATTTATAACATTAAGATTTAGTGGCCGATAATATTCTGGATTCAGCCGCTCATATCAGATGCGCTGATGTAAACATAGCGGTTTACCAGTAATTTTTTTGGTTAATGTAAGGGAAGCGGGAGCATCGTTTTTTCGCATCTTTTACCACAAAGCCTACTCGACAAGCTTGGGGGCCTGTGGGGAATCGGGGATTGAAGGGGGGACCATATACGCGATATATAAGGTGATTTTTTTTTTTTATATTTCCTTCGAATTCTTTAATAGATACCTAGTTAGGTCAGGAGAGGTTAGGTTAGGTTACATTAGTATAGGTTGGGTTAGGAGAGGTTAGGTTAGGTTATTGGAGGGGAGGGGAGGTTATGTTAGGTTAGGTTACGTTGTGTTATGTAGTTTAGGTTAGTTTAGTTGAGTTTAGGTTAGGTTAGGTTAGGTTAGGTTAGGTTAGGTTTGGTTTGGTTAGGTTAGGGGAGGTTAGGTTAGATTAGATTACTTTACGTTACCTTAGGTATCGCGTATATGGTCCCCTCCTTCAACCCCCGATTCCCCACAGGCCCCCAAGCTTGTTGAGTATGAATTAGGTAGTTGACTTAGTACCAATGTGGAGTTATTCTTGTCGACTTATCACACAAATCTGATGGTCAGATGAATAATAATTCTGAAGGAGTTCTTAGAAATTTTTTTTTTTTATTTCAACAATGTTTCAAATTTTGTAATAAAAATTTGCAATAGTAGTATGAATAGTATTTATTTCTTTTAGGTTTTGCATGCTGTGAAAAAAAAAAAAAACTACTCCACAATGAGTGATTCTTCCGAAGATTCAACACCACCAAGGAAGAAGAAGACCAGTCTACCTACAGGGCAATTGTATCGTCAAAAATGGCGTCAGGCGTGGACAACAGAACCACTATTTGCTGGGTGGTTAAAGAAGTCAGCTAAATCAAAACCTTCAAAGGATTTGGCCTTTTGTACCATATGCAATGCTGATATATCTTGTGGGAAATCAGAAATTATGAGACATGCATCAAGCCAAAGACACAAAAATCTTTCCATGCAACAAAAACAAAATAAGAATTTAGCTTCCTTTGTTCTTGAAAATGATCCTATTGAAAAAGCTGCTCGAAAAATTGAATTGAAGATTTGCTCTTTCCTATCTGAGCACTATTTATCCATATCCCTATGTGAACCACTTCTTATGCTCCTTAAGAGTATGTTCCCTGATCAGACTGCATTAAAAAGAGTATCTTTAGGAAAACAGAGGACATCAAACATCATTCGACAAGTATTTGGCAACCACCTTGTCAGTGATCTGTGTGCTGTGCTTCGGGAAAGAATGTTTGCAGTCATTGTGGACGAAACCACAGACCGAAGTACAACAAAACAAATGACCATAATTTGTCAGTATTACGAAAACTGTCATATGAAGGATTCTTTTTTGGACATGGTAGAAGTTCACGATTCTTCTGCGAGAGGGTTATTTCAGTCATTAAAGCAGTGTTTTTCAGACCATCAAATTCCATTGAAGAATGTGGTAGCCTTTTGCTCAGACACCACAAATGTTATGATGGGTAACAATCATTCTGTTGCAACCCTTCTTAGAGACGAATTACCAAACATTATCATTGTCAAATGTTCCTGTCATATGATTCACTTGTGCGCATCTTATGCTTGCCTTAAACTTCCAAAGTCTCTTGAAGATCTGTGCCGCAACATATTTACTCATTTTAACTTAAGTTCAAAGCGTCAAGATGCTTTCAAGGAATTTCAAAATTTTGTAGGAGTTGAACCTCATAAAATTTTGTCACCAGGTCAAACTAGATGGCTGTCTCTAGAACAATGTGTTCAACGGCTTCTTGAGCAGTGGGATGCACTCACACTATATTTCACTGAATTATCCTTCTCTGACACAACTAACAGCAATGATGCCATCGTTGCAGAGCTGCCTAACAAGATCACTCGAGCATACTTAGAATTTCTGCAGCATAATCTGTCTCGGCTCAATGCTTTCAATACACAGTTCCAATCAGAAACCCCAAACTTCTACTGTCTGAGAGAAGAGGTTAGTAAACTGATCAGAAATATTTGTTCAGACTTTATGAGTGTGCCCTATGTTAAGAAGTGCAGTATTTCTGACTTGAATCCAAATAACCCCTTATTCTCTGCAAGTATGGTATCGGATGAGAGAATGTATTTAGGGCTAAAAGCTATGGATACTGTGCATGATTTGAAATCAAGTGGTAGTACTGTAAAGGATGAGGAAATTACCAAATACTACCATTCTTGTAGGCAGTTTCTTATTGAGTCTGTCAAACAAATTCAAGCAAGATTTTCTGATGATGATGGCTTACACAAAATTTTACAGTGCCTTCGTCCTCAAAATGCTATAAATCTTGAGCCACCTTCACTGTCTAAGCTATTTGATGCAATTCCTCAGCTTTCAAATTTTGTTGACAGAAAAAAGACAGATGAAGAATGGAGAAGTCATCACCTACTGGAGGAGTTGTCTAGTCAGCTCTCATGCACAGACTACTGGAACATTGTATTCAGTCAAAGAAATGCGGCAAATCTTCCATGTTTTCCAAATTTGAAAGTGGTAATGTCTACACTCCTATCATTGCCCTTTTCCAATGCATCAGTCGAAAGGTGTTTCAGTAAACTTAATTTGATAAAAAACAAACAAAGAACAAAGCTGAAAAATGAAACACTCAAGGGACTGATGCACATGATCTATCATTTAAAAAACAATAATCTAACGTCAGACAGACTGGATACAAATGCTGGAATGATAGCAGCTCTCCGGGGTGTAAAAAGTAATGCAACATGCAATGAAGTCAGTGATATGTAGAAAATGAAGTAGCTTAATCTGCCACTCATGAATAACTATTGTGCAACCTGTAGCTGAGTATCTTATGATGTCCAGGTGGAAATGGTTAGGTCATGTACTCATGTTTTCAGAAAGGAAGATATAGTCATATACATGGATGGAAAGCACTAGGAAGGAGAGGTAGAGGTAGACTCAAGGAAACATGAGCGAGAAGAATGAGAAGAGATGCTGGGGAAGAATGCTGGAAGGATCTGTAAAGCTCCGAAAAAAAACTATTTAGGAAGATATCTGAAAAATCTAGTGAAAGTCTGGAAAAAAAAATATCTAGGAAGATGGAGGCTGTTGGAGGAAATTCATTGTTACCCTATGCCTGCCATTGTGTGCGACAGAAATTGATTGATTGATTGACCACTCATACATTGACTGTATTTGCTGTTCCATAAACAACTTTCCCCATAATTAAGTCAGCCCACATCTTACGGCAAACTTGCATCACCAATCACATTTTCTTTGATATTCTAAACAATTATTGAGAGA
>CM035215.1:5984273-6025958 GCA_020233015.1 Callinectes sapidus | reverse complement strand
CCACCCCACAGAAAACTATGCCTGTCCTTTAAGGGTTGAGGTACACATGCCTCAGTCCTAAGGCTAGTATAGGCTCCATTGTGGCTGATGTACTAGTGATCTGACTTTCCTTGCCGAGTCCTCATCATTCACTTTCAATAATTTATCATGTACTCATATGTATGAATGAAGAAATAATGGAAGGAAAGAAAAAGGAAAAGAATATTGGTAGGAGCAATTTTCTAATTATGAATTATTTTTTTATGGAAGGAAAAAACAAAAACTAATATAAAAATAAAAAAAGGAAATAATGGCAATAAAACTGTAATTGTGATGTAAAAGTACCATATCAATATAGTAAAAATCCATTAATCCAAAGAGCAGGGAATCAGAAGTGTTCCCCTGGACCTGGTGGTGGTTTGGATTATTTTTATTTATTTGTTTATTTATTTTTTTATTATCAGGATGTAGCCCAGAAACACCACACTAAGACCTCCATGTAAATCCAGACAGTTTTTTGGTTTCACACATCCAACAATTTCTCATGTTGCTTATGCTCATCTGGTGAGACATACATATAGTGAACTGATTGATGCTCACATAATTTTCTTAGGTAATGGTTAGTTTTCAATTAATGACTTTTCATCTATGCCTACCTCTCACTCCTAGCAACCTTGGGGACTAATGGGAAATTTTGAGGGAGTGAAGGAGCATTAAATTGGTAATGTTCATTGCAGAAGAGATCAGGAATCAAGACAATCACATGAAAATGTCTAAGAACATAAATTACACGTTTGACAGTGAGCAGCATGGCCAATCATTCCCTACACTGATTTCTTTTGTATAGTAGGCTTTTTTACCTTCATATTTTTGTGTATAATTAGGTTAAGGTAAGGTTAGGTTACAAGTTACTATACATTCAATCAATCAATCATGGGGGGCATACGCCGGGGGGCGCGTTGCCTCGCCTACCCTACAGCGCCACTCCTGGCGGTCACGCCTCGCGAGTCTCCATACAGGCTCCCTTCCTATACCGAGTAACTCCCAGCAGGAGGCATCAACTTGCCGCAGCCAAGAGTTCTGTGGTCGTCCCCTGGGCCTCCTCCAGGTTGGGTTGTCCCTTACAGAAACAACCCGACAAGCAGGGTCGGCTTCCGGGTATCGCGCCACATGCCCATATAGCCGCAGTTGGTGCTGACATACTATGCTAGTAATAGGCCTCGAATCGGTCTCGTGGAACAATCGCTGATTTGACACGAAGTCATACCAGCGGTATCCCATGATCCTGAGAAGGCATCTAGTACCAAAGACATCAATTCGCCTCTTCAGGTCGGTGTTCAGCGTCCATGTCTCACAATCATAGAGTAAGACAGGGATCACCAGCGACTTGAAGATCCGAATCTTTGTCCATCTGCACAGGTATCGACAGCGCCAAATACTCGTGTTGAGCGAATCCATAACGCCGTGGGCCAGGCCAATCCGCCATGTGACTTCTTGGCTCGACCCACCATCGTTATGCACTACATTACCAAGGTATGTGAAACTTTTCAAGATCTCAATGTCCTCGCCACACGCATGGACAGACTGTACTGTTTCATCCAGCACGCCTCCAAACACCTGGACCTTGGTCTTGGCCCAGAAAACCTTAAGTCCCAAGGGCTTCACCTCCTCGTGCAGTGCCTCTAGAGCCATTACCAGAACCTCCAGTGACTCAGCAAAGATTGCTGCATCATCAGCAAAAACAAGATCTGTAATCTTGGTGTTGCTGACAGATGCTCCACAATGACTTTGTTCCACAACTCTGCCTAGTACCCAATCCATGCATGTGTTGAAAAGTGATGGAGCAAGCACACAGCCCTGCCTCACACCTGTATTCACAGGGAAAAGCTGGACACACCCCCTCCACACTTCACAGCACTTACAGTCCCGGAGTACAGGCCAGTTAATAGACCAATAATCCTTGCAGGAATCCCACGGAGACGCAGAAGATTCCAGAGTGTCTCTCGATGCACTGAGTCAAACGCCTTCTTGAGTTCGACATAGGCTGCAAGCATTCCCTGTCGAAACTCACGACGGAGCTCCACCAGTACGCGAAGCGCTAGGATACGGTCAGTTGTTGACTTACCGGGCGTGAACCCTGACTGTTCAGATCTCTGATGCTTCAGCAGGTGAGTGCGGATCCGTGTCAGCAGCAAATGGGCAAGCACCTTGCCTGGTACGCTGAGCAGCGTTATTCCACGGTAGTTGTTGCAGTCTTGACGTTCCCCTTTCCCCTTCCAGATAGGGACGACCAACCCCTTCTTCCAGTCAGGGGGAATGGTACCTGAATGCCATACAGCAGTCAAGACAGCATGCAACCCACGGATCATGGCTTCACCCGCAGCTTTGAGCAGCTCCGCACTGATGTTGCAGATGCCAGCTGCCTTTCCACCCTTCAACTTTGCCACAGCCTCCTTGACATCGCCAATGGAGGATGCAGTTTCGTCAATGGGTGGATCAGCATCCAGCGTCTGCAACCCTGCAGTCCGGAGCTGTCCGCTTGGAGGATCCACCTTGAACAGCTGTTCAAAGTACTCAGCCCAACGAGCCATCTGCCCAACTGCGTCCGATACGAGGCAACCATCTGCTGTTCGGATAGCACTCACCTGAGAAGTAGACCTGGAGCGGAGTTTCTTCAGAGCTCGATAGGCAGGTCTGAGGTCATTAACATTTAAATGACTCGACATCCTCAGCGAGACCCCTGACGTACCTCTCCTTGTCTCTTCTCAGAAGAGTTCTAGTCCTACGTGACAGAGGCCTGTACTGGTCATGGTCCCCAGCAAGTCTGGCAGCTCTGCTCTCCTCAATACTTTCCAGCGTCTCTACCGAGGTGAAGCCACTCCGTGACCTCGGGCGCTCCCCAATGCCAATCCTTGGCAGCCTCAAGAGTCTCACGTTTGAAGGTATCCCATAGCTACTCAGGGTCCTCGAGGGTGTCGAGCACTCCAAACCGATTGGAGACGGTCACTGCATACTCTTGTGCACATGTCAAGTCCTTCAGCTTCTCAAGATGAAACACAGTGTGGTTGCGTCTTGGAGGCTTTCTGGACTTGATATGAAGCTTGAGTGAAGCAACAACAAGTCTGTGATCGGTCGCAAAGAACTCGGCACTCCGAAAAACCCTGCAGTTCTGGAGGATCCTCCAACGAGTACTGACAAGGATATGATCGATCTCCTTCGCTACCCCTCCGGCATTGCAATACCAAGTCCAGCGGTGCAGCGCTGGTCTCTGATACCAGGAACCCGCAATTCTCAGCCTTCTGGATCTTGCAAAATTCATAAGGAAAGAGCTGTTGTCATTCCTGGTACCAGAACCGTGGGGACCAACACATATTTCATAGCCAGCCCTTTCGGTGCCAGTGACAGCATTAAAGTCTCCCAGGACAATGAGTGCATCACGACGGGGACACTGTTCCAGTACAGAGTCAAGTTTGGCATAGAACATCTCCTTCTCTTCAGTTTCACATACCTCGGTAGGAGCATATACTGCAACAACAGACATGAAGCCTAAACTGTGCTTCAGCCTTAATCGCATTATACGCTCATCAACCGGTGTAACCTCTACAACAGACGGCTGCAGTCTGCTGGAGACGCCTATGGCTACCCCCTTGACATGGTGGCCATTGCTCATGCCGGACCAGTAGTAAGTAAAACCCTTACTACTGGTCTCGCCACTGCCAGGCCTCCTTGTCTCAGAGAGCCCCACCATATCCAACCTCAGCCTACTGAGCTCATCTGATAAGTGAGGTAGTCGGTGATCCTCTGAGAGACTCAGGACATTCCAGGAGCCCACACGCAGAACCCTTCGAAGGTTCACCCCAGGAGCGGTCCAACGTGCAGGCGCCACATCTGCAACCCCACCGGCACCCCCAAAATCCGAAGTAGGGCTAGGGGGTCCTCCCGCCCCTTTCAGGACACAGGGCTCCCGCAGGCTTTCCCCTGCATCCGTCATACCGGTAGGCAGGCCCCTCTGGTGCCTTGGCACCGGAGAGGTCTGCACGGTCGGACCCCCCAGCATACTCGGATCGGGGCCGTGGCCAGAGGCTCGCCCGCGCCTATAGCCCCCACCCCGCCCTCTGCCTCTAATCTCGTTGGTGGCTTGGGTATTTTTTTACGGGGAGGGGTTGCAAGCCCCACCCCAACCAGCTGGTGAGGCATTGCCAGGGACACTGGTATCCCTGGCTGCTCAAAAAGGAGGAAGAGAAGGCACAGATGAGGAGAGACAGAGGGGGGAGAGAGCTATGGGAGGTAGAGGGCACTCACTCCTCACTTGGAAAGAATCCACCCACCACCCATTTTGAGGATGCTATACATGAATATCTACCTATGTACCTTAGTCCCTATGTGCATTTTCCTACTGTGATTGTACCTATTCTCATCTTCTGTATTGTTTTCGCGTCCTTGTACTTTTGTGTTAAGAGAGCTACATCATTGTATAAAAGAGCTACATCATTGTATAATGAACTTAAAGCAAGGCTCCAGCGACAGCCAGAAGAAACTCAGGGTACACTAGTTTGACAGGGTTAGGTACATGTGTCTAGGACATCGCGAGGACGCGATGGGTAGGTGACCGAGCGATGTAGCGCCAAGATAGGTAGGAATTCATTGTATATATTTATGTAGATATTATCTGATGCAACATCCTCATAAGTTTGTGCAATACTTCAGAAATGCTGACCCTGCTTTTCCTTCTACAAGGAGTTGCATGTGACAATATATACATATATCTAGGCATTTCCATTATTATTGTATCCATAGGATGTTTCATTGTGAAAGTAAAATAATATCAACTCTCTTCGTAGGATGTAGTTTATAAGACATCGTTCTAAGGGAGAGAATAGTTCTCTAGTTTTAAATGTCTTTGTGATTCCTATGATTACAAACCGCAAAACTGGAGACTCCCGAGAGACTCATATGGAGAGCATTTGCTAATACCGCGGAAGGACGAGATTTTTCCAATGGACTCACGAAGGAAGAAGTCGGTTGTCATGTAAGTGACGACATAAGTGGTCACGTAAGTGCCACTCTTTGCCTTTCTAGCATGTGCACTATTGCCTGTCTATTCTGTATACTAGCCTTTTCTCTTGGTGGGTAGATAAAAATTAGGTGTTCAACTGTATTGTCCACCACTCGTTTGCTTTCAAGGATGTTAAGTTCACCGGATTCAGTGAAATGTTGTGGACTATAAAACGAGCTTTAATTATCTTTGGTATGCGTTCTATATCTGCATCAAGATGCTTTAAGCTCCTAAACGTACCTTTAAGGAAGCCAAATACATTCTCAATGGTCACCGTTGCCCTGGAAAATTATGTATTGGAACTGATCTTGCCAGGTAACAAGCTTCCTGTGTTCTTGAAGGGGATCATTAAATGCTTCTGGAGTCCAAAAGCAGAGTCCCCAACAATGTGATAGTGTGGTGATGGGAAATAGTTAGGGTCATTATTTATTTTCCTCAGATTTAAATACCCTGCTATCATGTGCAGACCCAGGGAAGCCAACCTGAACATACGAAAAATATTTGTCAGGCAACCAACTCCAAGAAGGATTACACTATGCCTCTGAGTAGCTGATGGAACTTTAATGTCAATGTGACACACACTCACCACACCAGGAATTGCTCCCATTAATGTAAACTCCTGCCCAACATTAGGAATTTGACTAAGAGTTGGCCACAGAAACCCATTCTTTTACTCTTTTCACACTCTCAAACATTGCAATTTGTGACACTCCAAACATCTCAGAAATTTCACGGTATTTGCTCTGTGTGTCTAAAAGAGAAATTGTGAGGTACAGAGATTTTCGTGGACCAAAGTACAGGCTTGTGGTGCCTGATGGCTCCTCACCATAAGTTTTGTGTATTAAGTCGAAGATCTGTTCAAATGAATCCCTTCTGAGATGTAGGTGCCTGAAGAAGTCCATCTCACTCATGCTGTCCAGAGCATGTCAGGCCCGCCTACTTTAGATGGTGCTCCTTGCAAGAAACTGGAATTTAGTATACACTACACTGATATTAAAAGGAAAAAAACTTTAGGAGTACTAACATTTATATCAATGGTAATGGTATTGATAAATCTTCCCTTGTTGCACCATATTGAAGATAAGAGCAAAGCCATAATATAATAAAATGAAGTTTTTTTTGGGGGGTGGGGTTAAATATAAATTGATGACATTATTACAATAGTTTACCACACATTACGACTGAAAGCTCCAAGAATAAACAAAAAAGTCCTTGTCATAAGATTAGTCTCCGGTAAATTTATAGTTTAATACAATATGCCCTATCTCTACCATCACTCCCCAATGCCTCCAACAAGGTTGGGGGCCTTAGGGGATTTGGGAGTTTAGGGGAATGCATATATAAGTAATATATGATCTTTAAGAAAAATCTACTGGAATTTCACTACAAGTTTTAAGAATCTCCCTAAATCTAGAGAAAATCCTTTTTTTTTTTTTTTTTTTTTTTTTTTTTTTTTTTTTTTTTTTTTACTGGGAACCTTTGCCCCCCCTTTTAGGACACTATGATAACTAACCTCCGATATCACCATAGAATTTCGCCAGCTTGATCCCCGGTTGTTTGAATGCTGCCTTATACACAGCTATAACTGATCCCTAATATAACTAATTTGAATTCATATAGTATAATATGGACTTAGCGTGTATGTTGTAGTTGTTGAGGCAGTCTGGGAGATGCTGGCACTTAAAATTGTAGCTGTTGAATTGCTGGACTAGTGAAGGTGTTCTCTTCACGATGAAGGACGTCTCTCTAATGCTTTCACACGCTTCACTGATTCCAGCGTGATCTCACGCATGCGCGCTGCGACTCATATGACGTGTGGTAGCGATCCACACGATTGATTTAAATTCATTTTAAATTATGTGGATTTATTATTTTTACTTTAATTAATTACGTTATATTAATAATTATTCACAATTAATCAATAACGATATAAGCAAACAAAAAATAGGATATTTAACAGCTGTAGAATTAAGTCCACAGACCTTACATCAACATAACCCATGTTTATCTACTGTCGGGATCATTAATATCAGTTTAGTCCCGACAACACTAACAGAACCCTAATATAAACCAAACCAAACATAACCTAGCTGAGGGGCCTTTCGTTCACTCTTTTAGATCCCTCCACAATCTTTCAATGTTTTGTGTATCGACACGAGCGTCTGAAGGCTCCACAAAGATTTCGGAATGGTTCACCACTGAGTGAGTGAAGCCTTCGTCACCGAGTGTCTAGTAGGCTTTCCACCTATCAGTTACAATGGTACTTTTCGGCACATTTGTTTTTAAGAATAGGAAGCAGTGTTGCTGTACTTCTGTCCCGATGCTTTCCTATTAAGGGGACGATAAATTCTCTTTTTGAAAGACGCTCTATGCCTCCAAAGAGACACACGCTGCTAAGGTTCCGGCCTTTGTTAAACTTTCGATTAGAAAATGTTTCTTCAATTTCTACTACTACGCCGTCACCACCAATTGGTTGCTGGTTCTTTTTTCAGTTAATTACTTTACGATTTTTAGTGATTCTCGTAGTGCTCTCTCTGCTCTTGATTCTTATGCTCTTTCTGGTAATCCCCTGGTCCTCTCCGCACTTGAGTGGTTGTATCTCCTTTACAAGAGGGGGGTATCGTATTGAGTTTTCCTGGGTTCCGGGACATGCTGGCGTTCCTGGCAATAAACGAGCTGATAGACTTGCTCGGGAAGCGGCTATTAGGGCTGCTCTTCCTAGTCCTGTCCAGTTTAAGGATGTACTCCCAACAATTCACGAAGCCATCATAGCTATTTGGCAGGAGAGATGGAACGTTCTTGGTGCTACCTCTAAAATGGGTGAATTTAATAGAACAAGGTCTCATCCTTGGAATTTTACTAATGTCCAAGACCGTCGTTCGCAGACATCCTTAGTTCGTCTGCGGATAGGCCACACTCGCCTTACCTACAGCTACCTGATGTCAGGAGATTATCAACCGTATTGCGATGACGGTCTAGTTCTGGGGTTCTTAACCTTTTGATGATTTAAGACCCCCAATGGATTGCCCAATATGGTCCCATACCCCCCTCCATTTGACTGTCGAAATAATATGGTCCCATACCCCCTTCACTTGACTGTGGAAATAATTTGGTAGGTTCTAGGCTTTAGGTTCTAAATAAATACCAGTACCAGTACCAGTATCTAACGTTCTACACAAGTGTAAATATGATACCAGTACCCAGAGATTGAGTCCCATAACCCCCAGCATTTGGTTCCGGTTAAGAACCCCTGGTCTAGTTCCTCTTACTGTATGGCACTTTCTGGTCGAGTGGCCGAGTTTGGGAGAACTCCGGTAACGCTTTCTTTTTTAAAGTCAAGGTGTAGATGGGGTATATAGTCTATGTAAGGTGCTTGGTGCTGCGTGTCCTTCCCCAGGTCATGATGTGTTAACCTTTTTGAAGGAGGCTGGCCTCCTCTCTCTATTATAGAATTTTTACCTGTCTTTACTTATTTTTTTTACTTTAAAAATGTTTTTATTTGATTTATTTTTTTTATTTGATTTGTTTTAATTGATTTTACCGGTTTAATGGATTTCACACGTTTGGTAGCAGTGCCATATGACCCTGGCTGTTGCGGCGTCTACCTCAAATCACTCACTCATTCCGCATCTCGGCCTGTTTGAACCCATCGGAGAAGTAGCCAGCAGAGAGTGCTGCATTAAGAATGGCCCATAGTCTGGAAAGAGCGGAATCTGGATATGAAATTATAGTCTTTTTTATCCTACTTCTGTAGGTTAATGATATGATGTGTTCATGTACCAATGTCATTTATTTCCCTTGTTAAATACTAACCAGCATCTCACATTCCCGCTCGCCCCCCGCGAGAGCAGGCTTTCCACTTTAGGGTACCAGTACCCTATTTTAGGGTAATCGAACTACATTTAGGGCGTTAGGGTAACAGTAGTGAATTTTAGGGTAATTTCCTTTTGCCCAATTCTTTATATTCCCGCCAGCCTGAGTTGCCAGATGTTTACCGCTTATTAATTTCCCTATTTTCTACCATTGTTATTATTACTGCTTACTGCTACCTTTTTACTTCAATTTTCTTTCCTTAATTATATACTGTCTACTATTTCTTAGTCACTGTGATCTTAAACCCTTGTTTATAATATTGTTTATTATTTTAGAACCATTGCCTTTGCTCCTAGCCGCCTACGTTTTTGTTTACTGCAGAGAGGCGCGAGAATTTGTGAGGAGGAGGAAAGTAGCTAGCGGGGTGTGTTGTGCCTTTCTGGGGAATAAACCTGGGTATGTTAATGTAGTAGGAGGGTTTGTGTGATGCCATTGCCTTAGTGGAATGTAGGTATATAGGCTTCCTGAAATATTTGTGCCCTGCTGCTTCCGTAGTTATTAAGTATTTATCCATACATGTGATTTGTGTTGGAGAGAGTGTTGCTCCACGTGTTATTTTACATGCCATTTATTTGCATTTTCATGCGTCTGACCCATTATTGATTGTGTCTCGTCACTCTCGTGACTGATGTGAGTGATTTGCTGATGTGTGTGTCTGTGTGTGACGTGAGTAAGTAGTGTACTGTGGAAATAACCTATTTCTGTTGTGCATTTTTGTGTTTTCCCTTGTGTGAAATAAGTAGTCATTAAATTTATAACATTAAGATTTAGTGGCCGATAATATTCTGGATTCAGCCGCTCATATCAGATGCGCTGATGTAAACATAGCGGTTTACCAGTAATTTTTTTGGTTAATGTAAGGGAAGCGGGAGCATCGTTTTTTCGCATCTTTTACCACAAAGCCTACTCGACAAGCTTGGGGGCCTGTGGGGAATCGGGGATTGAAGGGGGAACCATATACGCGATATATAAGGTGATTTTTTTTTTATATTTCCTTCGAATTCTTTAATAGATACCTAGTTAGGTTAGGTTACATTAGTATAGGTTAGGTTAGGAGAGGTTAGGTTAGGTTATTGGAGGGGAGGGGAGGTTATGTTAGGTTAGGTTACGTTGTGTTATGTAGTTTAGGTTAGTTTAGTTGAAGTTAGTTTAGGTTAGGTTAGGTTAGGTTAGGTTAGGTTAGGTTAGGTTAGGTTAGGTTTGGTTAGGTTAGGGGAGGTTAGGTTAGATTAGATTACTTTACGTTACCTTAGGTATCGCGTATATGGTCCCCTCCTTCAACCCCCGATTCCCCACAGGCCCCCAAGCTTGTTGAGTATGAATTAGGTAGTTGACTTTAGTACCAATGTGGAGTTATTCTTGTCGACTTATCACACAAATCTGATGGTCAGATGAATAATAATTCTGAAGGAGTTCTTAGAAATTTTTTTTTTATTTCAACAATGTTTCAAATTTTGTAATAAAAATTTGCAATAGTAGTATGAATAGTATTTATTTCTTTTAGGTTTTGCATGCTGTGAAAAAAAAAAAAACTACTCCACAATGAGTGATTCTTCCGAAGATTCAACACCACCAAGGAAGAAGAAGACCAGTCTACCTACAGAGCAATTGTATCGTCAAAAATGGCGTCAGGCGTGGACAACAGAACCACTATTTGCTGGGTGGTTAAAGAAGTCAGCTAAATCAAAACCTTCAAAGGATTTGGCCTTTTGTACCATATGCAATGCTGATATATCTTGTGGGAAATCAGAAATTATGAGACATGCATCAAGCCAAAGACACAAAAATCTTTCCATGCAACAAAAACAAAATAAGAATTTAGCTTCCTTTGTTCTTGAAAATGATCCTATTGAAAAAGCTGCTAGAAAAATTGAATTGAAGATTTGCTCTTTCCTATCTGAGCACTATTTATCCATATCTCTATGTGAACCACTTCTTATGCTCCGTAAGAGTATGTTCCCGGATCAGACTGCATTAAAAAGAGTATCTTTAGGAAAACAGAGGACATCAAACATCATTCGACAAGTATTTGGCAACCACCTTGTCAGTGATCTGTGTGCTGTGCTTCGGGAAAGAATGTTTGCAGTCATTGTGGACGAAACCACAGACCGAAGTACAACAAAACAAATGACCATAATTTGTCAGTATTACGAAAACTGTCATATGAAGGATTCTTTTTTGGACATGGTAGAAGTTCACGATTCTTCTGCGAGAGGGTTATTTCAGTCATTAAAGCAGTGTTTTTCAGACCATCAAATTCCATTGAAGAATGTGGTAGCCTTTTGCTCAGACACCACAAATGTTATGATGGGTAACAATCATTCTGTTGCAACCCTTCTTAGAGACGAATTACCAAACATTATCATTGTCAAATGTTCCTGTCATATGATTCACTTGTGCGCATCTTATGCTTGCCTTAAACTTCCAAAGTCTCTTGAAGATCTGTGCCGCAACATATTTACTCATTTTAACTTAAGTTCAAAGCGTCAAGATGCTTTCAAGGAATTTCAAAATTTTGTAGGAGTTGAACCTCATAAAATTTTGTCACCAGTTCAAACTAGATGGCTGTCTCTAGAACAATGTGTTCAACGGCTTCTTGAGCAGTGGGATGCACTCACACTATATTTCACTGAATTATCCTTCTCTGACCCAACTAACAGCAATGATGCCATCGTTGCAGAGCTGTCTAACAAGATCACTCGAGCATACTTAGAATTTCTGCAGCATAATATGTCTCGGCTCAATGCTTTCAATACACAGTTCCAATCAGAAACCCCAAACTTCTACTGTCTGAGAGAAGAGGTTAGTAAACTGATCAGAAATATTTGTTCAGACTTTATGAGTGTGCCCTATGTTAAGAAGTGCAGTATTTCTGATTTGAATCCAAATAACCCCTTATTCTCTGCAAATATGGTATCGGATGAGAGAATGTATTTAGGGCTAAAAGCTATGGATACTGTGCATGATTTGAAATCAAGTGGTAGTACTGTAAAGGATGAGGAAATTACCAAATACTACCATTCTTGTAGGCAGTTTCTTATTGAGTCTGTCAAACAAATTCAAGCAAGATTTTCTGATGATGGCTTACACAAAATTTTACAGTGCCTTCGTCCTCAAAATGCTATAAATCTTGAGCCACCTTCACTGTCTAAGCTATTTGATGCAATTCCTCAGCTTTCAAATTTTGTTGACAGAAAAAAGACAGATGAAGAATGGAGAAGTCATCACCTACTGGAGGAGTTGTCTAGTCAGCTCTCATGCACAGACTACTGGAACATTGTATTCAGTCAAAGAAATGCGGCAAATCTTCCATGTTTTCCAAATTTGAAAGTGGTAATGTCTACACTCCTATCATTGCCCTTTTCCAATGCATCAGTCGAAAGGTGTTTCAGTAAACTTAATTTGATAAAAAACAAACAAAGAACAAAGCTGAAAAATGAAACACTCAAGGGACTGATGCACATGATCTATCATTTAAAAAACAATAATCTAACGTCAGACAGACTGGATACAAATGCTGGAATGATAGCAGCTCTCCGGGGTGTAAAAAGTAATGCAACATGCAGTGAAGTCAGTGATATGTAGAAAATGAAGTAGCTTAATCTGCCACTCATGAATAACTATTGTGCAACCTGTAGCTGAGTATCTTATGATGTCCAGGTGGAAATGGTTAGGTCATGTACTCATGTTTTCAGAAAGGAAGATATAGTCATATACATGGATGGAAAGCACTAGGAAGGAGAGGTAGAGGTAGACTCAAGGAAACATGAGCGAGAAGAATGAGAAGAGATGCTGGGGAAGAATGCTGGAAGGATCTGTAAAGCTCCGAAAAAAAACTATTTAGGAAGATATCTGAAAAATCTAGTGAAAGTCTGGAAAAAAAAAATATCTAGGAAGATGGAGGCTGTTGGAGGAAATTCATTGTTACCCTATGCCTGCCATTGTGTGCGACAGAAATTGATTGATTGATTGACCACTCATACATTGACTGTATTTGCTGTTCCATAAACAACTTTCCCCATAATTAACTCAGCCCACATCTTACGGCAAACTTGCATCACCAATCACATTTTCTTTGATATTCTAAACAATTATTGAGAGAGAGAGAGAGAGAGAGAGAGAGAGAGAGAGAGAGAGAGAGAGAGAGAGAGAGAGAGAGAGAGAGAGAGAGAGAGAGAGAGAGAGAGAGAGAATGCATACTTAATGAAGTATGTATGTATTTGCCATAAATATGTAGTATGCAGATTGGCCCGAAGGAACTGAAAAAAAGTATTTTTTTTTATATTATATCTTTTTCTTTTTGCACGTGAATGTATAATGCGATAATGGTTGCCTAGTGTATATCCGAACTTAGTATTTTATTTATTTTTAAGAATGATATCAAATATCAGAAAAGAGGCTGTGAATTTTTTGTTATCACAAAGTGCACTTTACGTTCAGTATATTTTTGTTATGATAGAATATGGAATGATAATGAATATCTAGTTTCTTACAAAATAAAAGGAATAATTACTATTAAAGTCTTTGGAAAGTTCCTTAAAAAAAACAGATTAAAGCCCGATGCCATCTCACATTATATATATATATATATATATATATATATATATATATATATATATATATATACACAAGTAAAATTTTTAGGGTAATGGATGCGATTTTAGGGCGATTTTGAAGGAGGATTTAGGGTAAGAAAAATAATCCTCGTGGAACTTGTGCGCGAGTCACATTGTTAGTCTGTCCCCATACTTGCCTCTGTAGGGATGCACGCTCCACTTGATATCTCTTATTAAAGGACCTAAAGTTATTCTCAAGTTTTTCCATCGTCCCCACCCTACGCTAAGGACTTGGATAGACAACGCACATGGCGCAGTGAGTAGGATAAGACCTGTGGACGACCTACGAAGAGGAAATTACGCGTAGCCTGCGGCGGTAACCGGTTCACCGTAGGGACGCCACCTTGCCTCGCCGGTACCCAGCTCTCAACTCAGTGCTTTTACGTGTGTGCAGTGATCAGTGCAGTGCAGTGTGGTGCCTAATGTTTGTGCAGTGCTTTGTGGTGTTGGTAGTAGCGATTGAAGACGCCACTACCAGAGGGTAGGCTTCGGGTGGGCATATCACGGAGGACGGCTCAACGTAGTATCCTCTCGCTACGACGTCACAGAGGACACTGCCGGCCGGTCACCGCGTCTAGCCTCGCGGCATGCCCCTCCCTCCCTCCCTCCACACCACAGAGCTGACAGCTGCTACGCTTGCACTTTCCACCACCACCACTGCCCGCTACACCTCTGCACTTGATCGCACACGTACATAGCACGCACACTGCAGACTCACGTGCGCATCACGCTGTCATGCACTGTTCTTTTGTGTGACCGACAGAGTGTATGATGCCACAAGGGAGGAAGAAAGCCGAGCATCGGAGACAAGAGGAGACTGCAGCACACGGCACGTTGTCCTCGCTTGAGCCCGATGCCCTCCAGGCTGGTGCGTCTTCCCCTCTCACACCCGCCCATCCATCGCCCGACCAGCAACATTCACCGATGGACCTCTACGCCTTCCTTACGTACATGAAGGAGAGAGATGATGCGGCGCGCGTTGAGCGTGAGGAAGAAGCAGCACGTTACCGGGCAGAACTGGCGCAGCAGAAACGGGAGGATGCAGCACGATTCGAGGCCTTGTTGTCAAAATTGGCCCCGCAACCTGCCTCCTCACCTGCCTTCACGCCTGGACACCCTCCACCTGTCTCATCACATACACCTCAGGTGCCCGTGTAGGTGCCCTGTAGGAACACCATCAGCACCTAAGGCAGCTGCTCAGCCTCCACCAGTTTTCTCTACTGACGTCACGTTCCAGTACTTCAGGGAGTGGAGACGCGCTGGGCTGACTACGCCACTATGGTTGACTTGGTCAGTTTACCACAACCCAAGCAGCTGATACAACTCAGGATGTGTCTTTCCCTCGAGACTCAACGAGTGCTGGAACACACGCTGTTGGTGCCCCCGGACTCAACATCTTCCGTCGACAAAGTCCTTAACACTCTTCAACAGCACTTCAAGGACTCAAGCAACGAGGCTCTACGTCGACGAGCTTTCACAAGCTGTAAGCAGGCATCTGGTGAGACTTTTGCAGACTTCTTTGTGAGGCTTAAAGGTCTCTCGGAGGAGATTGACGTCTGCAAGGCCAACGACAATGACTGTCAGGAGGCCTGGATCAAACACGGCATCCTCACTGGTGTCAGCGACGAGGAGCTGGTACAGAAGATCGTCGCCCTTGATGCCTCCTCCACCCTCTCAGACGTCGTCACGTTATGTCGTGCCCATGAAGCCACCAGATCCGCCGCTACTGCTCTACGGGCTCCACCTGCCGCCCGGGCTGTTTCGCAGTACAAGAAGGGGAAGAAGGCCACCCACAAGAGCAAGGCAGAGTCACAACGGGTCGCCCCTACGTCATCATCCCCTTGCAGCGACTGTGGCAAACAGCAGCACGGCCCCAAGGGATGCCCCTCCGCAACTGCAACCTGTATTGGCTGTGGCAAGACAGGCCACTGGTCACACACTGAGAAGTGTCCTGCGAGGAACGTTCAGTGCAACGCTTGCAACCGGTACGGACACTTCGAGAAATTCTGCAAGTCGTCGATGCCCAAGAAGTCTCAGCGGCCTGCCAAGCCCAAGAATCCGAAGCCGGCGGGGGATAACCGCTCCACATTCCACGTTGTGCGAGCTCAGACCCCTCACCACGTTCCCAGAGCTTTGGAGGATCAAGCTGGCAGCATCAGGAGGGTTCAGTCTTCGGCTCGCGGCAGACCCACACCCTCGCCTACCATCACCGTCGTCGTCACACGTGGTGGTGTGTCTGGCAGCATCGAGGTGATACCTGACACCGGGGCTGACACCACGGTGATAGGCCCACAACACCTCAGGGACTTGGGTCTTACCAAGCAAGAACTCGACCCTCCTCCATCGCTGCGGTACTACAACGCCGATGGATCACGGATGCCTGCAGCTCTGGGTTCCTTCCAGGCGAAGCTGACCTACGGCACGCTGTCCTGCACGGGGTGGATTGATGTCCAAGGCTCCCTAAGTACACCTCTGCTGTCCTGGGAGCATTGCAGATCCCTGGCCATCGTCCCGTCGAACTTCCCCATGCAGATCAAGACTTCAAAGACGACCGTCAACCGGGTAGGGGAGTCACCAGATGTCCAGCCAGTGGAAGCTTCACGAGGTGGTGAGCATCCTGACGCTACAGCTGCGTTACTTTCAGCTGCAGCACCTCTACTTCCGTTGCTTAGCACCACCACTCCTCAGGCTGCGAAGGAGTACTTCCTTCGAGAGTACTCGGATGTGCTAGTCAGAAAGGCTGACCTACAGGATGCACCGCTGAAGCCGATGTCTGGCCCACCTATGCGGATACACCTGAAGGAGGACGCACAGCCTTTCGCCATCCATACTCCACGACCCATCCCCCTCGCCTACCAGGACCCGGTGAAGGCAGAACTCGACTCGATGGTGTCCCAGGGAATCATCGCCCCCGTAGGAGACGATCCATCGCCATGGTGTCACCCGATGGTAGTCGTCCCGAAGGCTAGTGGTGGTGTTCGCATCACGACGGACTTGTCGAAACTTAACGGTCAAGTGTCCCGCCCGACCCACCCGTCTCCTACACCGTTTGCAGCCATACGCAGTGTCCACCCTGGAGCTCAGTTCTTCACCACCGTGGATGCGCTGTGTGGCTACTGGCAGCTCCAGTTGGCAGCGGAGGATCAGTCTCTCACTACGTTCATCACTCCCTATGGGCGTTTCCGCTACCTTCGAGGGCCTATGGGTTTTGCTGCTACGGGAGATGCCTTCTGCAGGAGGGGTGACATCGCGCTTCAGGGAGTACCTCAGTGTGTCAAAGTTGTTGACGATATCCTCTTGTACGACGAGGATTATTTGACACACCTTCAGCGCGTCAATGAGGTACTCAGTAGATGTCGCACACATGGCATTACCCTGAATGCTGACAAGTTTGTCCTAGCTTCACAGGATGTTTCCTTCTGCGGCTACCAGCTATCTACCAAGGGCATCGCAGCAGACCCCGAGAAGGTCCGAGCCATCAGGGACTTCGCTAAGCCGGCCAACCTGACGGACCTCCGTTCGTTCATGGGCCTGGTGAATCAACTCACAGAATTCTCACCAGACATCTCAAGCGCTGCTGCCCCCCTCCGCCCTTTGATGAGCCCACGTAAAGCTTTCCTGTGGACCCCCGACTACGACTTGGCCTTCCAGAGGGTCAAGGAGGCCTTGTCGTCCCCACCAGTCCTTGCCACCTTTGATCCGGCCCGTCCAACCATCCTTCAGACGGACGCATCTCGCCTATATGGTCTAGGCTACGCCCTGTTGCAGGATCATGGCGGTGGAAAGCTTCACCTCGTACAATGTGGGTCTCGCTTCTTGACCGATGCGGAGACTCGCTACGCAACCATAGAACTTGAGTTGCTAGCTGCAGTGTGGGCTATGTTTAAGTGTAAATTCTACGTCTTGGGACTTCAGCACTTCGATCTTGTCACGGATCATCGACCTTTAGTTCCCATCCTGAATAGTTACTCACTTGACGCCATCGACAACCCTCGTCTGCAGCGACTTAAGGAGAAGATATCTGCATTTGTCTTCACCGCAACCTGGAGACCGGGGAAGAAGCTGTGCATCCCAGATGCCCTCTCTCGTTCTCCAGTGAGCAAGCCCACACAAGAAGACAACATCCTAGATGCAGAGACGAACTTCTCCGTCAGGAGCGTCGTCACATTGCACGCAATAGAGTCCCTCGCCTCCGAAGACATTCAGGCTTCTCCAGACCAGGCCGTCACCAGAGACCTGACTCTGGAAGGACTTTGGCGCGCAGCCCTTGATGACCCTGCCTACTCTGACCTGCTTTGCTTCGTCAAGGAAGGGTTTCCAAGTGACCGCTACGCCCTGCCTATCGTCCTGCGTCCGTATTGGAAGCTACGAGAGGACCTCTATTGTGACGACGCCCTCATCCTGTATGGAGCCCGGATTGTAGTCCCAGCCTCCCTCCGTCGCCACGTCTTGGGTCGTCTACATGACAGCCACCGAGGAGCCGAGGCTACTAAACGTCGTGCACGGCAGGTTGTGTATTGGCCGGGCATGAACTCCGACATTGTGAACACCGTCCGTGCCTGTGAGCCCTGCCAAATCCTTCAACCAAGCCAACAGCGTGAGCCCCTCCGATGCGACGACAACCCATCCCGGCCATTCGAATCAGTGTCGGCTGATTTCTTCATGACCGCTGGAAAAAACTTTCTGGTTGTCGTTGACCGCCTTTCCGGATGGCCCGTTGTTGTCTCCTGTGGAGCCGACACCACCTCATCGGCTACGATCCGTCACTTTCGGCAACTGTTTCGGGACCTGGGTGTTCCAGTTCGTCTGCGCACCGACGGAGGCCCCCAGTTTGCCAGCCGGGAATTTGCCGAATTCCTGGAACGTTGGGGAGTTCGCCACGACATGTCTACGCCCTACAACCCACAGTCCAATGGCCACGCCGAGTCTGCTGTCAAGGCAGTCAAACATCTCATCCAGAAGGTGGCCCCCACTGGTATCTTGGACTGTGAGGCGTTCGACAGGGGTCTCCTAGAACTCCGCAACACCCCCAACTATACCGCCAGCCCAAACCTTGTATGGTCGTCCTCTACGTTCCTGCGTTCCAGCGCATGCCAAGGCGTTCCAGAAGGAGTGGCAGGCAAGGGCTGAGAGTTGTGATCGCCGGGCTGCAGCCCGACGCCACGACGCCACAGCTCGCTACGACGCCCATGCCAAGCCCCTCGTACCACTGAACCTGGACACGCAAGTTCGACTTCAGGACCCGACGACCAAACGCTGGGACACCGTAGGCATTGTCATGGGTGTTGGCAAGTCCCGTGACTACCTCGTTAAGATGCCCAGCGGCCGGGTGTTGTGGCGTAACCGCCGCCTTCTTCGTCCTGTGCCGCCCTGTCCCGATGATCCACTGGCTGATGCGGGCCCTCCTGTGGAACCTGACCTGTCTGACCCCGCAACCCCGCCGGTCGGACCGTCTAAGGGCCAAGAACGACCAGAAGACCGCTCAAAACACTTCGTGCTATGAGCGTGAAGGGGAGAGGGAGATGTAAGTTAATGATATGATGTGGTCATGTACCAATGTCATTTATTTCCCTTGTTAAATACTAACCAGCATCTCACATTCCCGCTCGCCCCCCGCGAGAGTCACTTTGTTAGTCTGTACCCATACTTGCCTCTGTAGGGACGCACGCTCCACTTGATATCTCTTATTAAAGGACCTAAAGTTATTCTCAAGTCTTTCCATCGTCCCCACCCTACGCTAAGGACTTGGATAGACAACGCACAACTTCCTCCTGGGCAGCTCGGCCTGCCTCGTTTTACAGCGACAGCCAGCTCGCAGGAGGGCATAAGACAGTCCAGAGAAGAGCCAGTGAGTCGGGCAGGGTCAACTTTGTTGTAGGGGTAGGTCCTCTGCACGCCAGTAGCCATGTAATTCAGCACCTGGTAGTTATTGTCAAAGTCGTTGTCGTAGTCTTCATTATGGATGTGGTCCCAGATCTTGGTGAGCAGTCGTTCTTTGTCGTTGTTGGTGAACAACTTGTCGCCTGTGTGGTCTAGTAGGTAGGTGTCGGGTCCCATCGTACGTCCCGAGAGACACTTAATCTCTCCTGGGGTCACGGTAGTTCGCAGCTAGGCTAGCCAACTTCCTCCCCCAGTGTTCCTTGCCCTCAGCCAGTCATGAGTCCTGTAGTGCAACCTTTATCTGATTGTACCGTCTGTAATCGGCGTAGGTCAACCTTTTGTGTTGTTCTGTCTCGCAATGCCCAAAACTGCATTCTGAGCAGCTGCATGGTCAGGGAAGGCCTTGAGGCCGTTTAAGTCTAAATGTAGTCTTTGGTATATGGCGGTCCATAGTAGTCTTTACCGTGGTCATCCAGGTCTCAAGTGCTTCGTCGATTTCCTCCAGGGAACCGCAAGTAACGTCGGGGAGATTTGTCATGAGTAGGGCGTCGTCTCTCTTCAAGGTGTCCCAGTCTGTTCTGCTGAAAGAAAAAGTCGGGGGAGAAGGAACTAGTACAGGAGAGTTGGAAATATCGAGAATTATAGGGATGTGGTCACTGGTCGTCAGAGGTCCTGGTAAGAGAGAATAATTAAAAAGGTTAGCTTTATTATTCAGAGCAATGTCAGATGAAGATGAAGTATAATACTCGTAGTTAAAGAAGGTGGGAAAGTGAGGACCAATGTGGTGAGCAGTCTGCCATTGGAAATAATCTGTCTACCTACTTGGTTGGTGGCGGTGTACCCAAGATAGGGATGTCGAACATTTAAATCCCCTACTAGAAAAACTGAGGTCTGTCTGCATAGAAGGCGAAGGAATTCTGGGTGGGGTAAGTAGGGTCGGCACGTTTGAGATGTCAATCTCAATTGCAAGTGGCTCGGATAAAAACTAGTCCTCGACCCAATGTTGAAGACGACATTTTACTGCAATGGCCACTCCGTCATTCTGGTCATTACTATAATTTTGTTGGTAAACTTGAAAACCGGGAATCTAGTGTCTTTTGTCGTCACTTAGTCCGTGACTATTGAGTAGAATGATGTCGACGTCATAGTGTCTATAGGTGTTAATCAAGTCATACTCACGGTTTTCCCAGGAGAGAACATTGTGCTGAATTACACGTGAAGCAGGTCGCCGACGATCTGATGGGGATCAGTCTTGGCCCTATCATAGTCTTTGTTGGAGTGAACAATCCAAGAAGGGAGGGAGGCAAGGTTTTCCTTGTTATTTATCTCACCTCCTGGGGCCCGGTATGGCTCAGGACAAGGCTCCCCTAACGAAGAAACTGGTCAAGCTCGCTGCATGTGCTGGGGTTTTCCTTCTCATGTTATTTTTTGCCTTAAAGCCGAACCGAACGTTGTCATAAACAGCTGGGCGCGTGGACTCCACGACGTCGTTGCTGGTGGAAGAGGCCACAGAAGAGGCATCATCCGAGGGGGGTCAAGGCAGTGTTCTCTAAGGCTGAAGCTGGTGATGCAGGTGGCGAGACAGCCTGTGCAGTTCCCTCACCAAAGGCCCTAAAGAGGGACTCAGGAGCACGAAGAGGCGGAAGGGGAGGCAACTTCACATCCGGGAGACCATTCTCTGCCAAGCTTCATGAGAGGGTGTCCTGGAAACAGCCGGGAGCTGAGGCATTGGCCAGAAGTGCATGAAATAGGCACATGAGACCAGTGAGCGTCATGGTGGGGTCGGTCGAGACGGAGGCCGCTGAGGCGGGGGCCGATTGTGCAGCCTGTGCAAAGGAAACACTAGGCCGCAATCTTGCCTGTCGAGCAGCTTCCTCTTTCTTCTTCAGTGCCTCCTTGCGCATGAGACAGCGTATGGCTCTGGCACTGTGTTCCCCGCCACAGCCCCCCTAGTGGGAGCCGCCTTGTTGTGGTGGGGGGGCTTGCGTACCCGAAGTACCTGGGAAGCTATGCTGGAGGGGGTTTCAACCCCTGCTCTGCCCCTTTTTGGGGAGAGAGGGTTTCCCATGCCAGTAAAGTCTGCCAGGGAAGGGCCAGACTAAATGGTTCCAAAGACATAGGCTGCTAGTACGGGTCAACGGTGCCGCCCGCCAGAGGGACCGCCCTTGGGGGCTGTCCCGCGTTGGATAGTTGGATAGTTTCGACGAGCAGTCTCGTGGAGGATGAGGTACCCCGTCCGCGGCGGCTAGCACTCTGTCCCCGCGTCGATCGGGTAGGCGGTAGCTCTTGGCTCCTGGGGCCATATACTCTTTAAATACAGTATATGTGTATTGGTAAGCAACATCACTCTTCCCCTCGTGAGGTGGTTGACCAGGCCTCCGATGTAGTTTTCTCTGGTTACAGTAATGACTTAGACCCACCTGCCGCCGGTGGACGTGATATCCTCCTCCTGCATGAGCTTCCCAAGGACCTAACCTACAGGGCCATTCATGATCTTCTAAAGCTGTATAGGGACATTGTCCGCATCCGGCTGACATATGACCGGGACTGTCCTTCTAATAGGTGTTATGTTGTCTTCGCCACAGCCCCAGAGGCTAGATCAGCTTTGCAGGTCGTGGGATGGTTCAACATCCCGGGTCTTCACGCAGAGACACTCTCTTCAAAAAATGTGACTGAGTATGAGCTGGACTACGTTCCTAACATCCTGGAGCGTACAGCTGAGAAGGCCTCTTCGGAGGGTCGACAAGCCCCAACCCTCCTGTGGTTCGTTACCTATTATCGCAACGGCCGAGGGAATTTCATCCATGCCACCAGGTATCTTCATGAAGAAGTGGGCCACATTCCCAGGGAAAACATTAAAAAATACGGTAAGGGGCTACTAATTAAGGCCAGGGATTTGACGCAACCAAAGATGCTGCTCCACTTAAAGTGTTCAGATAACTGCATATTTGACTCTACGGCTCCACCGAACCTTCAATTACTACCGGGGAATAGTCTTCAGTTATGACCTGGGTGAGTTCAGTGAAGACGACATCTATGCCATGTGCCTTCCCATGGTCCAGAAGGTATGGAAGGTGAGAGGAAAGGACAATATGATCGTTCTGACTTTCTATGGTTCTTCCCACCCAGATTACATCAACATTAGTCCACTTTGGCTGCGAGTGAAGGCTTTCATCGATAGACCCCTTCAATGCTTCGGTTGTTACGATTTCTGTCACAGTCGAAAACCCTGCACTACAGCTCCCCGATTCGGCCGTTGCTCATCCAAGGATTCCCATGCTACATCGGAGTGTTCCTTTACCCCATACTGCTTTCACTGCCGGGACGGCCACAAGTTAAGTTCCCGGGAGTGTCCACGATATCGTTTAGAGCAAGATGTTCCGCAACATGCAAACTCCCACTTTATAAGCCTGGGTGTTGCCCGTTGAGAACTCTCATTCAGACAGGGAAAGGGTGGTGAGGCTTCTTCATATGCTACCAAATTCGTTTCTCGTAATTCATCTCAGTCCACGATTCGTGATTTTGTGTCAAAGTCTCCTTTTACTGTATGCCACTCTCCAGCTGATGTTTGCTTTTCTCAGGATTATCTCAGTAACCAATTTTTTCATTTGGATTTGGCTGATGCCGGTGCTAGTGAAGTTTTTGATGGGCTTCCTTCTGTTGGTATTTTGTCTCCTCTTTCCCCAGAGGCTAGGATACCACGAAGTCCAAAGCGCAGAAAACCCACCCGGCCTACACACAAACGTCAAAACTGCTCTACAGATTCGATTGATTTACTGAGTGTGCCTCTGACAAAGGTCTCTGTCATTCCTTCTCCTCGTGTACAGTCTGTTGATAGTCTCGTCAGTCATTTCTTATAACCCTATACGCTCTTCTTCTCAGTGTCTTACCGTTCCGTCTGCAGCTGCAGATGCTGTTGATTGTGAGGACACACCATTGGTTGATGACGCGATGCCCTGTCATCTCGATCGCCAAATGTCTCAAGATCTTTCGGTTGGTCAGTCTCAGGCTTTTGTTCATTCCACTCTTGTGTGATCGCTCTGGTCCTGATGTGGCACACACCAAATCTGCCACTTTCAAATAGAAATTGCTTTCCCTTCCGAAAGCTAAAGGTCTTCGGTCCGGCTCTACTGGAGTCCGAATTGCTCCTTCATCTGGAATATCTGGTTCACCGAGTATCCGCCTGTTACGAGCAGAACAGTAGAATGTCTAGGGTAATTTGTTAAAGAAAACTGAACACTCGAGCAACAATAGGTGATGAAAAAGGAGAAGTACTTTAGACACTAGTTTACTTAATATTACCCAAAACATATAAGTAATACAAAAGAATTTTCCATCACCTGTGGCAAGAGATATAGGCTGATCCTGCCTTAATACCCGATCATTGTGGGTGATTAATAATAAGTGACATCACTAACTTATTCACGAAAAGTTTAACTGTTATTAAAGGTACACAAATATAAGGTAAGACAATAATAAATGACCCGTTAACACAATAAATATACAAGCCAACACAAGTAAAGTATATAAGAAATAATAAACAACCCGTTATCACAACATACAAGACAACACAGTAAATAAGGTAAATAAGAATGAGTTTCACTGCCAAGCACAAAGTTAACAAAAGAAAAAGTCACTGATGATGAGTCACTGGTGTGGGTGCTGCTCGGTACTCACATTACAGGTGGAAAGTGGAAACCACTGCTATCCAAGCTTCCTCGGGAGGAGGTAGGAACACTTTAGCTATGTTAGGTTGACTGACTGTGAGAGCCAGGCGAGGTAAACAAGTCAACTCGTAAATGCCTGGGGTTGCTTCGCTTGGAATAAGTGTCGAGATGGTGAAGCAGGCTTGGTGAGGTTTGGTTCACTCGTGGTTGGAGGTAGTTCTTGGTGCTTCTCTCGTTACTGGAGGAAGAGGCGAAGGTTGTGATACCGCCATGTTACCATGAATAGTCAAGTTGGTAAAAGTAAAGAGAGGTCATTTCCTTTGGGAGGGACTCGCCCGAAAACATAATTTGCCACATTCACATAGGACAGTGACAGGTGACAGACAGTGACAGGCGTTGGCGTTGTATGGGTTACAGAACCATGTTCATTATGTTGAAGTATAGGATCATTGAAAATCTGAAAATAGATAAATGCCATTAGTGTATGCCAACGTGTACTATTTTCCTTAATTTCTTGTCACACACACGAGAGAGAGAGAGAGAGAGAGAGAGAGAGAGAGAGAGAGAGAGAGAGAGAGAGAGAGAGAGAGAGAGAGAGAGGGGGGGGGGGGGGATTATTGTTTATATACATCGAGAATGCTTAAAAAACCCTAACATTCTTCTCATATTACCAGACACCACAAACAGCGGAGGAGTGGATGCGTGTAGCAGAGGGGTTTTCCAAGAAATGGAACTTTCCTAATTGCATCGGAGCAGTTGACGGGAAGCACATCCTGATAAGGCCACCACCTGATAGCGGCTCCTTCTACTACAACTACAAAGGAAGCCACATCATCGTGTTAATGGCTGTCTCCAATGCAGACTCAAACTTTATATATGTCGACGTGGGCACTAATGGACGAGTGTCGGATGGTGGAGTTTGGGATACCTGTTCTCTCAACCAGCATATTGAAGCAGAATCTGCGGGTATGCCAGATGATGAGATACTCCCTAATAGCTCAAAAGTATTACCATATGTGATCGTTGCTGATGATGCATTTTCTCTGAAGCGTCATATCATGAAATCTTTCTCTCATCGAAATCAAAACCTTGAGCAACGTGTCTTTTCGTACCGACTGTCAAGAGCTCGACGCACCGTAGAAAACGCATTCGGAATACTTGCTAACAGATTTGAAGTATTTCATAAAGCCATTAACCTTGAACCAACAAAAGTAGTACAAATAGTACTTGCTTGCACTGCACTACATAATTACCTTTGCACAGCACCTGTCACCCCAAATGTGTGTTCGGAAGCAAATAACGAAAACACTGAAGACATACCTGGCATGCTACCGCTCGAGTATGAGCAACAAACCTCCACCATCAATGGCACAATTGTACGCGATTATGAAATATTTCAATGAGGAAGGTGCTGTGATCTAGCAAAACAGACATACATGAGGCTAAGTTACAATAACTCCCGAGTAAAATTATAATAGTAATGTATAATACAAATCACCAATGTTGCATATTGAACATACTTTACATTGCTTTGTTGACAAATATATTATAAAGGTGGATTATGGCAATAAAGAAAATATGGCCATGGTTTGGTTTATAATTTTTTCTTGTTGTTTTCTCATTGTAAGACAGGTAAACAGACAGATATACGACAATTACATAGTCACCTCATGATCAGACACTTCTTCAGGCACATGAGACACTTTGCTATCCATACTTGACACGGATTCTCTCATGCTGTGGCCATCGTTGAGGAAGCAAAGGTCATCAAAACTCCATAATATGGGGGTGTAAATGTCGTCAGCACCAGCCCCCGACTTCTTTGATTTCCCCAGTTTACGTAGCTCTCGCCTATATTGACTACGGATGGATTCTATTTTTTTCTTCACTTCAGAAGCAGTAACAGATAATCCACTTCTATTCATTCCCGCCGTTATTTCATTGATGGCCGCGACACGTTTGTTCCTATCCTTGTACACATCAGCCTTGACATTCCATAAGCATGGATTTTGCCGGTATAGTTCTTATGGCTGCCCTCCTGACCCAGGATATACACAAAGTCCGACTGCTATCATGTTCCTTTAATTAGCTTGAACTTTTATTGCAACAACTGGGCCTTCAAATAGGGTAAACAGCCAGGAAACCAACATTCCCCAGGACACAGATGACCGTCACCACTGTCTGACACACCAGGTTACCGTCTAGCTTCATAAACCCAACACAACACAGGGGTTATCCAAAACCGCACCAACGTCTTACAGGTCCACAAGTCAACTGACTGTTACTGCAACAGCAAAGTCTATTGTCGGCTCCGCACACCTTACCAAAGCCACGCCTACGCAATTATTACCGCCGATCCGAAACAATGACCACATATTCGAGACAGACAGTGAAACTCAATCCCAACCATTCGAAATTATGAAGCAATATGAACCTTGGCCCAACTATTTCATGTGTAGGTTTTAATTAATAATATATTAAAGTATATTTTACAATTCCAGCCACAGTTCTATTAGTAGCAGGGTCTCTTTTCTGTCCCAGTGGCAACTTTTCTCCTTGACTGAGGTACTGCTGGCCATGTTAACAGGACAATTGAGAACTAGTGAACTGACGGACTTTGAAAATCCTTTAACCAAGTGACTTTGTTCATCGTGTACCTGGCAGCATCGTATACTTCCACACCAGACAGTGTGTGACGTTTCGATGCTGCGAACACGGACAGTGTCCGGTACACCACTTGGTGCTCGCTTCTGACGTCATCAGCGAGCCTTTTCGCTTTCCACTGCTGGTTGGTAACAACAATGTCCGTCGAACATAGTTCGATCGTGTAAACGCACCTTTAGGTGCGAGTCGCTTATCGTGCCCAAAGCTACAGACAGAGGCTTAGCTAGTCGTTTGATAAGTCTGTGTGGCACACTGCCAATCCCTGAAATAATGGGTCTCATTGGTATATCCATCAGGCTTGGGCACCTTAAGGCGGTGTCACACTAGCACTTTTTCCCGTCAACTTTTTCCGTCGTCTTTCTGAAAATCGACGATAACCTGGCTGCGGCCTGTCATACACAAACGGTGTTTCGTCTGATACTTTCCGTCGGCACCAAGGATCCTTGGTCGGCACAGACCGCTCTTTTCAGGCCTTTTTTTTTTAATAACAATCGTACGTGTGGTCCCAGGGGCACCTATGGCTTTTTAAAATGAACTCTTCTGGAAGACGTGTCCATCTTGGATGTTGATTCCCTGCCATAACAAAGCGTTCTGGTGCACTTCCAGAGCGTTGAAGAGACGCGGAAAGTCTTGGTCCTGGTCCAGGATATGTAAACAAAAGCGGAAAATTGCCGCCGGGAAACGATTCCGATCGTCTGACAAATTCATGCGATAAGTTCATGCGGAACTATGAAAAGTCGACGGAAATCGCATTAATCGACGGAAAAAGTGCTAGTGTGACACCGCCTTTAGGTAGTCCTCGCATTATGTGTGGTCTGGGTGCCTCCTCCAGTAGTCCGAGTAATGCTTTGCCCTCTTCCGTGCGAGTCAGTATCTTTCTCGCCTTCTTCTTGAAGCTCTTAGCCTTTTTCTTCGCGGACCCGGCCTGCACCTTCGTACATGTATTCCCATCACTTAACAGCTCGCCATTTTCTTCTTGTAGTCCGCCTTGTTAAGTATCACGACTCCGCCGCCTTTGTCGGCTTGCGTTATAACTAGATCGTCTTGCCTTCCGATGTTGTCTAGTGCTTTTTCAATTTTCTTGGAATCCTGCATTCTCTGTTACCCAAGGCCTGGTACAACAAGCGATGACGCCTTGTCTGTGTCTTTTTCTTTCCACTTGTAGTTCTTCTCTACAAAGTAAATGTACTCTTCTTTGTAGATACCGGTGTCGAATTCCAGTCCCAATGAGAGTGCTTGTGTTTCCGTGTCGGTGAGTTGTGTGTCTGATAGGTTCTTGATGAGATCTACACGTCCTACTTCGTTCCAGGCGCTGGCGGAGCACGCCGCAGTTAGCTTTCTTCGTAGTTTGTCTTTTTGCCTTCATCGCTCCTTGTTTAGTTGGTTTTCGAGGGTATCAGGGAGGGTGACCTTCATGGTGTCACCGTCTAATTCGTTGATCCTGTGTGTCAACTCTTCACATGCTTCTTTAAGGTATGCCCGTGCTGCTTCGCTGAACGGTTTACTCCTGCTTATCAATAATTGTCGAGGTGCACTTCTAGGATTTACCTGTTCTGCCAGACATTCCTGAAGGAACCACTTACGGAGGATACAGCTGCTAATCTTTCCACCCTCCGTAGGTGCTTCCTACAGGAATGTCTGGCAGAACAGGTACTTCCTAGAAGAGCACCTCGACAATTGATAAGCAAGATTGAACCGTTCAGCGAAGTAGCACGTTTGTCTTACTACTACTCAACATATCTTAAGTAAATGTAAGTAGTTTAAGTATTTGTGCTGTAGGTTTATTAATTCATTTTAAGATCGCAGTACGTATTAGCAGATTGTGATGTTATACAATTATTTTTTTTATATAAGAATCTATATAACTGAATTAGACATTTTTTAGACTTGTCTGTGATTTTAAATTTATATATATATATATATATATATATATATATATATATATATATATATATATATATATATATATATATATATATATATATATATAAACACACACACACACACACACACACATCATATCACTGCTAAATTCTAACATGCACTGGGATTTGGATATAAAGCTAGGCGAGATGTTTGCATTAATATATTTACATTACATACAAGAAACAATAAATAAGTGAAGAAACAACAAGAAAGTTGTGGAAAAATACCACACCTTTCTTGTCAGGAGTTGAACAGTAACATATGCTTAATGAATGCCAGAGTTATTTTACTTATTTATGTGAACATCCACAACTTATAAACAAGTAAATAAACAGCAGCTGTCTGTTACCTATCAAGCAAACCAGCCATCAACTGAGCAACCTGTCCTGCTGCATGGTTGAGGAGCCTATCGGCAGCTGGTAAGCTCTCCACTTCGTCAACTTCCACCTGCAGAGATAACAATGAGCATTCAAGAATGAGCTTAATCAGCATTAAGTACTGCTTATGTTCAATGACTTACACTTCCATTCCTTTTTTCATCAATGTCTAAGTAATGTTTATGAAATCAATTAGAATTTTTAAATATCAAAAGCACTGCCCCAAAAGCAGTATTTAATTAAGAAGTGAATAATACACTATCTTAGGAGATGTACAAATACCTGTGGTGGGAGTGGGATGCGCTGTGTAACAGCGATTGTGCAGAAGGATGCAGCTTGCTACAATCTAGGCACACTTCATGGGCTTGTATGGAGAGCACCACCTGACCTGTGGAGGCACCTGTAAATGAAAATGTATATTAACTAGGGAAGCTTCCAGTAATGATTCCTGCAATTTTTCATACAATCACTTTACTGCAGTAAACAAGATAAATGCACTTGTTAAGACTTTCATGATAAAACTAGTTGATGTAAGTTTGCTGTAAATGCAATTAATTGGTAAAAGAAGACAAAGCAAATTTACCAGAAGTGACTCTTCGGGGTTCCAAAAGTTTGCTCCACAACAGCACGTGTCCGTCTGTGAGCACGATTGTAGCTCTCTTCTGTAGGTGTTGCTGGGTTACGCACTGGTGTCATCAAAAATGGCTCCAGTGAGTAACCGCTGTCACTTGCAATTTTTCAATAGCATGAAATCAAATATGTATGATAATACAATTATATTATCTTAAGGATGAAATATATTGATTCATATACTCACCTAACAGGAGGAAGTTGCCAAACTCTCCATCTGCGAATCGCTGCTAAAAGGAAGAATTCCGCCAGATGAAAGAGTCATTGGTAGACCCTGTATAAGTATATTGAATGACTCTAATGAGCCTTAAAGATTGTGCTGAGATTACAATAATACAAAATACCTGGGAATCAGACGCAATAGCTGATGATCAAACCAGCAGCATCACACAACCTGGACATTCCTCGTCCACACTTAGAGCTTTAATGGGACCACAAATTAATGGAAATAGAACTGGCTGATAACACAATTAGGGAAAGAAATGAGGAACAGAGAGGGAAGATTAAAGCCCTGTCCTGATGAGGGGGCGGGTAGCGCGCTTAGCGGTCAATTTCTGCCAGGCTTGCACATAAATGGTCTCCACACGACCGAGTTGATTTAGCGGGCATGCCCGGCGATACCAGTAGCGTGAGGAGTGCAGTACGATAAGCATGGCGCCTACCACTACTAAGAAGGAAATATTGTGTTGTATAATTGCTTTGTTTATAAAGAAAAGATTATGGTACAAAGATTGGTTGAAGAAAAGAAATGTTGATGGAATCCATACAACAATACTTCATGAACTACAAGATGGCCATGAGGTATAGATTTCAGTAAATATTTGAACGTAAAAACTTTCTCTGTTACTAGTGAATGTGGAGCCATACATAGTGAAAAAAAGACAAAAATATGTTCTCCAGGTTCGACATGGTGTAAACCATGTGAGAATGACGTGGAATGTAGGAGGGAAACCAGCTATGGGTTTACTATATCAACTTATGTCTGGCAGGCTCGAAGCTCCAGCTACTGGACACTGCCTTGGTGATTTTGCTCAACGGGCACTCGGGCATTTAACTGTTTGCCCGTCAAAAGTGCCTGTTCATGGGAATGCCCGCCGATCAGGCCCGCTCTGTCTGGGCAGGCCTTAATGTACAATAAAAACAACTTTGAGGGAAAATGGAAAATATTTCAGACTAATTGGAAAGAATCTTTTAATTATTCTCTACAATCAGAAAGGAAATGTTTGATAGTTTTCTATGAACATGAAAACATATGTAATGTACTTTAAGATTAATATTAGATCCCATGTGGAACCTTTAGTCGATGTGTGTTTGTTAGCGGGTGCGGTTTCCCTATACCCGAGCATCACTCACACCACTAGGCGCCGCCCCGTCAACATGCAGGAAGGTGACTGAGGTAAATTCATATATTTTACAGTATAAACCAAATGTCGTAGTGCCAAGTTGATTACATGTGTTACTTATAACCAGTATAACAATTTAAGAGTGTTTTGTACTAGTATATAATGTTAATTTATGAGGAAATTGAGACCGAAAATCTGTTCGCAGTTTTTAAGGTCACTGCTTGTCATTGAATAAACGTCAAAGAAAGAACTACCTTTCCTCAACCCTACGATGCTGGTTGTGTTCAGTACAACAAATCACCAGAGAGTCATTAGATACCTCCAGGGTGCGGCTGCAAGTGGAGAAATGTATGTACCAGTATTCAGACATAGAACCAAGTTCATAAAGGATTAGTATAACCATACATGTAGAATAGCAAATGAAAGAAGAGGTAGAGCTTGGAATAGATGGAGAAAGACAAAACATTCAAACAAATGACAGGAATACGTTGTAGAAAGAAATGCATACGTTAATATACGAGGAAAATAAAAAGAAAACTATGAAAAGGATGTAATTGCTGAATGCAAGGATCAGCCCAAACTACTTTATAGATATGTAAATGGAAAACTGAGGAAGAAACATGAGATAGAGAAACTATCGGAATAGTAAAGAATACGAGGAAAATTTGGAAATGACAGAAATTATGAATGAACACTTCCAGGAAGTATTCACAAGGGAAAGAAATTGGAATGAGGAAGAAATACTGGAAATAAGTTTTCCATCATTAAGTGAGATTAAAGTTTCAAGACAAGGAATAATGAACTAATTAAAAGAACTTTAAGTGAGTAAATCACGCAGTCTAGACGAAGTAACTAACTGTATTCTGAGGAAATGAAGAGATGAACTATCTGACAAAATTCACTGTGTAATTCAATGCTCACAAAAGGAAGGAAATATCACAAGACTGAAAAAGGGCAAATATTGTTCCGATTTACAAAGGAGGAACCAACAAATTGCAGACCAGTTTCCTTAACTAGCACTGTTGGCAAAATCTGTTAGAAAGTTCTCAAGGACCGGTGGATAAAACACCTAGAAATGACTAATACATGAAACACAAGACAGTTTGATTTCAGGCATAGAACACTAACCTAATATGTTTCTGTTCAAAAGTTATAGACATAGTACAGGAAAGGGATGGATGGGCAGAATGTGTTTTTTCTGGATTTAAAGAAAGCCTTTGACAAGGTAATACACTTGAAACTGAGAAGAAAATTAGAAGCTATAGGAGGAATCAAAGGGAAACTGTAGGACTAGATGTAGGATTTCTAGATAAAAAGAACAATGAGTGATATTAAAAATAAGAGCAAGGAAGTATATTGTTACGCTGGCCCCCGTCCTCACACCCTAGTGGTGCCATATGCCTAAGCTGTTGCGGCACTTAATGGAATCATTTCCATTTTCCCGTCCTCACACAGCTTTCACAGCTACAGGTACGCACTTACCATAGCGGCAGCCCCAGGGCAGCGCAGGACGGGTCGGAAGCAGACACCGGGATACTTCTAGGCAAAGATTCGTGGCTAGCGAGGGGAAACGAGGTAACAGACCCTCAGACACCAGACTTACTCAGGGAGGCAGGGTGACAGTCAAGAATTGGCACAACTTCCTTAGTTTACTACCACAGAACAGAGTGAATATAGGGTAGCACACAATACAGAGACAAAGCAGGAATGCGTCCCCAGTGGCGCAGGTGGTAATCTCTACTCAGAGAGAGAGTGGGAGACGTCCTCTTCAAAGGGGTGGCTACTTCAGAGCTGGAGTGAGAGCGGGCAGTGTTCTCCTCAGGGGAACCGGGGTGACTGCCTCACCCCCCATGAGCGGTCTTCTGCTGAGAGAGCTGGGTGACTGGCCCCGTCTGAGCTCGGCGATACTCTGCCCAGGAGCAAGTAAGGAACCCGCTCCGGTCCACCTGTGATTGGCTTGCCACTAGCCAGTCACCATATGGTCGGAGTATCCACCTGGCCGCAAGATGTGGCCAGATGTAGCACACCCGAGCGTGGGAAGCATTGGAATGACACTTTCGCACCAGTGTCAGCGTTGCCAAACTCCCCCAGTGCTGCCAATGCTATCTTCACCAGGCCACTGCCGCAACAATATAGTGGAGTTCCGCAGGGTTCAGTTTTGGCTCCGATCATGTTTGCCATTTATGTCAATGACAGGAATGATGAGGTTGATAGTTATGAGTGTCTTTTTTTTTTTTTTTTTTTTTGCCGATAAACACTGAGGAAAGTGTGTGTGTGGAGAATGACTGTAAAGTACTCCAACAAGATCTAAATAAACTCTGGAACTGGTGCAACAAATGGGTGATTAATTTTAACATCAAGAAGTGCAGTGTAATGGAATTTGGAAAGAGTAAACATAGAATACGTGGGCTCTATAAACTTGGCGAAGTGAAAAAGTTGAATGTGAAAAAGACCTGGGTGTCCTCATTACAAATTCCATGACTTCTGACAAGCATATTAGCAAAACTGTGGCAGAAACTTATAACTTGCTGAGAAATATTTGCAGAGTTGCATTTATATATCTAAATGATTACATGGTAAAACAAATGTTAGTTTCTCTGATTAGACCTGGATTAGAATATGCAGCAGTGATATGGTCACGTAGAACCAAGACTTTTTTTTTTTTTTTTTTTTAAGCTGGAAAGAATCCAAAGGGTGGCAACCAAATTGGCCCCCACGCAGTCTGAACGAACATACGAAGAAAGACTGGAGCTGTTAGAACGTCCAACTCTTGAATAAATAAGAGAGAGAGGAGACCTGCTGACCATCTACAGAATTATGAAAAACATGGAAACCTTGGCCCGAGAAGTTCTATTATATTGGGACATGAGAGAAACTGGCGGACATGGTAAAAAACTTACAAATGATAATTATAGAAGAGATATAAAGAACAGCAGCTTCCCACATAGAGTGGTGGCTGCGTGGAATGGGCTGGATAAGGCGGTGGTGTGTGCGGAGACAATGCACAATTTTAAGATAATGTTGGACAAGGCGAGGTATAGAGACGGGATAAAACGAGTGTAGTTCTCCTCCCGTAAAATACAACTAGGTAGGTAAATACACATGAGCTCTGAGCTTGCTCCGTAGGGAAAAGGATGGTTGGGTGACCAGCAGGCGAACGCGACATTGAATTACACACACACACACACACACACACACACACACACACATATATATGTATATATATATATATATATATATATATATATATATATATATATATATATATATATATATATATATATATATATATATATGACTCGCTACTTTAGACACTGTTGTTGTTGTTGTTGATGATGTTATTATATAAACAAAAAATATATAAATAGAAGAAAAAACACAAATAAATAAAAAAGCACTTCTGAATAAACAGTTAAACAAATACACAAAATTAATAAAATTGGCCTAATACCCATGTTTGGGTGATGGCCAAAAAAAAAAAAAAAAAAAGACACCCACTACTGGACAGACCTACCCCGCGCCCTGCTCCTCTGTACTGTCTCGCTCAGCGAGTTGTGGACTGTCTCCGTTACAGAGGAAGGATTTACGGGAGTTTAGTGTGTTTTTAGTACTTTGTGGACTTAGTTTTCCACGCTCGGTTTGGGACCTAGTTCCAGGCACCGAACTCTGAAATATGTCTCTGATATAGAAGAATTTCTTCGATTTAAATATGTTTTGGCACTTTGTGGACTTTGTCTTTTGCGCTAGTGCTCGTCTAGTGTGTTGGGGACTTAGTCCCAAACACTGAAGATCATCTATTGGATTTTTCCATTGCCCTCCCACTTTGTGGACTCTTTTTTTTCCAGATTGTTATCTGATTTATTGCCCATTTAGACAGTGCTTGACTGGTACGAAGCCGATCACCGAAGGTTTGCCATACAGGGCAATTACGTGAGGGGGTCCTTTAGTAAGGACGGTTATAGGAAGGCAAGCACTGTGCCACAGGGAACTGACAGACAGGTTTAGCAGACCCTCACGGGACAGCAGTTTTGCAATTTTATGCATTTCTGCTGTAGGCACTATGAAACATGAATAGAATTAAAATAAAGTGTAAGAACCCTGACAGAAGTAGGAAATTAAAGCTTTTGGAAATTCTGTGCAGCAATGAGGTTCATGTTACTAGGGTTTTTCCTGTTTCCTTCCTGTTTTCACTGACATTGCACTCAATGAAGATCATATTGATAAAATCTTTTCCAGAGCAGTCAAAAGTATGCTGGAAGAAGAAGGCTATAACCCATTGATGCCTGCTGAACTGAAAGTGAAGAAAAGTGTCATTCTGACAAGAGTAGATGAAGTAATATATGAGAAGGATATTGATGAGATTGCAGAGGAGTTGATGGCTAAAAACATCTGGATAGAAGATGAGTTGGACTCGGTATATAAATTTCCAAACTCAAATACTATTAAAGTTACTTTCAAACAAACTTCTCTAGCAAAAAAAGAAGAAAAAAAAATGCACAGAAGCAGGACTGCGTGCCTTCAAAATAAGTGTACCTCCTCATGATATCAGAACAGAAATTTTCATTCCAATCACATGCTGTATGCGTTGCTATAACCTCGAGGATCACTACACCAGAGATTGCTCAAAAAGTTCAACCTATAAAGTATGCTCAGAGTGTAGTGAAGGCCACCTATGGCACGAATGTAAAGGAAGTAGTAATAGATGTCTGAACTGTGATGAAGAACACTCAACATTAGCAATGAAATGTCCTAAGAGGAAGATGATCATGAAAGTAAAATGAAAGCAGGGGGAGAAAGACAAAACATGACTTACTCAGATATGACTAGAGCTCAAATCAACACTTCATCTCAGGCAAAATCACCTCAACATACTGCTCCCCAAATACCTAGAGAGGAATTACTAAAAATCAAAATCTGTATATCACATGCTCATCACAAAAGGTTAATAGATCCAGGAACTTATGGTGAAGAGCTGAACAATATGTTAAAAGCCAGTAACCTCCCAACAGTGATCATTCCTGACTGTCCTGAAATCAGCAAGTTATACATAGAACCACAGCCCCAGGTTCAGGCTCAGGCTCAGCCCCAGGCTCAAACAGAAGTAATAAAACCTAAAACTTTGCCAAGAGCAAGAAGTAGGAGTTCAGAAAGGAAAGGAGGCAAAGCACCCAAAACAAGAAAGAGAGGAAGATGTAGTGGATTGTAAAGATTTGGGTTTGAAAATATATATAACAAAAGAAATGGGATGGCCTGTAGAGAATTACACGGTCAAAGACTTAGTATCTGATCTACGAAGTAACAGATATAAATTTACCTTTGAAGAAGAAAGACTGGATGAGGATGACATATATAAAATGATCCTGGCTAATACAATAATTCTGAAAGGATGCTGGAACACAGTTAACAATGATGAATACAGAAAAATAAGATCCGGTTTACAGAAAGGAAGATCTCCTCCCGAAGAGAGGGATCCTAGGAAATACACCCACTATGATAAATTGTTTCACAAACCTTACAATAATACAGCATAATGTAATGAATTGGAAAACCAACAAAAATTCCTTGATTGACAACTATTTAAAAGTTCAACCAGACTTGATTTTAATGAACAGCCATGGTTTAAAATCTACAGAAGCTCTTAAAATTCCGGGATACAAAGTACACAAACTTAACTACAGTGAGAACTATGCGGACGGATTAGCTATGGCAACTAAGTATAACATCATAAAATTTATGATGATTGACACAGATGTGCTAGCCGCAGAAATTGAAACTAGTCTTGGGCTTATAATTATCTCCACAACCTACCTTCCACCAAGACGTCCTTACTTACCATTCCCGGATATATATAGACTTTAATACAATAATATTCCAACATATATCATTGGTGACTTTAATGGTAGACATTTACATTTCGGAAATAATGACAATAATACAGTTGGAAAAAGTTTAGTAAATATAATAAATCAAGGGAAAATGATGCACTTGGGACCTTACTTCCCAACTTTCGTAGGCAAAAACTCTGCTACAACACCTGATAAACAATTTTGCAACAAATATCATTATCTTAATTGCTATTCTGAACCTGGGGAAATTACAACTTCTGACCATATTCCAATAATTTTCCGATTATCTACAAAGCCATTCATTATGGATGCACCACAAGTATATAAAACTAATAAAGCAAAGTTGAATTTATTTAAAGAAACACTGAATAAAAACATAATTCTATAGAAATTAAACAACTGTAGCACAGAAAGACTAGAGCAAGCAACTAAAGAATGGATTAATTCTCCTTGCATCTTTCTCTTATTTAATGCCTTATTTTGATGTACTCTCGGTAAGTTATTTGTCCATCCATTGGTTAGAGGATTTTGTTTTAATACTTGAAATTGGTTTTCCAAGTTCCTTATTTCAGGGGTAGATTTTAATTGATATATAAATTAATGATTGCTTTTAGGAATTGCCTTATCCATTGCTTGGTTTACTCTTTACCAGAAGTCTGTGATGCACTGATTGGAGCTCTCAGTGATTACATAAAGGTAAGCATCCCAGTCTAATTTTGTAGTTTAATAATATCCTTTAATGGTCAAACTGATAATAAAAGAAACTGCTATGTATAACATTTATTAGTCACAGTAACGAATCCCTTTAATTTTTCTATTTTATCATTGTCAGCAACAGTATTTTGTAAATATCCACACTAGACATGCACATCACATCCAACATTACCTGAGGAGGGAGGAAGTGTATTCTGTGGAATATCATACAGTCCTTGTTCTGCTTCATATAATATGTTTTGGATTCTATGCTGTACTATAGACCGAGCATAATGAGTTTTTAAATTTCTTATTTTAGCTGCAATTAGCTCTCCAAATATTTAATGTTCATCTCTTTCTGTGTAGCGCTTACTGAGTCCGGTCATAATACCATATGCCTCCTGTATCATGTCGTTACTATTTTTTTATTTTGGGAATACAGAACACTTTTTGCGCTGTGTGGGAGTAGGACTGGCCGTTCCACTTGTACTGGGACGATACATGTCGTCCTCATCCGCTGCAACTTCCCGTTCCACGTCTCTCTCATTGTCATCAGTAACTGTCAACGTCGCTGTGCTGTCTGTAAGAATCTGTTAAATAGAAATTTATACAAGTAAGACGCCTTTAGTAGGCGAAAACACAAGCGAAGCAAGGCAGACAGTTTTCAACCACATGACTGAATGCGGAATTAAATTATGTTTGTAAAATAGCAAAAAAATATATGCCTCATCGCGCAAAAATATTAGCTACAACTAGTTTTGTTTTTTTTAAAGTGCTTCTGCGCAGTTTTTTTTTTCCATTTTTCAACCATTTTTTTTTTTATCCCAGTCAATTTTCAATTACATCACTGAATTCGCCGTCAAATTCTGTATAAAAAACATAACAAAAATATGCACCTCCTTCAGTAAAATATTTAGCTACAGACGTTTATAAAGATAAAGTATTTTTACTCTCCGCTAATTTCCCATGAATTGAAGGCAGCTATCAAAATGGCAATGGATTCACATAATTTTTATAAACTTTTCCTACAAAATAACGGTAGTCCCATTAAAATCGGTCCTGTAGTTCTCGAGATATAAGCGTTTTAAGAGCGTTACGGTCGGGCAGGGCCGGGCCGGGCCGGGCCGGTGTAGGCGTTTGAGACGACTCCCCCCGCGCATGACTCCCGGAGTTACTTGAAACTAGTTTCAAAGCACTCCCCCGTTGTTTGAAACTAGTTTCAAAACACTCCCCAGTCAACTGGAACTGGTTTCATACGACTCCCCGTCAGTTTGAAATGACTCCCATTTTCAAATGTTCGTAAAAAGTCACACAATATATTTTAGAGACGTGCACACACATAGATACATCAATATATCATCATACATCAATACCACAAGGACACATATGTACATAGGTACATCAATATATCATCATACATCAATACCACAAGGACCATACCAAATTCACACACGGGTAACTACATTGAAATGATTGCCTGTTTTGTTCTCAAGGTAAACTGATTGTGTTGCAGTATCGCCTTTTGGCTTATGTATATGCCACGTGTGCACACGGCCAAAGCTCGCCCACACACACACACATTCAGCTGGAACATTTCGGCTGCTGCTAGTATCTCAGTTGTCGTCCCCCACACTTTATTTTGCCGCATTTCTCCTGCCTTCTGGTGCCCCGTGCTTTCAAGGAAATCGCATATCAGGCTCCTGACAACGGCGTGTTGCTCCTCATCCCCAGTTATGGCCAACGATAACGCACGGAAAAGGCAGTTTCCATCACCTACAATTGGCTGAACAGCAAGAGGCTCGCTGGTGTTCTTATAGCTCTTATTGGTTCTTCCAGATGGCCCTGATTTTTTCTTGAACACCAGACGTCCACCAGCGTTGGCACAGATTTTTCGCTGCGTAGATATCGTCAATGGAGAAAAAACGTAGGTGACGTCCTGTTCTCTGACGGAAATGACCTCTACACTTGGAGATGACGTTACTGGCGGAGCAGGTGGTGGTGGTGTTTCGGTAGCTCGCTCGAAAAAAGGCTTCAAATTGCATCCGTTGACTTTCGCTTTGAGGGCTGCTTTCGTTGATGCGTTTATGAGGCAATACAACCCCTTTCCGCTTACTTCGGTGATTTCATAGGGACCATCCCACGGATCACTTTGTTTTCCTCCTTTTCTGTCGGCTCTGCGGAGGTTGTATCGCAGCACCTTGTCACCCACAACAAAATGTTGTTGCTTGTAACGCCTCTTCGCAAAATCAGCCTGTTGTTTTGCCTGAGCTCGATCTATGTTGGCATCAGCTTTTTTGAAGACCACCTCCTACAACACAAAAACACAGTTAAGCTACGACTGATAAGTGGAGCATGCATAAATAAACATCAAAATGGATATTATGAGTCTGCATAATTATGTTAATTAATCTTGTTATACTCAAATTTGTGCTTTTTTAAAAGTACCTGCAATGTTTCCAGCTTTGCAAGTGCAGCATGGAAGTCAGGCTCGTCCAATTCGGGATCTTCAGCATCAGAAGTGCAGTCAGCAAACTCGTGCTTCACATCTATGGGAAGAACAGGGTCTCGCCATACAGCATTTTGAATGGTGAAAACTTCGTAGAAGCCTGGCCTGTAGATCTGACGGACAGATATTGTAAAACAATAACAAGTAACGGTAAACGCACTTTTCAACAATAACTCAGGTTTACTTTACATCAGTGTAAAAATGATATCTACCGTAGTGCAAATACGACGCCATGCAAACATTTGTCCCAGTTGTCGTGTCGATCACTCAGAGTTCGGAGGAGTAGACTTTGAACTGTTCGGTTGCTGCGCTCAACTAATCCATTGGCCTGAAATATACAATAATCTTCTGTATATATTTTTTACGCCAATATGATGCTTTAAATCACACAGTCAAAGTACAAATACACACACACACACACACACACGCAGCACAGAGCAAAGCAAGCCTATAGTCGAGAACACACACACACACACACACACACACACACACACACACACACACTACGGGCATTCTACGGGCATTTTTTTTTACCAACCTGAGGATGATACGCAGATGTGATTCTCTGCGTTGTTCCTGTGAGGGCGTGGAGCTCTGCCGAGACGGAGTTCACAAACTCTCTGCCCTGGTCATTTATCTGTATGGCCACACATCCATGGCGACAGATGATATCCTCATACAAGAACCTGGCCACTTCTGAGGCCTCCTTTGACTTCAAGGGGCGAGCTTCAATCCACTTGGAGAAGTAACAAACTGCCATTACAATGGCAACATGACCGTCGGTGGACCTGAAAGAATACACATTTGTTAAAGAAATACACAGTTGTTAAAGAAATACACAGTTGAAGCAGTAGCGAGGAGCAATAATATAATAATAAATAATAAAACTTACTTTGTCAAAGAACATAAGTCGATACCAATTTGATACATGTTCTTGGGCTTGATAGGGATACTATGTAGTTTCGGATCCACTTTCTTGAATACGGTGCTTGCTTTCTGGCAACGCATACATGTTTTGATCGTTTCGGCCACATCTGACGTAATGTTACGCCACCAGTATCTTTGCATGATTCGATCGAGGACTTTATCTCTTCCAACGTGCCCACCCAGAGCAACTGCCTCATCGCTGTTACCAGCTCCTTTGTGGTTGGCCAGCACAATGTCAAGTTGGTATTGACGATCTTTGATGACTCGAAGGAAACGAACTTCTGCAAACAAATGTAAATGTGCTATAGTATAGGACGGATTGAATAAAAAAATCTAACAGATTAAATTGACATGATTATCACAAAATATTCTCAAAGTCTCTACAAACAGACTGCTCACCTGCTGAATCGCTCCTGCTCGGCTTGTGAACAAACATTAGGCAGTTGTCGTGAATGACGAACGCCTTGCATTTTCTTCGGAAGTTCGCTCTCTTCCCTTTATCTGGACCAACACTCGCTGGGAATTTCTTTGTCCGCAGATATTCTTCCACTTCATCCATTTCATTGGAAAAATCCATGGTTGGCGCTGCGTGCACGTCCACAGCCAACTAACAAATCTCGGCATCACTGGCAATTAACAAACCTCTGTAATATGTCCATGTTCGTTTCATTTCAAAGGTTTCAAAGATTCATTCGAACGTGT
>CM035215.1:5929774-5984173 GCA_020233015.1 Callinectes sapidus | reverse complement strand
AATAGATGGAGAAAGACAAAACATTCAAACAAATGACAGGAATACGTTGTAGAAAGAAATGCATACGTTAATATACGAGGAAAATAAAAAGAAAACTATGAAAAGGATGTAATTGCTGAATGCAAGGATCAGCCCAAACTACTTTATAGATATGTAAATGGAAAACTGAGGAAGAAACATGAGATAGAGAAACTATCGGAATAGTAAAGAATACGAGGAAAATTTGGAAATGACAGAAATTATGAATGAACACTTCCAGGAAGTATTCACAAGGGAAAGAAATTGGAATGAGGAAGAAATACTGGAAATAAGTTTTCCATCATTAAGTGAGATTAAAGTTTCAAGACAAGGAATAATGAACTAATTAAAAGAACTTTAAGTGAGTAAATCACGCAGTCTAGACGAAGTAACTAACTGTATTCTGAGGAAATGAAGAGATGAACTATCTGACAAAATTCACTGTGTAATTCAATGCTCACAAAAGGAAGGAAATATCACAAGACTGAAAAAGGGCAAATATTGTTCCGATTTACAAAGGAGGAACCAACAAATTGCAGACCAGTTTCCTTAACTAGCACTGTTGGCAAAATCTGTTAGAAAGTTCTCAAGGACCGGTGGATAAAACACCTAGAAATGACTAATACATGAAACACAAGACAGTTTGATTTCAGGCATAGAACACTAACCTAATATGTTTCTGTTCAAAAGTTATAGACATAGTACAGGAAAGGGATGGATGGGCAGAATGTGTTTTTTCTGGATTTAAAGAAAGCCTTTGACAAGGTAATACACTTGAAACTGAGAAGAAAATTAGAAGCTATAGGAGGAATCAAAGGGAAACTGTAGGACTAGATGTAGGATTTCTAGATAAAAAGAACAATGAGTGATATTAAAAATAAGAGCAAGGAAGTATATTGTTACGCTGGCCCCCGTCCTCACACCCTAGTGGTGCCATATGCCTAAGCTGTTGCGGCACTTAATGGAATCATTTCCATTTTCCCGTCCTCACACAGCTTTCACAGCTACAGGTACGCACTTACCATAGCGGCAGCCCCAGGGCAGCGCAGGACGGGTCGGAAGCAGACACCGGGATACTTCTAGGCAAAGATTCGTGGCTAGCGAGGGGAAACGAGGTAACAGACCCTCAGACACCAGACTTACTCAGGGAGGCAGGGTGACAGTCAAGAATTGGCACAACTTCCTTAGTTTACTACCACAGAACAGAGCGAATATAGGGTAGCACACAATACAGAGACAAAGCAGGAATGCGTCCCCAGTGGCGCAGGTGGTAATCTCTACTCAGAGAGAGAGTGGGAGACGTCCTCTTCAAAGGGGTGGCTACTTCAGAGCTGGAGTGAGAGCGGGCAGTGTTCTCCTCAGGGGAACCGGGGTGACTGCCTCACCCCCCATGAGCGGTCTTCTGCTGAGAGAGCTGGGTGACTGGCCCCGTCTGAGCTCGGCGATACTCTGCCCAGGAGCAAGTAAGGAACCCGCTCCGGTCCACCTGTGATTGGCTTGCCACTAGCCAGTCACCATATGGTCGGAGTATCCACCTGGCCGCAAGATGTGGCCAGATGTAGCACACCCGAGCGTGGGAAGCATTGGAATGACACTTTCGCACCAGTGTCAGCGTTGCCAAACTCCCCCAGTGCTGCCAATGCTATCTTCACCAGGCCACTGCCGCAACAATATAGTGGAGTTCCGCAGGGTTCAGTTTTGGCTCCGATCATGTTTGCCATTTATGTCAATGACAGGAATGATGAGGTTGATAGTTATGAGTGTCTTTTTTTTTTTTTTTTTTTTTGCCGATAAACACTGAGGAAAGTGTGTGTGTGGAGAATGACTGTAAAGTACTCCAACAAGATCTAAATAAACTCTGGAACTGGTGCAACAAATGGGTGATTAATTTTAACATCAAGAAGTGCAGTGTAATGGAATTTGGAAAGAGTAAACATAGAATACGTGGGCTCTATAAACTTGGCGAAGTGAAAAAGTTGAATGTGAAAAAGACCTGGGTGTCCTCATTACAAATTCCATGACTTCTGACAAGCATATTAGCAAAACTGTGGCAGAAACTTATAACTTGCTGAGAAATATTTGCAGAGTTGCATTTATATATCTAAATGATTACATGGTAAAACAAATGTTAGTTTCTCTGATTAGACCTGGATTAGAATATGCAGCAGTGATATGGTCACGTAGAACCAAGACTTTTTTTTTTTTTTTTTTTTAAGCTGGAAAGAATCCAAAGGGTGGCAACCAAATTGGCCCCCACGCAGTCTGAACGAACATACGAAGAAAGACTGGAGCTGTTAGAACGTCCAACTCTTGAATAAATAAGAGAGAGAGGAGACCTGCTGACCATCTACAGAATTATGAAAAACATGGAAACCTTGGCCCGAGAAGTTCTATTATATTGGGACATGAGAGAAACTGGCGGACATGGTAAAAAACTTACAAATGATAATTATAGAAGAGATATAAAGAACAGCAGCTTCCCACATAGAGTGGTGGCTGCGTGGAATGGGCTGGATAAGGCGGTGGTGTGTGCGGAGACAATGCACAATTTTAAGATAATGTTGGACAAGGCGAGGTATAGAGACGGGATAAAACGAGTGTAGTTCTCCTCCCGTAAAATACAACTAGGTAGGTAAATACACATGAGCTCTGAGCTTGCTCCGTAGGGAAAAGGATGGTTGGGTGACCAGCAGGCGAACGCGACATTGAATTACACACACACACACACACACACACACACACACACACATATATATGTATATATATATATATATATATATATATATATATATATATATATATATATATATATATATATATATATATATATATATATATATATATATATATATATGACTCGCTACTTTAGACACTGTTGTTGTTGTTGTTGATGATGTTATTATATAAACAAAAAATATATAAATAGAAGAAAAAACACAAATAAATAAAAAAGCACTTCTGAATAAACAGTTAAACAAATACACAAAATTAATAAAATTGGCCTAATACCCATGTTTGGGTGATGGCCAAAAAAAAAAAAAAAAAAAGACACCCACTACTGGACAGACCTACCCCGCGCCCTGCTCCTCTGTACTGTCTCGCTCAGCGAGTTGTGGACTGTCTCCGTTACAGAGGAAGGATTTACGGGAGTTTAGTGTGTTTTTAGTACTTTGTGGACTTAGTTTTCCACGCTCGGTTTGGGACCTAGTTCCAGGCACCGAACTCTGAAATATGTCTCTGATATAGAAGAATTTCTTCGATTTAAATATGTTTTGGCACTTTGTGGACTTTGTCTTTTGCGCTGGTGCTCGTCTAGTGTGTTGGGGACTTAGTCCCAAACACTGAAGATCATCTATTGGATTTTTCCATTGCCCTCCCACTTTGTGGACTCTTTTTTTTCCAGATTGTTATCTGATTTATTGCCCATTTAGACAGTGCTTGACTGGTACGAAGCCGATCACCGAAGGTTTGCCATACAGGGCAATTACGTGAGGGGGTCCTTTAGTAAGGACGGTTATAGGAAGGCAAGCACTGTGCCACAGGGAACTGACAGACAGGTTTAGCAGACCCTCACGGGACAGCAGTTTTGCAATTTTATGCATTTCTGCTGTAGGCACTATGAAACATGAATAGAATTAAAATAAAGTGTAAGAACCCTGACAGAAGTAGGAAATTAAAGCTTTTGGAAATTCTGTGCAGCAATGAGGTTCATGTTACTAGGGTTTTTCCTGTTTCCTTCCTGTTTTCACTGACATTGCACTCAATGAAGATCATATTGATAAAATCTTTTCCAGAGCAGTCAAAAGTATGCTGGAAGAAGAAGGCTATAACCCATTGATGCCTGCTGAACTGAAAGTGAAGAAAAGTGTCATTCTGACAAGAGTAGATGAAGTAATATATGAGAAGGATATTAATGAGATTGCAGAGGAGTTGATGGCTAAAAACATCTGGATAGAAGATGAGTTGGACTCGGTATATAAATTTCCAAACTCAAATACTATTAAAGTTACTTTCAAACAAACTTCTCTAGCAAAAAAAGAAGAAAAAAAAATGCACAGAAGCAGGACTGCGTGCCTTCAAAATAAGTGTACCTCCTCATGATATCAGAACAGAAATTTTCATTCCAATCACATGCTGTATGCGTTGCTATAACCTCGAGGATCACTACACCAGAGATTGCTCAAAAAGTTCAACCTATAAAGTATGCTCAGAGTGTAGTGAAGGCAACCTATGGCACGAATGTAAAGGAAGTAGTAATAGATGTCTGAACTGTGATGAAGAACACTCAACATTAGCAATGAAATGTCCTAAGAGGAAGATGATCATGAAAGTAAAATGAAAGCAGGGGGAGAAAGACAAAACATGACTTACTCAGATATGACTAGAGCTCAAATCAACACTTCATCTCAGGCAAAATCACCTCAACATACTGCTCCCCAAATACCTAGAGAGGAATTACTAAAAATCAAAATCTGTATATCACATGCTCATCACAAAAGGTTAATAGATCCAGGAACTTATGGTGAAGAGCTGAACAATATGTTAAAAGCCAGTAACCTCCCAACAGTGATCATTCCTGACTGTCCTGAAATCAGCAAGTTATACATAGAACCACAGCCCCAGGTTCAGGCTCAGGCTCAGCCCCAGGCTCAAACAGAAGTAATAAAACCTAAAACTTTGCCAAGAGCAAGAAGTAGGAGTTCAGAAAGGAAAGGAGGCAAAGCACCCAAAACAAGAAAGAGAGGAAGATGTAGTGGATTGTAAAGATTTGGGTTTGAAAATATATATAACAAAAGAAATGGGATGGCCTGTAGAGAATTACACGGTCAAAGACTTAGTATCTGATCTACGAAGTAACAGATATAAATTTACCTTTGAAGAAGAAAGACTGGATGAGGATGACATATATAAAATGATCCTGGCTAATACAATAATTCTGAAAGGATGCTGGAACACAGTTAACAATGATGAATACAGAAAAATAAGATCCGGTTTACAGAAAGGAAGATCTCCTCCCGAAGAGAGGGATCCTAGGAAATACACCCACTATGATAAATTGTTTCACAAACCTTACAATAATACAGCATAATGTAATGAATTGGAAAACCAACAAAAATTCCTTGATTGACAACTATTTAAAAGTTCAACCAGACTTGATTTTAATGAACAGCCATGGTTTAAAATCTACAGAAGCTCTTAAAATTCCGGGATACAAAGTACACAAACTTAACTACAGTGAGAACTATGCGGACGGATTAGCTATGGCAACTAAGTATAACATCATAAAATTTATGATGATTGACACAGATGTGCTAGCCGCAGAAATTGAAACTAGTCTTGGGCTTATAATTATCTCCACAACCTACCTTCCACCAAGACGTCCTTACTTACCATTCCCGGATATATATAGACTTTAATACAATAATATTCCAACATATATCATTGGTGACTTTAATGGTAGACATTTACATTTCGGAAATAATGACAATAATACAGTTGGAAAAAGTTTAGTAAATATAATAAATCAAGGGAAAATGATGCACTTGGGACCTTACTTCCCAACTTTCGTAGGCAAAAACTCTGCTACAACACCTGATAAACAATTTTGCAACAAATATCATTATCTTAATTGCTATTCTGAACCTGGGGAAATTACAACTTCTGACCATATTCCAATAATTTTCCGATTATCTACAAAGCCATTCATTATGGATGCACCACAAGTATATAAAACTAATAAAGCAAAGTTGAATTTATTTAAAGAAACACTGAATAAAAACATAATTCTATAGAAATTAAACAACTGTAGCACAGAAAGACTAGAGCAAGCAACTAAAGAATGGATTAATTCTCCTTGCATCTTTCTCTTATTTAATGCCTTATTTTGATGTACTCTCGGTAAGTTATTTGTCCATCCATTGGTTAGAGGATTTTGTTTTAATACTTGAAATTGGTTTTCCAAGTTCCTTATTTCAGGGGTAGATTTTAATTGATATATAAATTAATGATTGCTTTTAGGAATTGCCTTATCCATTGCTTGGTTTACTCTTTACCAGAAGTCTGTGATGCACTGATTGGAGCTCTCAGTGATTACATAAAGGTAAGCATCCCAGTCTAATTTTGTAGTTTAATAATATCCTTTAATGGTCAAACTGATAATAAAAGAAACTGCTATGTATAACATTTATTAGTCACAGTAACGAATCCCTTTAATTTTTCTATTTTATCATTGTCAGCAACAGTATTTTGTAAATATCCACACTAGACATGCACATCACATCCAACATTACCTGAGGAGGGAGGAAGTGTATTCTGTGGAATATCATACAGTCCTTGTTCTGCTTCATATAATATGTTTTGGATTCTATGCTGTACTATAGACCGAGCATAATGAGTTTTTAAATTTCTTATTTTAGCTGCAATTAGCTCTCCAAATATTTAATGTTCATCTCTTTCTGTGTAGCGCTTACTGAGTCCGGTCATAATACCATATGCCTCCTGTATCATGTCGTTACTATTTTTTTATTTTGGGAATACAGAACACTTTTTGCGCTGTGTGGGAGTAGGACTGGCCGTTCCACTTGTACTGGGACGATACATGTCGTCCTCATCCGCTGCAACTTCCCGTTCCACGTCTCTCTCATTGTCATCAGTAACTGTCAACGTCGCTGTGCTGTCTGTAAGAATCTGTTAAATAGAAATTTATACAAGTAAGACGCCTTTAGTAGGCGAAAACACAAGCGAAGCAAGGCAGACAGTTTTCAACCACATGACTGAATGCGGAATTAAATTATGTTTGTAAAATAGCAAAAAAATATATGCCTCATCGCGCAAAAATATTAGCTACAACTAGTTTTGTTTTTTTTAAAGTGCTTCTGCGCAGTTTTTTTTTCCATTTTTCAACCATTTTTTTTTTTTATCCCAGTCAATTTTCAATTACATCACTGAATTCGCCGTCAAATTCTGTATAAAAAACATAACAAAAATATGCACCTCCTTCAGTAAAATATTTAGCTACAGACGTTTATAAAGATAAAGTATTTTTACTCTCCGCTAATTTCCCATGAATTGAAGGCAGCTATCAAAATGGCAATGGATTCACATAATTTTTATAAACTTTTCCTACAAAATAACGGTAGTCCCATTAAAATCGGTCCTGTAGTTCTCGAGATATAAGCGTTTTAAGAGCGTTACGGTCGGGCAGGGCCGGGCCGGGCCGGGCCGGTGTAGGCGTTTGAGACGACTCCCCCCGCGCATGACTCCCGGAGTTACTTGAAACTAGTTTCAAAGCACTCCCCCGTTGTTTGAAACTAGTTTCAAAACACTCCCCAGTCAACTGGAACTGGTTTCATACGACTCCCCGTCAGTTTGAAATGACTCCCATTTTCAAATGTTCGTAAAAAGTCACACAATATATTTTAGAGACGTGCACACACATAGATACATCAATATATCATCATACATCAATACCACAAGGACACATATGTACATAGGTACATCAATATATCATCATACATCAATACCACAAGGACCATACCAAATTCACACACGGGTAACTACATTGAAATGATTGCCTGTTTTGTTCTCAAGGTAAACTGATTGTGTTGCAGTATCGCCTTTTGGCTTATGTATATGCCACGTGTGCACACGGCCAAAGCTCGCCCACACACACACATTCAGCTGGAACATTTCGGCTGCTGCTAGTATCTCAGTTGTCGTCCCCCACACTTTATTTTGCCGCATTTCTCCTGCCTTCTGGTGCCCCGTGCTTTCAAGGAAATCGCATATCAGGCTCCTGACAACGGCGTGTTGCTCCTCATCCCCAGTTATGGCCAACGATAACGCACGGAAAAGGCAGTTTCCATCACCTACAATTGGCTGAACAGCAAGAGGCTCGCTGGTGTTCTTATAGCTCTTATTGGTTCTTCCAGATGGCCCTGATTTTTTCTTGAACACCAGACGTCCACCAGAGTTGGCACAGATTTTTCGCTGCGTAGATATCGTCAATGGAGAAAAAACGTAGGTGACGTCCTGTTCTCTGACGGAAATGACCTCTACACTTGGAGATGACGTTACTGGCGGAGAAGGTGGTGGTGGTGTTTCGGTAGCTCGCTCGAAAAAAGGCTTCAAATTGCATCCGTTGACTTTCGCTTTGAGGGCTGCTTTCGTTGATGCGTTTATGAGGCAATACAACCCCTTTCCGCTTACTTCGGTGATTTCATAGGGACCATCCCACGGATCACTTTGTTTTCCTCCTTTTCTGTCGGCTCTGCGGAGGTTGTATCGCAGCACCTTGTCACCCACAACAAAATGTTGTTGCTTGTAACGCCTCTTCGCAAAATCAGCCTGTTGTTTTGCCTGAGCTCGATCTATGTTGGCATCAGCTTTTTTGAAGACCACCTCCTACAACACAAAAACACAGTTAAGCTACGACTGATAAGTGGAGCATGCATAAATAAACATCAAAATGGATATTATGAGTGCATAATTATGTTAATTAATCTTGTTATACTCAAATTTGTGCTTTTTTAAAAGTACCTGCAATGTTTCCAGCTTTGCAAGTGCAGCATGGAAGTCAGGCTCGTCCAATTCGGGATCTTCAGCATCAGAAGTGCAGTCAGCAAACTCGTGCTTCACATCTATGGGAAGAACAGGGTCTCGGCCAGAGTTTACAGCATCAGAAGTGCAGTCAGCAAACTCGTGCTTCACATCTATGGGAAGAACAGGGTCTCGGCCATACAGCATTTTGAATGGTGAAAACTTCGTAGAAGCCTGGCCTGTAGATCTGACGGACAGATATTGTAAAACAATAACAAGTAACGGTAAACGCACTTTTCAACAATAACTCAGGTTTACTTTACATCAGTGTAAAAATGATATCTACCGTAGTGCAAATACGACGCCATGCAAACATTTGTCCCAGTTGTCGTGTCGATCACTCAGAGTTCGGAGGAGTAGACTTTGAACTGTTCGGTTGCTGCGCTCAACTAATCCATTGGCCTGAAATATACAATAATCTTCTGTATATATTTTTTACGCCAATATGATGCTTTAAATCACACAGTCAAAGTACAAATACACACACACACACACACACACGCAGCACAGAGCAAAGCAAGCCTATAGTCGAGAACACACACACACACACACACACACACACACACACACACACACACACACACACACACACACTACGGGCATTCTACGGGCATTTTTTTTACCAACCTGAGGATGATACGCAGATGTGATTCTCTGCGTTGTTCCTGTGAGGGCGTGGAGCTCTGCCGAGACGGAGTTCACAAACTCTCTGCCCTGGTCATTTATCTGTATGGCCACACATCCATGGCGACAGATGATATCCTCATACAAGAACCTGGCCACTTCTGAGGCCTCCTTTGACTTCAAGGGGCGAGCTTCAATCCACTTGGAGAAGTAACAAACTGCCATTACAATGGCAACATGACCGTCGGTGGACCTGAAAGAATACACATTTGTTAAAGAAATACACAGTTGTTAAAGAAATACACAGTTGAAGCAGTAGCGAGGAGCAATAATATAATAGCAGTAGTAAACAAGTACTATGAGAATAAAAACAGTAGCATGATTAATAGTAGAAGTATTGCAAAAATGTATATTTTCAATAAAGTAAAACTTACTTTGTCAAAGAACATAAGTCGATACCAATTTGATACATGTTCTTGGGCTTGATAGGGATACTATGTAGTTTCGGATCCACTTTCTTGAATACGGTGCTTGCTTTCTGGCAACGCATACATGTTTTGATCGTTTCGGCCACATCTGACGTAATGTTACGCCACCAGTATCTTTGCATGATTCGATCGAGGACTTTATCTCTTCCAACGTGCCCACCCAGAGCAACTGCCTCATCGCTGTTACCAGCTCCTTTGTGGTTGGCCAGCACAATGTCAAGTTGGTATTGACGATCTTTGATGACTCGAAGGAAACGAACTTCTGCAAACAAATGTAAATGTGCTATAGTATAGGATGGATTGAATAAAAAAATCTAACAGATTAAATTGACATGATTATCACAAAATATTCTCAAAGTCTCTACAAACAGACTGCTCACCTGCTGAATCGCTCCTGCTCGGCTTGTGAACAAACATTAGGCAGTTGTCGTGAATGACGAACGCCTTGCATTTTCTTCGGAAGTTCGCTCTCTTCCCTTTATCTGGACCAACACTCGCTGGGAATTTCTTTGTCCGCAGATATTCTTCCACTTCATCCATTTCATTGGAAAAATCCATGGTTGGCGCTGCGTGCACGTCCACAGCCAACTAACAAATCTCGGCAACACTGGCAATTAACAAACCTCTGTAATATGTCCATGTTCGTTTCATTTCAAAGGTTTCAAAGATTCATTCGAACGTGTAGTCATTTCAAACTAGGTTCATTCGAATGGGGAGTCATCTCAAACTAGGTTCACTCGAATGTGGAGTCATTTCAAACGGGTGGGGAGTCGTCTGAAACTAGTTTCAAGTGACGGGGAGTCGTCTGAACCTAGGTTGATCTGACTGGGGGAGTCTTTTGAAACGGGGAGTCACTTGAACCGGCTACACCGGGTCAAGCGACAAATTCGACTCACTATATAGTAACTTGCTTCGCTCGTAATAAATATACACAGACATTCGAAATCTTCTATATATTTAATTGCTATCAAAATAATGGATTCAATTATTTTCAGATACCTACAAGTAAAAATGAATGGAAAAAAGTTGCCCAGGCGTATGAACAAAGATGGAACTTTCCACACTGTGTTGGCGCACTGGATGGAAAGCACATCAGCATCCAGGCACCACAGTCTTCTGGTAGTGACTACTATAATTACAAGGGGTTCTTTAGTATCATATGTTTGCTGTCGTTGACAGTATGTACAGTTGCCTCAAAAAGTTATAGTACCCTCTGTGTTAACTCCTGTCATGATGTGGCACCACCGCAGTAATAGTGTAACTATCTATGAATGAACAGCTGTTCGGTTTCGTCGAGAGAGAGAGAGAGAGAGAGAGAGAGAGAGAGAGAGAGAGAGAGAGAGAGAGAGAGAGAGAGAGAGAGAAATGGAGGGGAGAGAGAGGTAGGGAGAAGGGGAGAGAGGGAGAGAGACTGACTGATTGATTGTGGGGTGGTTATATCGTTTGATCATGGAAACAACGTCATGTCTGCTGTGTCTACCGAGTTAATGCCAGGGCCGGTAGCTTACAACTCGGTCAGGTATAGTCTGGACACCACAAGAGCCACGATAAATCGACAAGAGGAGAAAATCTTTCAACGTGGCCAGATAACAGCCATGAGACAAGCAGGCATGTCAACTGCTGCCATTTCGACAGAGCTGGCCATCACCAAGTCAAATGTGAGGCGTTGGTGCCGGAGATGGGAAGAGACGGGAAATGTGAAAGATGAAGCAAGATGTGGAAGACCCAAGAAGACCACCCTTGCTGACAACAGAGCGATCCTTGAGTCAGCAACACAGTCTCCATTAAAAACTGCAGTTGCTATACGCAATGAGCTCCAGCTGCAAGTGTCGGCAGGAACAGTTCGGAATAGACTGCACGAGGCCGGTATTCATCACAGGACGCCAGCAGTGAAGGGCAAGCTTACAGATCAGCATCGAGCAGCAAGACTAGAGTTTGCTCAACAGCACATCGATGATGGGCTCGACTACTGGAGGCGAGTAATCTTTAGCGATGAGAAGACCTTCGCTTCACACACCTATGGCCGTCCCCAATGCTGGCGCCGAGACAACACCCGATACGACCGCCAGAACATCTACCAGGAGGATAGAAGCGGCCACGTCGCCTGTAATGTATGGGGATGGGTCCACCTGCACGGAGTAGGGGAGCTGACAGAGATACGAGGACGTTTCACAGCAGAACAATATATCGAGATCTTGGAGGAGTGATGGTCCAATCAGTACGAGCCATCGCCCTGCCCTATCCTGAGCGGATAATATTCATGCAGGTAAATATTTTTCTTCTCTCGTTTCATTGTTATTTGGTTAATGTCATTATGCCGTAATCTGATAATTTGTCTTAGATTGTCTGCACACAAATGGAACACTTTGGCCGGTATTTTATACGTCATGGATTGCCTCCCTGTCAGTCAATGCGGTGGAGTATTTTGTCGTAAAAAGTGGGCGTGTCCACAGAGAACAGGACAGTCATTATAATTACATATGTAATGTTTTTTGAGTGATATGTCTTTCATCCACATTACAGGAATAGCTTTCTGAACCATTAAGAAACGTATCTCCTATGTCTGTGTGTGGCCAGAGAGCCAGAGAGAATAAGCCCACCATTATGACAAATTATTTACATCTCGTATTTATTTATTTATTTACTCATTAATTTATTTTATTTTTTTATTTATTATTATTATTTTTTTTATTTATTTATTTATTTATTTTTTTTTTTGCAGGATAACTCTCCCATCCACACTGCAAGAATTGTCCGCACATGGTTTGAGGAGCAGGCTGACATCGAACTCTTGCACTGGCCAAGCAAATCGTGTGACCTGAATCCCATAGAAAACGTGTGGGGCAACATAGTCAACACGTGGGAGGAGAGCCAGGACCGCACTCGAAAAAACCTTCTCCAGCACACCATGGCGGAGTGGGAGATGATGTTCCGGCGCAACCAACGAAGTGTATATAATCATGTCGCGTCCATGCAAAGTACACTGGAAGATGTTATTGCACAAAATGGTGGTTGGACAAAATATTACGGTTAAGTATTAAGGCCAACAACTCTACCATAATAAATTATACATTTATTTGCTTAATGTATTCCATTAATAAATTAGTCAAACCTCTGGAACATAACCATTTGTAATATCCCCTGTTATCCCTTACCACGTGTGGGATAATTACCCTGGCAATAACTCTGTAGACACAGTAGACTTGACGTTGTTTCTATGATCAAACGACATAACCACCCCACTATCTCTCTCTCTCTCGACGAACAGCTGTTCTGAATGAATAGTTACACTATTACTGCGATGGTGCCCCATCATGACAGGAGTTAACACAGAGCGTACTATAACTTTTTGAGACAACTGTACAACTTCCTTTATATAAATGTAGGTAGCCAGGGTAGACTTTCAGACGCAGGTGTTTTTGCAGACTAGTTTCATTCAGGCCCTTCATGATGGTACTTTGAACTTGCCATCCTCACATTCCCTTCCGGGACGTGACATTGCTACCCCTTACGTCTTTGTGGGTGATGACGCTTCCCCTTATCACTCAATATTATGAAACCCTACCCAGGCGAAAACATCCCAGGCTCAAACGAGAGGATTTTTAACTATAGTTTAAGTAGAGCTAGAAGAATAGTTGAGAATGTGTTTGGAATTGTATCGGCAGTCTTCAGAGTTCTTCGTAAACCATTGCTGGTGCAACCTGATTCTGCTAAAAAGATAACTTTAGCATGTGCACATTTACACAATTTCCTAAGACGCAGTATTACATCTCAACAACTATACACTCCTCCACGTACCTTTGATGCAAGTGATATGGATTATGACACTTATTCCGGGTACATGGAGGCAAAATGAGCTCCCAACTGTGGAATTAACTTTATTACCATTGGAACCAACACAGGAAAATAACAATAATGATGGGAGAATCATTCGCAAGGAGTTAACAGAATACTTCATCAGTGATGTTGGACGTATCAATTGGCAAGACAGATACGCCTAATAATCGTACAATGGTTATTCTAGTTTTTTTTTTATCTTTCAATGTAACTGCACTAATGTATAATGCAATTGAATAAAATATAAGAATAAAACACAATTCTTACCTATTGAATTCCAGCGTCGTATGTCTTGTGTGGTGTGTGTTTGTCTGCCAGAAATAACAAGCTGTTAAAGGCAAACCACTGGCTCCTATATGTGTCATTAGCTGCACTGCCCGATTTTTTTTTCTTTTTTTTTTTTTTTTCAACTCTTCTGAATTGTGAAATTAGGTTTTTCATCTTCTTTTCAACTTCATCTCGTGGTACCTCGAAAATTCCTGCCAACTCACGCCATGCATCGGCCCTCTTAAATCTGTGCTTGTAATGAATATGTGTGGGATCCCAGAGTAAGGTGCGCTTCCGGTAATTCTCAATACAGTTAATTATCTTGTCCCTTGTCCACTCCATGGCCTTCAGGATAGAGAGGTTCGAGTGCAGTCGCTGTTGGTGTGGGTCTGAGTGTGTTTGCCGACAAATCTCCACAACAATGCCTCGTCCACACTAGGGCTACCAACATTTCGCCCAACAGTTCTCCCAACAACTCTTCCACAATTAATTTTGTTCGACTTAACCACTCGTCTCCCAACTTGGTGATTTCGATGTCGACAACAATGTTTTGTCGCAGCTTAAGGCTTCTGAAATAAGGTGTCTGTTATTCCAGTAGCCGCGACAGTTTAGTTGTACTAGTGTGATCATGTTTTAACTGTTTTCTTGGTAGTGTTGCGTGTTTGTCGTTGCCGTGGAGTTTCTGGGTTTGGCAATAAGTGTCGCTTGACTACTGTAGAGCTATGGAGTGTGGTTAAAGGAGCGTTGGGTTTTGTGGGAGAGGAGCAAGGACTAAGGGGCTGTGTTTCCCCAGAGGCTGCTTCCTCGCCGGTGGTTGCTTTGTCATCGATGACAAGTTCACCGGTGGTTCCGTTATCACTACTGGCCACGCTAACAGGTGAGTTGTGAACAGGAGGAGGTGTGGAGGTTTTGGTTGTGTGGGTGTTTTCTTGAGTTTGTTGGTGTTGTTCTTATGTTTGTTGGAAGTGTTGCTGGTTTTGTTTGAAGAAGTTAGGTGGGAAAGAAACAGAAGGGCATCCATTGTGTGAAAGGAAAGAGTTCATTAGCTCTGTCTGTTTTTTGAGGTCACCGCAAGCAATTTCAATGGAATATTTGATTTTAAAATCTGTGAGGAATTGTTTGTCTGTGGTAGTGTTTTGGGCTTGAGGTGTAGGTGGGGCTGTGGGCGTATTGGTGGAAGAGGTGGCGGCTTTGGCGTAGGAAGTGTTTGTTTGTGTTGTGCGTGTTGGCGAGTTTTGTTGGCGTTGTGCATTTCTTTTTTCCGGGCATATGAAAGATACTGCCGGGTGGTCCCCATTGCAATTAATGCATTTGAGGGTGGTGGATTGGCAGTTTTGGTAGTCGTGTCCTTTTGCCATGCATTTGGAGCAAGTGAGATCGGTCTCCTTGCATTGGTTTGTGCGGTGGGTGAATTTGTAACATCTGTAGCACTGTGTGACTGGTAAGTATTCTTCAATGTTTGTGTTATAGTGTGGGATAATTTGTGAGAACAGTTTGATGCCTTTCTGTGTGATGGAGTCGGCTTCTTGTCTTGAGCGGAATTTAATTTTAAGCATGTGAACTTTGGTAATGACACGAAGGCCATCGATTGTTACGTTATTTTTCCCTTTGTGGTGAGTTCAGGCAATAGAAACAAAACCTTAACCCAAGGCTTTACTTAGCAATAAGCCAGAGCTACATGAGTGTATACGTAGCTTCACAGGCTGGAGTGAACTGACTTCCTAGAGAAGCCGCAAGAAACAAGAAAACTTTATAGAGACAGTCGATTATAAGTTCGTAGCTTCGATACAATAGATAAATAGATAGATAGATAAGTTTATTGATCACAGATACTATAATTAATACAAAACATCAATGTTGGTCCAAATTACAAATATTATTTAATTATGGCTATACAGCCAAAAATATGAAACACAAAATTAAGTATATTATATGCTGCATAAATGTCACTGTACTACTTGTAAACAGTTTAATTAGACATTAACATAATTTCCCCACAAAAACATACTTCCTAATAATCTATTCAAATCACAGAAAAAAGAAAAAAATATATGACCTACTTATATAACGACAATAATTTATGTATAATAGCACATATATTGTTGTAACTCTTCTGGTCATCATCAAATTATTCGCAGTGGTAATATTATAAGCCTGCCTAATGTGTGCAGAAATGGGACAGTCTTCAATGATATGTGTCTCTGTCTGCACTACAGTATACCACACGGGCTCAACCTTTCCTCCATAGGAAGGCGACCTCTGCCCCGCCTGTTCCAGCGTCCCTTCTCCACTGCCAACGAGTGTGCACTTAGTCTTAGTCTGGTCCAGGAAATACGTTCAATTTCATTCACTTTGACATTTTTCATGTAAATATCATGTACTACTAATTCAGGATTAATTGATTTGTAAAGGTCAGTCTATTTGATACCGAGTTCGTAATTTTAATTTTAAGTTCATCTTTAGCTTCACTTATATCGTCCGTATTTCCAAAGATCAGATCTGAGATATACCTAGATCCAGTGTCATTATATCTAAGTGTCATCTTCATTACATGAATAAGCGGGTCGTCATTCATTGCATTTCTTTGCGTCCACATATTCTTGAAAAATGTTCTTTGTTTAGCTCTAATCAGTGCACGCAGAGGAGGCAAACCCAGTTCTATCATACACACATCATTAGTTGTTGTCTTTCTAACACCTAAAAGTTGTTTTATGCACCATTTATATTGCTTTTCTACAGGCTTTATATCACCCGCCAGCCAAGACTCACAACCATACAATAGCGATGATGTAACTGCAGCATCAAAAATCTTTTTCTTTACAATAAATGGCACATCATTGTTTCTATTAACAAAAGATATAAATTTCAAGGCATGGCACATCTTATTGTTCGCATGCATTCTAATAGCCGTTGAAGGCGAGCCATCGTCAGTGAAAGGACTAGGTAAATATAATGGTCACAATAACTGATTGTCTCTCTGTTACATGCTAAAGGCTCTTTATCCTCCCTGTTACCATTTATGACCATAAACTTTGTCTTACTGCTATTAACTATCATACCATAGGAGTCACAAAAATCGCACAAAATTTCAATTTTTCTTTTCATAGCTTCTCTAGTTGTAGATAATATTATGGAGTCATCCATCATCACCATCACATGTAACCAGTTTAGAAAACCATCTATAGGACATTGTTGTTTCATCATCTGTATCATAACATTAACATATAAAACAAATAACAAACATGAGGTAGGTGAACCTTGACGTACACCAATGGTAGTGGCAATTACAGCAGTTCCCATCACACTGTTAGTACACCTGTACATCGCAGCTAGAGCTAATAACATAGTCGCTCCGCATCCCATCCTTTTTAAAAGCATAGACAAATTTAATCTTGGAACGTAGTCATAAGCCCTGCTGAAATCAACGAATGTGACAAACAATTTTAATCTCTTTCTCCGTGCAACACCCATCAACAGCCTTAAGGTCACTAGATGCTCCACACATCCTCTCCCCGCTTGACTCCCTGCTTGTTCTCTAAACGGCACAAACCATTGCTTAAGTCGAGCTGCTAACACCATATCATAAAGTTTTGCTATCGTATTTATCACATTAATAGCTCTATAGTTACTTGGTACTGCTTTACATCCACGTTTATAAATAGTAAATAACTTTGCCGTTATCCAGCCACTAGGGTACGAGCCAGCCGTAAAAATACTATTAAATAATGAAGTAATTAGTACAGCCCAACTAGCAGGCATGACCTCGAACAAACCTGGCGGCACTCCGTCTGGACCACTTGTCTTATTAGCTTTTAGTCTCTATCTGTTACTACGTCGTCACTACTGATAGGCTAATCTAACACTGGAATAGTTACCTGTGAGACTAACTCATTTACATCCGGATACACTGTTTGGTGGATTAAAAAACACTGAAAATGATTTTTAAACGTTTCATCACTAGGCTTGCACTCAGGTTTGCTAGAATATTCAGTTATCTACCGCGCCAATTAATTGCTTTCCATAATTTGTCCTGGTCATTATCCTCCAGTATCCTCTCCCACCTATTTCTGTCATCAGTGACTACAAGGTCACCACAGAGCCTGCTCTTAGACGCACATACATACATAGACTCAGTTATATTCAAGGCTGTTATGTTCACATCATCATTAATCTGTGCTTCCAAATCTACATTATTCAATTCAGACACAAACATATCACAATCAATATTAGTAAATCGCACTGGTCGTTTAGCCCGTAAACCACCAAGTTCCGTTATCCTGCTGCTACACTCCGCTCCGTGCTGGCCTAGTTAGGCTGCTCGTACCGTTAGGTTGTTAAGGCAGGAGGAAGGTGGCTTTAAGGTAACAACAATAGGTGCATGGTCTGAAGGCAAGGAATCATTATAAATAACACCAAAATGTGTAACACACTCAACCAGTTTCTTTGACATAATACATGTGTCTAGCTCTGACACCCACTCACTTCCCTTGCGAAATGTTTTCTTACTTTTAAAGTGCATATCTGTTGATTGCAAGTTATTAACAACCGTGGGTGACATGAGAGTCGCGGTCTGCATCGCTGGCTAGGCCAACGATGATGTAGGGTCCAGATTTAAAGCATTTGGTGTGTGCGATCTGTGATCTGGAAAAGAAAGCGTTGCTGAGGTCATTAGGAAGGTTAGCAGTTTTTATCCGGTACCTTAATGTCCGGTCAGAGGGGCGAGGGACAGCCATCCTTGTACCATAGGACAAGGCCCTATGGTGCTCAGGCACGTAAATGAGCACACTCACTCCTGTCAATCAAGCAAATTCTATGGCGCAAAAAAGATGTAAAAACCTAAGAGGTTATGGAAGGCCCGCAGTAATAGAAGCGCTGCGTAAATGGAGACTCTTTGTTATCGGCAGAAGGTTTACTATAGTCACAGACCAACAAGCTATTTAATTTATGTTTAACCCTAGTCACTCTTCAAAGATTAAAAATGACAAAATCATGAGATGGCGCCTTGAGCTCTCTGAATATCAGTACGAAATTAAGTTTCGCCCAGGTTCAGAAAATGGTCCTTGTGACGCTTTGTCCCGCGCGTGTTCTGCTGCTGCTGAAACTGGTTCTGTCTCTTTGGAGGAAATACATAGTACTTTGTGTCATCCTGGAATCACTAGACTGTACCATTACATAAAGATCAAGAACTTGCCATATTCTCTTGAAGATGTTAAGAAAGTTTGTTCCCAATGTGTAATTTGTTCTGAACTGAAACCTACATTCTTTAGACCTCCTGCTGGTAAACTAGTACGAGCTATGAAACCCTTTGACCGAATTTCTGTTGATTTCACAGGTCCTAAGCCCTCTATTTCTAAGAACAAATATCTCCTTGTCATGATCGATGAATATTCAAGATTCCCTTTTGTCTTTCCATGCTCTGATATGTCTACTCACACTATTACGGCTTGTTTCCGCAAACTGTTCTCCATATTTGGCTGTCCCTTCTCGGTTCACTCAGACAGAGGAACTCGATAAAAAAAAAATTAGAAACTTCCTAAGACATAAATTAAGTCACGGTGTTCTCCTAACCCACTCTACTCCCTATCATCCAACTGGTAATTCACAGTGTGAGAGAGAGATTGGTACAATATGGAGAACTGTTCGTTTGGCTCTAAGGACACTTAAATTACCTGAATGTCAATGGGAACAAGTCTTAGATCAGGTACTGAACTCGATCCGGTCTCTTTTGTGTACATCTACCAACCAAACTCCTCACGAAAGACTCTTGTCATTCCATAGGAAATCTTTTAATGGCTACTATTTACCATCTTGGCTTGCAACACCCGGACCAGTACTACTGAGAAGGTTTGTTCGATCTTGCAAGTCGGACCCGCTGGTAGAGGAAGTGGAACTGGAAAGTACCAATCCTTTCTACGCTATCCAGACGGACGACAGTCCGTCACCTCACTCCTGGGAAAACCTCCAGTGACAAGGAGCTTGAACCTCCGAACGTCGAGGAAACTGTAGACAGCTGTTCACCTGACAATGTTAACGTCCTCTGAGCCTCAGAGTGAACCACTTCGACGTTCCACTAGAGTTAGTAAACCTCCCGTTAGGTTTGGGTACTGATAATATAATGTTTTTTTTTACTTGTAAGATTTACTTCTAAGAGGGGGAGATTGTGGTGTTAATGGTTATTACAGTTTGTGCTTCATGATACCTTTCGGTTATAGTGTGTTCGATGCTTTTGTTTCGTCGTGTCTTAACTAGAACTCTGTCAAGTGAACACACATTCCCCAGCCAGCCTCCATATTTCTTCAGTTTTCCCAGCATTTTAGGAGTGCCATCACCATTTTGACTTGCGAGGGGCCAGCCAGCCAGCCAGCTCAAGGACCCAGTCAGTTTCCCTTAATAATGTGAATCTCCTGAAGGTGTTGATGAACATTCGGCAAATCCTTCAGGGCAAAAATGTTTACTCCTGCCACGTTCTTATGAGGATGGTCTATCCAAGCCTTGTGTCACATCAGTCATCTCCACAATGACGTGTCTGCTCCCCATGTCTGATACACACTCATGGTCAGCCAATGGGGACAGTTTATTGGCCATGATATCCTTAACAAAGGTTTGCCGGACTCCATAGTGGATTGCCGCAGGTGTGACTCCCCAGACTTTCCACACTGAGTGCTTCCCAACATAATGGCATCCTCCACAATGACTATCTTCCTGCCAGTCAATACTTCCTGTGGCCAGCCATTCTGCATCCCTCTATCACTCTAGATAGATAGATAGTGTGTGTCATGACGGACATGTAAACAGTGGCTTGAGGAAGCTCTACAAAATTGTGGCCTTCTGATACCTCCAGACTTCCATGAACTGAGATATCCAGCACAACGACGTGGTAGAGCAGTAAGATTGATGTGCTTATCATAGACGGAGTAGAGGTGTTGGGACTTTGCCAATATTTCAAGTGAAATATATCAGGCCAGAGCTACTACCCACTCGGTCGGATTCACCAGGATTCGCGCATGCGCAGTGGGGCCTTGCCGTTTCCATGACAACGGAGACACGGGAAAGTACTGTCTTGCCACTATAGACAAGAAGCCACACATTTACCTGCTGTTCCCCCAAAGCGCACAATGGCAAGCAAGAGCCTTAGAGAATTAAAGAAATTGCAAAGGAATCAATTTAACAAGGTAACAAAAGAAGAACTTATTGATGCGATATTGACGGGAGGTGACGATGGGACAACGTTGGCAGCAAGACAGGACGAGAAATTGGACAGAATCATGGAAGAGTTAACTGACATGCGGCGTACGATGGTTGCAGCTCAAGAGGAAAACAAGGCAAGGATTACTGAACTTGAAAATACTGTCAAAAAACAATCAGAAATAATTATGCAACATCAACTGTTCCTGGAACAACTTGGCACCTGACATTCGAAGGCTTCCTCTTTTCCTCTTCCTCTGCTGCTTTTAGCCTCCTCCATTTCCTTCTTATACCAGAGTGTGAATCCTTCTTTATATAGATCTTCTTAAACGGCTCCTGCATATCCTTCAATTTTGCTGCTCTATCCAACACCTCGTCGCGGACGGCTTTGGAGTCGACCTTGATCTGAAGTGGGCGTGGCCTGCCGCTGCCTTGTGTAGGTTGACCCAGTCTGTGGTGTGAGCGGACCACAGCATCGGCTTGTACATCACTCCACACCTTCATTATCTTGGCATCCTCCGTTGTGGCACCATCCAGTGCAAGCTGGTCGTCTGGCACTCCAAACAGCACCAGATTTGTCTCCCTTTTCTCTCGCTCCACGGCAGGTTGCAGTCTTTCAGAGTTAGTGAGCGTCCTGGAGAAAAATGCCACAGGCCGTCCTTGTTGAGATAGTGTGGCTGCTATGGAGACAGCTGAAGCGTGTCTCAATCTGTAGTGGCAGGGACTCGTCAAAAGCAGCTACTGAAGCTTTGAAAATATCAGCTTTAAGTGCTTCGAAACACTTAATAGCTTCAGGAGAAAGTGGAAAGGAAGTATTATTTAAAATGGGTTGAATGCGTCTCGAATAGTCTTAAATCCAAATGGAATAGTATGAGAAGAAGAGGCCAAGAGCTCGCTTCAGGGAACATGAATCAGTAGGTACAGGCAGGTCCATCAAAGGCTTAATGCGGTCTGGGTCGGGTCGTACGGAACCATTAGATATGCAATACCCTAGATAAGTAATTTCGTTTTGACTGAAGTGGCATTTTGACAAGTTCAAAGAGAGATTATACTTAGAGATTGCTTCTCTGAAGCGTTAAGATTCCTATCATGGTCCTCCTGTCGCTCCCCACATATCATTACATCATCAATGTAGACATAAGTAGATTGTAAACCAGAGTCACCAATGATGGACTCCATGAATCTCTGGAAAACAGCAACTGAATTAGTTAAGCCAAAAGGTATTCTATTAAAGTGAAATAATTGTCCATCAGTCTCAAATGCAGTGTATTGTTTTTCTGAATCTCTAAGAGGTAACTGGTAATAAGCGCTCTTTAAGTCAATTTTACTGAAAATCCTGTATTTGGCCATTTTATGTACTAAGTCATGGATTCGAGGCATAGGATAGGCATCAAGCTGTGTGAAGCGGTTAATGGTCCTAGAATAGTCAACTACCATGCGTCTCCCGTGCCTTTCGTCATTAGTAACTAGCACTTGGGCTCTCCAGGGAGATTGACTCTTTTCTATTATTCCAGCTTGTAATAGGGACTCTACTTCAGTATGAATGAAATCTTGGTCTGATTTTGAAAACTTTCGTGTTGGTGTAGTGGCAGGCTTGATATCTGAAGTTAAGTTGGGAAACAGAGAGGGAGGACTAATGTTCATGCATGCTACTCCACAAACAGTCAGTTTCGGTAAAGAGCCATTTAGAATAAATTCCACAGCCTTATGTTTTTCCATAAAGTCCTGGCCTAAAATAATCCTGGAGCACAGCTGAGGGAAAACAGAGAGTTTATTTGGGGATAACAATGATCATTCACAATCAAATTCACTAAACAATGTCTTAAAGTGGTGGATATATCACATGAAGCAAGGATAACATCAGTTTTGGAAGGATACATTTTCAAATTTAAACTTCTAACAACCTCGGGATGAATGAAGTTAACTGAACTTCCACTGTCGATGAGGGAATTCACTTGCATTCCATTAACACTTACAGGAATGGTAGGTGTAGAAGCAGAAGCCAGGACAGGGACACTGGCAGTCACGGGTGAATCACAGTGGTTGCAGGGCTGGGCAGAGGTCAGGGCAGTAGAATCCATCGTGGTAGCAGCAGCAGTAGGCGAGACCCGTCTTGGTTTCCCTCCGATGTTGGATCGGCAAACATTGGCGAAATGTCTCGTCTTGGCACACTTGTGACATGTAGAGGATCTAGCAGGACATCATGACCGGGAGTGACGCCAGCCTCCACAGAAGAAGCAGGCTGCTCCACGGGAAGTAGCAGCAGAGGTTTCGAAAGTAGAGTCAAGAGGTGTAGCAGCAGCAGCCGTAGTGGTTGTTAGGGTCCCAGGGACCAAAGATGGAGAGTAGCCTTCAGCGTTACGTTGAGCAGAATCGAGGCTTCGGGCCAGCTGGACAGCTTCGCTCAGGGTAAGAGTTTCCTTTTCCAGTAGTCTTTGTCGTATGGCAGGAGAGGCTAGACCAGAGATAAATGCGTCACGAATCGCTTCCTGAGTGTAGACGTCAGCAGTCACTTGCTTAAACTCGCAGTCCTTAGCTAGTATCTTGAGCGAGTGCAGATAACTGTCGATTAACTCACTGGATACTTGCCGGCGGGTAGCTAGCTGATGTCTTGCGTAGATGACGTTCTTTGGCTTCACGTAAACAGACTTCAGAGTACTGATGGCGTCCTCATAACTGGTGCTGTCAGTGATGTGAGAATAAGCTTCAGGAGAGATGTAATTGACCAGTAGTTTAATCTTATCCGGTGCAGGAGAGATGGACTGGACGAAGTTGGTGAAGGTGCACAGCCAGTGAGTCCATTGTGCAGAGGTGGTATCTTGGGAACCTTCAAATCGTTCTGGTCGTAGTAGCCTCTCCATCTCCAGCTAAAGTAGTTAGAATATTGCTGAGTAAATTGTGGTGAGTTCAGGCAATAGAAACAAAACCTTAACCCAAGGCTTTACTCAGCAATAAGCCAGAGCTACACGAGTGTATAGCTTGACAGGCTGGAGTGAACTGACTTCCTAGCCCCTTGCTTCCGGGCGAGTCGATGAAAAACAATCTCTCACTCCGGGCAGTTTTCTGGCCTCTCCCGCGATTTCGCTCTATTTCGCTCTATCCCTGTGCCTAAACTACCTAAGTTATGAATTTTATTTTGTTCAGTACTCACCGCAATTCCTTCTTCTTTAAGTGGATACCTCGTAGAGCTCTGTACGTGGTCTGGTTGTGGAGTGAGGACTTGATGAGTAGAGTGATCTCCCGGGCGGAGAGTGATGATATGTTCGTGTGCGTGCGCCAGTTTTGACTTGTGCTGACCCTAGGAGCGGAGGTAGATGGTACAGGGTGGATGGGTGTGGTGGGCGGTAATGGAGTGGAGGTAGATGGTACAGGGTGGTGGGCGGCGAGCGAGACTAACGCACCGATCCGAACGCAGGAGAACTTTCAGAGGCACTTCTTTCCATGTCGAGAGCACAGAGCTAACTGAGATGCAGTGTGTCATCCCTCTGGGCGTGTATGTACCGTAGGGTAGCAAATGTTTGGCGCTAAACGCCAAATTACCGCATATAATAGCGAGAGCGGGAATCCCCGCTACCCGGAAGCGTTGGCCCGAGCGGGAATCCCCACCACCCGGAAGCAAGGGGCTAGAGAAGCCGCAAGAAACAAGAAAACTATATAGAGACAGTCGATTATAAGTTCGTAGCTTCGATACAATACACGACGAAACAAAAGCATCGAACACACTATAACCGAAAGGTATCATGAAGCACCTACTTAACTTAGAAACTGTAATAACCATTAACACCACACCCTTCAATCTCCGCACGGAGTTCTTCGAGAGTCTTTTTTAGTATGTAGTCGTCAACTTTGCGGGCAAGAATTGTCCTGGCTGAGATCTGCGCTTGTCCTTCGACAAGCTCAAAGCCGAGGAGTTTCAGATTCTCAGTTACCGTGGGTGACATGAGAGTCGCGGTCTGCATCGCTGGCTAGGCCAACGATGATGTAGGGTCCAGATTTAAAGCATTTGGTGTGTGCGATCTGTGATCTGGAAAAGAAAGCGTTGCTGAGGTCATTAGGAAGGTTAGCAGTTTTTATCCGGTACCTTAATGTCCGGTCAGAGGGGCGAGGGACAGCCATCCTTGTACCATAGGACAAGGCCCTATGGTGCTCAGGCACGTAAATGAGCACACTCACTCCTGTCAATCAAGCAAATTCTATGGCGCAAAAAAGATGTAAAAACCTAAGAGGTTATGGAAGGCCCTCTTGAGAGCTAAAAGTTTCCTTGACCTGGCCCCGCTGATGAGGCTGGACCCGCACGCTCACGGGCTTCCTCAAAGCATCGCAGGCTGCCCCTGCTTCAGGAGTTCTGGGGGCTTCTTAGATCCTCCAGCCCCCTCACCCAGAGGCGGTGAAAAGAGTGAAATGAAGCAAGAGGGAGAGACAGAGGGCAGGCCAAAAATGCACTATCCTCTATGGCGAAAAATACTGGTTCCCGCGGTCACAGGGTCTGTCCCAATCTGATATTCCGTGCGGGGAACGCGTGTGTGATTCGCCCTAGAGGTGAGAGGGGCCGAAGGGCTGGGATGTGCGCTAAAATTGCGTGGTGGGCCGAGCTTTGTAGGCACAATCCTACTCAGAAACGGCAGTGGGGCGATAGGGAGGTGCCCTTGTTGCTGGCTCGGGCAGAGAGTATCCGCGCTGAGCGGTGAGGAGCAACGTCCTTCCTCGGGGATGTCTCCTGTGAGACTGGGGACGGCGGATCGCTGGTTGGCTGGCTGGAGAACGGTGGGTCCTTCCTCGCTGGTGTCTGGGAGAAGACTCTAAGGACATTATTATTATTATTATTATTATTATTATTATTATTATTATTATTATTATTTATAAAGAGGGGTGAAGAAAAGGAGGTAGCTAGCTAAAGAGAAAGTGGGTGTGAAGGCAATTGGTGAATGAAAGTAGTAAGAGGAACAGTCAGTGGGCTTGACCACAGTGCTATTTTTTACTTTTATTTTGTGCATTATTATTTTTTTTTTTAACAAGTACAGACATTATCCCGCATTCATACATATATTCATGCTATACTCACAACTCGGGTGTCTCAGATGCATTGGCAGGACCGCAGCTTTCCCTAGAACACAGACTGTTGGGGAAGCTTGTTCTGTCTCACTGTGTAGGAGAGAGAGAGAGTGCTTGTGTTTTTTTTTTTCTTTTTTTCCATTGTGGGTAACTTTAGTGGGACAGACTTCCCCAACAGAAACACTTCTGGTACAGACATCCCCAATAGAAACACATCTAAACCCTATAATATTTAAGACTGCTTCAGCTGCGGCCCCGAAGTTGTGGTATTTACATTTTTTTGGACAATGTAATATGGCAAATCTTCTTAACAATTCATAAATTGCTATAAGTTTATATCAATATGTTTGATACAATATCAATATATTTGGTACAATATATGTTAGTATTAAGTTAGTTTTGATGTTGATGTTAATTGTTGTTAATAGAATACATTAGTGTTTTCCATATAAGCAGTTTATTAGTTTGTTGTTAGAGGATTGGATAAGGAAAGGATAAGGTTCTGCACGATGACTCGCTGCTCTCGTCCTGGTCCACTGAGCACTCTTGAACTGTGGGTCTCTGAAAAGACTTAAACAAATTACTGCTGTCTGGTAATTATTGCCTCGGGTGTACCTCGATTTATTACTTTACTTGATTTTGGAAACCATGTATGCTCTCTTTCGTAGTTGATCGTTAAATTGTTGTAGTGCTCAGTCTCTGTTGCTTTGACAGCTTCCCAGATATTTTTTGTTCTTTGATCGATTGAGATATTTAATGTGTAATTCTTCCAATGTTTCTCTGTTGTTTCCATTACAGTTGATGAATTTCAGTACCTTAGTTATTACTGTTTGCATATTTCTTTTTTGAGTAAGTGAAACTGAACATATTGGTATTGGTGTGTACTCTTAGATGGGTATTAGGAGCGTTTTTACTAATGTAGTTTTTACTATAGGTGATTAAAGTTTCGGAACCTTCTCAAGTTGGTAAGGTCTGCATTTCTCTTGTTTTTAACAGTTGCACAGTGACCGGTCATTCCATTGCTTTGTAGTTTTAATCCTAGAAATTTTCCCTCTCTGCATGTATCGAGTTCTTTTCCGTTTACCCTTATTTTCGTAGGTTTTATTTGGGCTATGGAAATAATTTTAAATTTCTCTTCACTAGTTTGTATTTTCCATTTCCTTTCATATTTATTAATTCTTTCGATCTCCCTTTCAACCTTTAATTTCATCATGGCTTTCGATTTGCTGGGTATTGTGATAACTTGAGTGATGTCATCTGCAAATATAGTGTCTAGACAACCTGGACCAGGTGGAGGTAAGTCATTAGTAAATAAAGAGTATAATGTAGGAGAGAGTACGCTCCCTTGAGGTACTCCACTTTCTAACTTTATATCTTTAGCTGTTCTATCAATTAAAAAATTGCATAGGATTTCCTCTGGCATTCGAAGTCTTAATAGCTTATATATCAATCCATTATGCCACACCTTATCAAAAGCTTTGGCAACGTCTTTTAAGATTATATAGACTTGGTGTTTGTTTGCTAACGAGTTTACTATGGTTTCATAAGTTGTAACATGGAACGAACGAACGAACGAAAAATAGAGAAAAGGTGGGGAGGGGGAAGTGGGAATAGAGGGAAGAATAGGGGATGAAAAGAAGGGAATTTTAATGGTAGGGTAGATTCACTGGGGCTTAACCCAGGTGCAAGATAGTGTGATGTATGTTGAAATGTAGGCTACTGCTCGTCTTTTATGTGTAACTGTTTTCGGACCGTCATAGCGAGACCAGAAAGCTGGAGCCAAGCAGACCGCCTCCGCACCGAGCACATTAAAAAGCGCAAGACCGCCACTACTCAGCATGCGTGTGTACCTTTTCTGCACGGACCCACCAGCGAGCCCCGCTCTCTCCACCACCGCATCACAACAACGAACAACGAAGGAGTGAAGGAGGGAAAAAATGAGAGAGGAAAGAGTGGAAGTGGACAGTTTTTTTATGTATTTTATTATTTTTTAGAGAAAGATGGACAAGTCTGAAGAAAGTACTTCTTATAACGGAGGGACCTACGGCTTTACGTGGTGTCCGAACCATTTTGTTAGCAAAAGGTTTGGGTAATAGTGTGGAATGGAGTTGTTACTAGAGGTATGGTGTGGGGATGATGGCGTTAATCTCTTCTTTCCGCCCTTGTCTTCTGCTGTTGATGGTGGTAGCAGCGCTGTTTCCTGTAGTAAAAACCTGTTGGGAGAAAAGAAAGATCGCTCCGCGATGTGATTAGAAAGGGGACGATATGGGGGTAATTTGTGAGGGTGATTTGTTTACGGGGTATGATGATGGCTGTGAAAGTGAATAGAGTGACGACAGGATGTGGCTAAGCACACTTGACACTCGCCGCACCCAACTACCTCTGTAGGGGGGGAGGGGGTGGGTGGGGTTCTCTGCATGGTTGCTTCCAGAGTCCCGCCCCGTCACTAGTCCTGGCTTCTCCTTGACAGACATGGGGGGGTATCTCGAGTGGAACGCCATGTCGGCGCCCGCGGGCCCCATGGCCATGCCGACAGGTGGGAGGAGTGCAGATGTTCTCTCTAGCCCTAACCACACCCAACTACCTCTGTTGGGGGGATGAATGGGATTCTCTGCACGTGCTTCCAGAGCCCCGCCCCACTATCAGTACTGGCCGCTCCTTGACAGACATCTTGGGGGGGGGTGCCTCTAACGGAACGTCATACCGACGCCCGTGGGCCCCATTACCGTGTCGACAGTTGGAAGGGATGTGGTAGTGCTGACCCCCCCTTTGGAAAGTGTCCGGTGCCCCCTTAGAAACCCAGATTGCGAGACAGAAAAATAATGTACAAAAACAAAAATATGAATACAAAGCCATAAGACAAAAAACGAACAGAAATCACTGGGTGTTGACACGCGGGCGCACTACCTCAGAAGGGGGTATGGTATGAGAATGTGGGTGTTGTTTGTCGCACCCCCGATCCAGGAACAGTCCGGTGCCCCCTTAGTACCTAGGCTGCGAGAAAGAAAGATAATATATAAAAACAAAAATATGAGTACAAAGCCATAAGACAAAAAATATGAAAAAACCACCAGGCGTTGACACACGGGTCTGTCCCCCGATTGGGTTAGCGACGGTGATGCCACTCAGACACCTTGAGTGGTACGGGTGCTAGGTAGAAAAGGAGGGAAAGGGAGACGGAAAGTATGGAAAGATGGTGAGGAAGGGAGGAGTCCATAATCTGAAGACAGGGTCAGGGGGCTCGTCTGGGGGATCAAGGAGGTTGGTGTGAGGAAGGTGGCACTAAGGTCGGAGCAGGTTGTTAATTAGGTTGTAGGTGTGTGGGTGTTTGACTTGAAATAAGGTTAGTTGTTTTAGGGTTCTATTATGGAGGGTTATGTTAATAGGGGGGATATTGGCCTCCTCATGGGTGGAAAGAGTGGTCCTGAAGTCGAACCATTTCGTCCCAAGGGCGAAACGAATGGCTCGGTTCTGGATTCTTTGAAGCTTAAGGAGGTTAGTAGGAGCAGAGAGAGATAAGGCAAGGGGGCAGTAGGTTAAGAGTGGAAGAATGAAAGCTTTGTAGAGGTGTAGTTTTGTTTTTGTGTTGCTGTCGCCGAATCTCTCCAGGTTGCTCAGGGCCCGAGATGCTATGGCTGCTTTTTGGTTGATGTGTATGTTAAATCTAAGGTGTTTGTCAATGGTGAGGCTAAGGACTTTGTATTGCTTATTGGTATGGGGACGTGGTTTGGAAAATTTGGGTACAGTGATATCTGCCAGGGTGCTGCAGACTTTATGTTGAAGTATGTCACCTTAGATTTTTCTGGGTTTGAAATAATACGCCACCGTAGCTCCCACAAGCTTGTCCTTGTCAGTTCTCGTTGAATTTGGTCTGTCAGATGATTTAACATTCTGGCGCGGGCCAATTGTGTTACATCATCTGCGTACTGAGTTGTTAGTGAATCATTGTGAAGTGGGAAAGGCAGGTCGGCTGTGTACATGTTATAGAGAGTTGGGGAAAGTACCGAACCTTGTGAGACACCTGCCTGAGGGGCAGAGGGTGCCGAGAGGGTGCCCTGGTGGCGAATCCTGGCCTGTGTGTCGTCCAGGTAGTTGCATAAAAGTTTTTGAATAAGGGGCGGGAGGTTGAAGCTTGTACAAATTTTGTATTTTAGGCCAATGTGCCAGACAGTGTGGAAAGCTTTTTGAACGTCTTTTGTCACCAGGGCTGTTTTTGTGTACAGTTTATTAGAATTTAGATAGGCTATTATGCTGTTGAGGGCATCCTAGGTCGAAGCGCCACTGCGAAACCCGAACTGCGGTTCGGTAGCTTTCTGGGAGATGTGGTTTTTTTTCCGGGTTTGGGGATGAGAGTGACGTTAGATTTTTTGAAAAATTTTGGAAAGTACCCGGAAGCAAGTGAAGTGTTGAAAATCTTTGTCATGTTACAAATGGTTTCAGGGGGTAAGTTTCTGACCATATGCCAGGTTATGCCTGAGGGGCCTGGGGCACGTCGTGGGGTGTGCCTGAGCAACCTCGAGACATCCTCCTCTTTAATGGGTGAAATAAGGTATTGGTGTGGGTCCAGGCGTGTTAGTTGGATGTTGTTGTGTGGTGTTACGTCTTCATGGTTTTGCTGTACGTGTTCTGTGATGTAGTTTATGTGTGTGACACTGGGCTCGTGTTGGGGAAGAGGGTGGGTCTGAAAGATGTCAGTCCAGTGCTGTCGAAAGACGTCAGTCACTTGTGCTGGGTCAGTGATGCGCGCTCCCTCCAAGGTAGTCAAAGCTCTCCCGCTGGCATCCCCTCAGTCTGTGGATCATCCGCCAGAACTGAGTGGGATTGCGGCAGCGGGTTCCGTGTAGACGGGAGACTAGACTTTTCCAGTGGGCGTTGTGATCATCTTGAAGACTGTTAATAATATGTCTGCGAAGAATGTGTAAGTCTCGGAAGATTGGTATGTGGTTGTTCATGTTTGTCAGGAAACATGTTCTGTAGCAGGTAAGTAGTCGTTGTGTACGTATAGAAGGTCTGCAGTCAATGTGTATTTTGTGTTGTCGTTTTGGTGTGTGTCTGTCGGCTGCTGCTAGTGTGTCGTCTTTTAGTCGCTCGAGGGCACTGTCTATTTCTGTGTAGTGTGTCCCGTCGAGATGTGTTGGTCGGTGAATGTTTGTAAGTGTGTTTTTGAAGTCGTCCCAGTTTATCAAGTGGTAGTCAGGGGTGGGTGGGGAAAGGATTGATATTGGGTTGAAGGATATCTTTAGGATGATGGGAAGGTGGTCTGAGCCGCAGAGCGGGCCACGGGAGATATGGTGGCGGAAGGGTAAGGTTTATCGGTTAGAAAGGATGAGGTCTGGTCATCCTGTTCCATTGTGTGTGAAGCAGGTTGGAAAGTCTGGTCCAAGGAAACGGAGACGTTATATTTGTGTTAGTTGGAGGAGTTCCTGTCCGTGTCTGTTGCTGTTGTTGTGTCTGAAGGCTGTATGTTGTGCGTTGAGGTCAGCCAGGATATAGACTGGCATGTTGGTGTGATTGAAAAGGGTGTTAAGACTTGTGAGGGGGAGCCCAGTGTTAGGTCTACAGTATGTCATGGCAACAAGAAGGGGTCCATGTTGGGTGTGTATCTTTGTTGCCAGAAAGTGAGCTGAGGGCCAATCTGTTATGTGTGTGTGTCTTAGAGTATTTTTTACCATGATAGCTACGCCATCATGGAGAGTTCCTGTTGTGTATCTAGTGTTGTATCCGTATAGTTTTATGGGGTTAGGAGGTAGACCTGTGTGGTTGAGGAGAACAATGTCTGGATCGATAGAGCGTAAGGCTTCTGAAATAAGGTGTCTGTTATTCCAGTAGCCGCGACAGTTTAATTGTACAAGTGTGTTCATGTTTTAACTGTTTTCTTGCTAGTGTTGCGTGTTTGTCGTTGGTATGGAGTTTCTGGGTTTGGCAATAAGTGTCGCTTGACTACTGTAGAGCCATGGAGTGTGGTTAAGGTGGTATTGGGTTTTGTGGGAGAGGAGCAAGGGCTAAGGGGCTGTTTTTCCCCAGAGGCTGCTTCCTCGTCGGTGATTGTTTCGTCATCGATGACGAGATCACCGGTGGTTCCTTCATCACTGCTGGCCACGCTCACAGATGAGTTGTGGACAGGAGAAAGTGTGGAGGTTTTGGCTGTGTGGGTGTTTTCTTGAGTTTGTTGATGTTGTTCTTGCGTTTGTTGGAAGTGTTGTTGGTTTTGTTGGAAGAAGTTAGATGGGAAAGAAACAGAAGGGCTTCCATTGTGTGAAAGGAGAGAGTTCATTAGCTCTGTCTGTTTTTTGAGGTCGTCGCAAGCAATTTCAATGGAATATTTGATTATGAAGTCTGTGAGGAATTGTTTGTCTGTGGTAGTGGTAGTGTTTTGCGTTTGAGGTGTAGGTGGGGCTGTGGGCGTAGGAGTGGAGGGTGTGGCGGCTTTGGCGTAGGAAGTATTCGTTTGTGTTGTGTGTGTGGTGGAGTTTTGTTGGCGTTGTGCATTTCCTCTCTCCGGGCATCTGAAAGATACTGCCGGGTGGTCCCCATTGCAGTTAATGCATTTGAGGGTGGTGGCTTGGCAGTTTTGGTAGCCGTGTCCTTTTGCCGCGCATTTGGAGCAAGTGAGATCGGTCTCCTTGCATTGATTTGTGCGGTGGGTGAACTTATAGCATCTGTAGCATTGTGTGACTGCCAGGTTTTGTTCGATGTTTGTGTTGTAGTGTGGGATTATTTGAGAGAAGAGTTTTATACCTTTTTGAGTGATGGACTGGGCTTCCAGGCGTTTGCGGAATTTGATCTTTATCATGTGTATAGACTTTGGCGATAACACGAAGGTCATCGATTGCCACATTATTTTTCGCCTCGCTTTCTGCTCAGAGGTCCTCGGGGGTCTTCTTCAGGAGGTAGTCGTCGATCCTGCGGGCAATAATAGTTCGAGTTGAGACTTGTGCAGGTCCTCCGACGAGCTCGAAGCCGAGGAGCTTCAGGTTTTCGGTAGCTGAGGGAGTCATGTGTGAGTCTCGGTCGGCATCGCTGGCTAGGCCAACGATGATATAGGGTCCAGATCTAAAACATTTGGTGTGTGGGATCTGTGTTCGGGAAAAGAATGCGTTGCTTAGGTCGTTAGGGAGGTTAGCAGTCTTGATCCGGTACCTTAATGTCCGGTCAGGGGGGCGAGGGACAGCCATCCTTGTACCATAGGGCAAGGCTTTATGGTGCTCAGGCACGTAAATGAGTACTTACTCCTGTCAATCAAGCAAATTCTATTGCGCAAAAAGGATGTAAAAAACCTAAGAGGTTATGGAAGGCCATGGACCCGCACGCTCACGGGCTTTCTCAAAGCATCGCAAGCTGCCCCTGCTTCAAGAGTCCTGGGGGCTTCTTAGGTCTCCCAGCCCCCTCACCCAGAGGCGGTGAAAAGAGTGAAATGAAGCAAGAGGGAGAGACAGAGGGAAGGCCAAAAATCCACTCTCCTCTATGGTGAAAAATACCGGTTCCCGCGGTCACAGGGTCTGTCCCAATCTGATATTCCGTGCGGGGAACACGTGTGTGATTCGCCCTAGAGGTGAGAGGAGCCAAAGGGATGGAATGTGCGCTAAAATAGCGTTTGAAGTGGTAGGCCGAGCTTTGTAGGCACAATCCTACTCAGGAACGGCGCTGGGGCGATAGGCAGGCGCCCTTGTGGCTGGCTCGGTCAGAGAGTATCTGCGCTGAGCGGTTAGGAGCAATGTCCTTCCTCGGCGATGTCTCAGGTGAGACTGGTGGCGGCGGATCGCTGGTTGGCTGGCGCTGGGCGGCTGAGAGCGGTGAGTCCTTCCTCGCTGGTGTCTGGGAGAAGGCTGCTCCCCGCATCCTGTCTACCGTCACAGCGCAGGAATGCTACTAACTCTGAGGAAGACCAGCACACGCTGTGAATGTGATTGGTCCACGTACTCGCCCACACCGAGTCCGTCCTACGTCCGCCCCTGGCGCACATATACAGCGCCACTGACCCATGTCCTTCACTCCTCTCCTGAAGATGGTCCAAGAGACCGAAAGATATCTTGAGAAGACAAACAACACCCCCAGTTGTTACAAAAAGAAAATTCTAATGGACTTTGGAAATCTCCTAAACTCACTTAATCAGAACTTACGTTCTCTCATCCGGAGGATGGAGAAAACCGCTTACAAACTCAACAATGCAGTTACTGCTGTAGAATTCAATAAAACATGTATATATATTGTTACGTTAGCCCCCTTTCTTCACATCCTCTCTCTGCCCCCAGCAGCACGTCTCAGGCCACAGGGTTCACACAGGCCTCCCGGCTGCACAAGCAGGGCACTGGGCACAGGGGGTTGCGTAACTTCCACACGGTTCGGATGGGCAAGTGTAGCGAAGTGTACCTATAGTGGCTCAAAATGGGGGACAAAGCAAACACACAGAGTTCACTTTGGCTAGTTTACTCAGCAAGCAGTACACGTAACACGGGGGGACCGTGACAGAACGCCTCTCACAGTGACAAAGGCACGCTCGGCAAGGCGACACACAGCAAGGCTGTAGCTCGGGCCACCTCACACCTCAAACCTCCTTCACGGTCTCCCTGCAGGCTTCCACTATATCAACTAGGCACACACAGTCCTGGCACACACACTGCCAACACACAGGCACTATTACATGGTAGTCAGAATATATATGTCCAGGAACGAGGGGAAGCGAGGCAACACTCACGCGGCTCTTCCCTCAGTCCTCCTCAGTGGGCCTACACTCTCTCCTCTCTGCCCCTCACTCCTGCGGCCGGGCAGGCGGCAGCAATCTGCTGACTCGTCAACATTCCATCTGTCTAGCTCCGATTCGCGTCTCTCTCTCCTTCCCGTCCCAGACCCGTTGCTTTTTTGTCTACTTTCACGCCCACCACGCACATACATACACACATACCCACGGCCACGGCCCCCCCATACATGGGTTCGTAACACTACCCTCTTGCAAAAAGGCCGACCCGGCCGTCCTCAACTCCCTACAAAAGAAAATAAACTAAACAGAATAAAATAAAAATAAATCACTCCTACATCTTAACCTACACAAAAACTAGATTTCTACATAGTCCCTTAACAACTGCGGTGGCCTCCGGGCCCTTGTAGGCCGGTTAGTCTCAAACACCTGTCTTTTGGCCTCACCATCCCTGTCACTGCTGTCACCACTGTCACTCCTCTCTTCATCCTGGCTATCGCTGTCTAGAAAAGGGTCGTCACCGCTCTCACTCCCAGCTGAGGGAGGAGTTTGGACAGCGCCGTCCTGGCCCTCCCAGGAAAAAGTCTCCAGCATACCTCCACAGACGGTCCACGTGCACCACTTTAGACTTCCGGCCAGCTCCAGGTGGTGCGAGGCGGTATGTGACGGCTGAGAGGATCTCAGTCACCGTATAAGATCCTTCCCATTGACTCTGCGGCTTAGGAGACAGACCTCTTTTTTTGTTTGGATTGTGTAACCACACCCGGTCTCCTGGTGAGAACACGGCCTCACGAACCCGCTGCTGATGTCGCTGCCACATGCAGTGCCCTGCCAGCTTCAAGTTTCTGCTCACCCGCTGCTTGGTGTCCTCCAACGGCTGCTGAAGCGGCACAGCATACTGGGAATCTACCGTGGGCAGCCTTTCATCTGGGGGTCTCCCAAGGGCGAGGTCAACAGGTAGCAGAATCTCACGCCCAAACATGAGCCGAGAGGGCGTGCTGTGTGGCCTCGTGCTCCGCTGCCCGATACGCCATCAACACGTAAGGCAGCCACTCGTCCCAGTCTTGCTGTCCCTCTTCACAGTACCTCGCCAGCTGTCCCACGAGTGTGGCGTTATACCTCTCGACCATTCCATCACTCTGCAGATGAAGGGGTGTGGTGCGGGTCTTGTCCACCCCAAGGAGGGAACAGCACTCCTTGAAAACCCGGGACTCAAACCCCCGCCCCTGGTCCGAATGTAGCTCTCCCGGCACCCCAAAACGTGTGAACACCTGCGTGACCAGGAACTCTGTCACCGTTTCTGCTTCATGGTTGGGCAATGCACAGGCCTCTGGCCACTTTGTGAAGTAGTCCATGGCCACACAAATTAATCGGTTGCCCCTTCGGGTGCGAGGGAAAGGGCCAGCTATATCCATTGCCATCCTCTGCATGGGCGCCCCAGCCTGGTACAGCTGCAGGGGAGTACGCGTCTTCCTTGCTGGGCCCTTCTTGACAGCAAATACCTTGCAAGTACGGCACCAGTCTCGCACATTCCTACGAAGGCCGACCCAGTAGACACGCTGCTTCAGTCGACACAGTGTCCTTTTGATGCCCAAGTGGCCACCAGTGTATCCCTCGTGCATTTCCCGCAGCAACTCCTCCCTGCGAGCCCGTGGCACGACAATCAGCCAGCGGTCCTCTCCTCGACCAGTATCAACCCAGCGTCGCTGCAGTACGCCCTCTTCCCGGCGCAACGTCTCCCACTGCTCCATCGGGCACTTCGTCACAGGACTCTGCGGTGACACGCTTTCCCAGCCAGGCCGTTCTTCCCCTGCTTCCAGCCATGCAATCAGGGGAGCCAACTCCGAGTCATCTCGCTGGTCTCTCTTCCACTGCTCGTTGGCTTCCTCGGGGCCCCCTCGAACCTGCAGCCTCTGACACGTCACCACAAGCTCCCTCCTGGAGCAGTGAGCACAACCAGGCTCACAGGGGCGGCGGCTAAGGCTGTCAGCATTGCTGTGCAGCTTTCCCGCCCGGTGCACAATCTGGTAATTGTACTGCTCCAATTTTCCCAGCCACCTTGCCAGCTCCCCCTCTGGCTCCCTCAGAGTCTTCAGCCAGCGAAGGGCGGCGTGATCAATCCGGATAGTGAACTTGGCCCCGTACAGGAAGTGATGGAAGTGGCCCAGGCTCTTCATCACTGCAGCCAACTCCTTACGGGTCACACAGTAATTCCTCTCGGGCTTGGAGAACTTGGTGCTGAAGTATGCCACCACCCACTCCTTCCCTTCCTTAACCTGCGACAGTACAGCACCCACACCATCTGCACTGGCGTCAGTATCCAGTAGGTAAGGAAGATTCGGGTCAGGGTAAGACAGCACTGGAGGGTTCACCAAAGTCTGTTTCAGTGCCTCGAAAGCCTTCTGGCAGGCTCCATCCCACATGAAGCGTGCTCCCTTCCTGGTAAGCTGGTGCAAGGGGGTTGCTATGGTGGCAAAACCAGGCACGAACCGAGAACCGAGACACAGACTGAGGAAGCTCCTCACCCCGGTCACGTCATTGGGCACCGCCAGCCTGTCACCTTCAGAGGATCCGTGTAAACGCCCTTCCGTCCCACCACGTGACCCAGGAACGGCACTTCATGCTGGAAGAAAGTACACTTTTTAGGGCTCAATTTAAGGTTGGCCGCTCTCAAGCGACGAAGCACCTCCTCCAGCCGGCTCAGCTCTTCCTCAAAAGTACTTCCGAACACCAGGACATCATCTAGGTATACCAGGGCAGCTTTCCACTGCAGCCCCTCGAGCACCCCCTCCATCAAGCGCTCGAAGCAGCTCGGGGCGTTGCACAACCCAAAGGGCATTACTTTAAACTGCCACAGCCCCAGGCCAAAGGAGAAGGCAGTCTTCTTCCTGTCTTCCTCCTCCACTTCCACCTGGTGGTACCCAGACTTCAGGTCCAGCGTCGAGAACCACTGGACTCCTGACAGCGCATCCAATCTGTCATCTATCCTTGGTAGGGGATACGCATCCACCACTGTCACGGCGTTGAGGGCACGGTAGTCCACACAGAACCTCCTCGAGCCGTTTTTCTTGTTCACCAGTACCATTGGGGAGCACCAAGGACTGTCAGACTTCTTAATCAGCCCTGCAACGTCCATCTCTTGCACTGCACGCTGCATCTCCTCCCTCTTAGCCCCAGCCACCCGCCGCGTAGGCTGCTTGATGGGAGGGTGGTCCCTGGTGAATATAGAGTGCTTTACCAAGGATGTGCAGCCCAGGTCCATGTCTCCCATACTGAAGACATCTGCATACCGGGCAAGGGTCTGACGCATCTTCCTGGCCTGCTCCTCCGACAAGTGGGTTGCACTCCTGCTCGCCAAGTCCTCTAAATGGGGAGGTAGAGCCTCCTCCGCTATCCTCCTCTCCCCAACAACCCCAAGACGTGGCCCTTCATGCGGTGCCACGGTGGTGGAGGTAACAGGCGTGGAATGATCAGGCGAGGATGCAGGATGTTCACTTCTCACCCGTATACACCGTGCCTCTTCTGCCGCCTCACAAGTTACATGCCCGGACTTATGACCTCTCACGCCCTGAGCGTCGCCACCGAGAATCAAGGGCACCTCTTGGTTCCGTACCCTCATCCTTCCCCCTCGGAGATCCACGCACGCTCCCACCCGCGTGAGGTAGTCCAGTCCCAACAAGCATGGGTCCTCAAGGTCAGCTATGAAGACTGGCAGGCACTCCATCACATCTCCCACGCCCATGTTGACTGACACAGGCCCTCTCATGGTAGTACATTCGCCGGTGACACCACACAACAGCTGCGTGGCTTCAGGCACGCCACGTGCATCCACCATGTCCTCCCTGACGAAGGTCCGCTCCGAGCCTGTGTCCACCACCAGCCTGGCGGGGCGCCCGTTCACTGTGCCAGACACTCGCACAGCCGAGGGCGCCGCAGTCAGGTGGCACCTTATTCCCAGGACCTCCGGCTGAGATGCAGCCCCGTTGCTCAGCCTGGCCGAGTTTCCCGCCTGCACGACATCCTTAGGCCGCTGGCACTCCCTAGTAACATGGTCGGATCGGCCACAGTTCCAGCAGCAGGGCTTGAAAACCATTCGACGTGGCTCCTCCAGCGAACGGGTCCTCCGCCTGCTGCCACACTGGCTCTTCTTATGCCCACGCTGGCCGCACCCCCAGCAGTCTCCTCTAAACTGTTCAGGGCTCGCTGTCCTCCCGCGAGCATTGTCTCGCGCCTGAGCCCTTCTTTCCCGGAAGTGACGGGGTAAGGCGGTGACCTCTTCTGAGTAACGCAGTTCAGATGGTCCCGGGGCGCCGCCTGTAGTGCGAAGGAAGGCCTCAAACTCCAAGGACCTTGCCAGCGCCTCCTGGAGATAACATGGATGCGCCTACTTTATGTAGATCTGCAGCTGCCATTGCTGCAGGGCATCCACAAAGTGGTCGCGAGCCAACACGGCCATCATGTCCTCCGGTGCCGTTGGGTACGCCCGCCTGACCAGCGTCTCCAACTCCTGGGCAAGCTGAGAGAGAGGTTCGCCCCGGTTCCTCGTCCTGTTTTCAGGCTGGCCCGGTACACTTCTGCTTGGTGGTGTTTGCCAAACTTCCTCTGTAGTGCCTCCACCACGCTCGTGTGTACCATGCGCTGCGCTGGGGCTAGGTGGGCCAATACCTCCAGTGCTGGTACTCTCAGGCAGGAAACAAGCTGCAGAGCCCGCTCAGCGTCATCCCAGCCTTGAGCGTCAGCCAGGACCTCAAACTGAGCCAGGTAAGCCTCCCAGGCCACCCGTCCGTCAAACTCGGCTGGTTTCCTCCGCACAGTCCCGCCAGACATGCCCAAGGAGGGAGGTGGGGAGCGAAGGGGGAGTCAGAGCAGGAGCAGGAGCTGGCCGTGTGGTGGCGGAGAGGCGGCGCCGGTGCGCTCACCGCTCCCTGGTCTCGGGCTCGCACCACACCAAGCCCTCACATCTGCGGGCTCCGATTCGATGCTTCCACGCCTCCACTTCGAAGTGATGGGGACCCACGCCGATCCCTCTTCACCTTCTGCCACGGCCTGCCCTCCACGGTTGCTGGTCTGCTGTTGCACCGTCATCTGCAACGCCGCCAGCTCTTCCCTACAAGCGACAACAGTCTGCTCCACCACCTGTGCCTCATCCCTCATGTACCTCAGTTCAGTCATCACCTCGCTTTTCAGACTGTCACATTGTTCTATGGTGAACTGACGTGCCTCTACCTTCACCTGTGTGAATCCTGCCGCCAGTTCCCTTATTTGCACTGCCTGCTGGTCTAACATTGTTACCGCCTGCTTCTCCATTTTCACTTTTATTTGTCATCAGCTAGCCATACTTATAGAGAGTTAGGGCTTCGTCCTAAATCCGCGTCTGAGATTCGGAAAACCGCGCCCTAGTTAAGGCGCGGAATTAGGTGATCGTCTTAGTGCTCGTCTCAGGCTCCCATCAAATATGTCAAGATATCGCTAAACATAGCGAGTGTCCATGTATATAAATAACTCGAAAAATGTATAATTTCTGATAAGAATTGCAATTTATATTTTTTTCGTGAAGAATTTTTTACTTTCATGAGAAAAATGCAATATAAATATATGTTTATTGTATTGTCGACAAAATCACCGTCTTCCTTGCGGTCACGTCAACGATGGCGGGAAATCCGAAGACTACTGACTCTAGGAAAAGGAAGGAGAATTGGGGGCAGGATGAGATCCACCTCCTTGTCCAATCCTACGGGGTGGAAAAAGACATCCTGCGGGGTGATTTTGCATCGCCAGGCGTCTCTGCCAAGGCCAAGAGAGATGCTTGGCTGAGGATGGCAGATCGCTTGGCCGGGGAATATCCCACTGGCCAGCGGTCTGTCAAAGACTGTCAGAAGAAGTTGCAACTGATTCTTTCCTCTAGCAGGAGAAACATCTCCAAATTTAAGAATGCTACTGCTGCAACAGGTAAGAAAGTTTTATACATATGCCTTAGTAATGTTAACAGGGTAGTCACCCACCTATATCGCAGCAGCTGGATTGGTAGGATAATTTGATTAGTTTATAGTAATAATTACATACTAATAATGATAACAATGAAAATTATTATTGTCAATACTTTGGTTTGGTAAGAATAACTATAACTTTTGTGTGATTAGGTTGTTTGGTTATGCTACTTTGAATAAGTTTGATTAGTTTGTAATAATAATAGTAATAATTACATACTGATATTGATGACAATAAAATTATTATTATTAGTTCTTTGGTTTGGTAAGAATAACTATAACTTTTGTGTGATTAGGTTGTTTGGTTATGCTGCTTTGAATAAGTTTGATTAGTTTGTAATAATAACAGTAATAATTACTTACTAATAATGATGACAATAAAAATTATTATTATTATTACTTTGGTTTGGTAAGAATAACTATAACTTTGGTGTGATTAGGTTGTTTGGTTATGCTGCTTTGAATAAGTTTGATTAGTTTATGATAATAATATTAATAATTAGATACTAATATTGATGACAATAAAAATTATTATTATTATTACTTTGGTTTGGTAAGAATAACTATAACTTTGGTGTGATTAGGTTATTTGGTTATGCTGCTTTGAATAAGTTTGATTAGTTTATGATAATAATATCAATAATTACATACTAATATTGATGACAATAAAAATGATTATTATTATTACTTTGGTTTGGTAAGAATAACTATAACTTTGGTGTGATTAGGTCAGATTAATTAATTATATACAGTAGTAAAATTAGTGGGTGATGATGCATCTATCACATTGAGATGCTGCCACATATCAATATTATAATGTTTATTTTCTTGATTTCAGGTGGTGGTCCACCACCTTCCCCGCTGTCAGAGCTGGACAGTATGGTATGGGATATCTTGGGCCGGCATAATGTTTCCTTTGGGGGATGCAGCGACAGGGAGGAAATTGCAGCTGTGGAAAGGTACCATGTTGTGCATCGTATTTATATCTTGCTTTTGGGGCTAAATAGGTAGTCTAAATATATATATCCATGATACATCTACTAACATATATCACATTTCATTTTTCATGGTAGTTATCTGACACCTGAAAGTAAGTGACATCATGCTTAACTTCCATCTACCTTGTTTCAAATCTATTACCTATGTTCCAAGGATGTCTGTTGCAATATTCAGAACGTATTATATATACAACAAAATTCACTTATAAAATATAATTAAAATAATTATTGTACATAAATCATGATGAATAAGAAATTCATTACACATCACAGACATGAAATAGTTGATGATGAGTCAGTGTTTTCATAAGGATTTAGCCTTTTTCAAAGAAAGGAAACAAGACATCTATCCCTATTAGAAGTCCCAATACATGTTTGGGGGAAATTATTAAATTCATGATAGGTATAAGACCTTAAAAATCATTTTTGTATATCAATATTGCTTCACTTGACAATTTTAACGTAAATTTTCATTACAGAAGGAGCTCCATCCCCTTGACAGTGTCAAGGATGATGGCACATCATTATCACTGGAGGAAACTGCTGGTGAGATGGCCGAGAACACCAACTCCTCTCTGCCCTCCTTCATCATCACAGATTAAAAACATCTGCAAAGAGAACAGGAGGTTGCTGAAAAATTGCTGCACTTTAAAGTAGCAGTTGCTCAAGCCAAGGCAGAGGCTGACATAGCCAAAGCCAAGGCAGAACAGCGTGCAGCCGAGGCCAAAGCTGAGGCTGAGATAGCCAAGGCCAATGCTGAAAGGCAAAGCTAGAGCAAAGGAAAGCTGAGCTTGAGCTACAAGCCATCAATGCTGAAGAGGCTCAATATTGAGCCTTAATTAACAATATATATTAAAAAATGTATTCATATATGTCACAACTAAATTTTAATTTCCCCCCATACTTCATTTCTCTTTCTCTCTTTTGGGTGAAATCTTTGTATAGTGTACTCAGTAACGAAGTTTGTCTCTACTTAAGTAAAGTTATTGGTATATGCTAATGGATAATGAGTTTCCCAACTTACATCATTGAATGTTTGCTTAATTTTCCTCCCCATGATGAGGTGCATTGCTGAAATAAATAAATAAATAAACATTAATATTTCCCATAACATTTTTAAACAAATGAAATAGCACTGGTTAATGGAAACAATGCTCACTAACTTATAAATAATGACAAGATAATGAAAAATGGGTAACACACTAATCAAAATCTATACATATTTGGATGCAGATGCCAAAAATTGAGTCTTACTTGAAATAAAGGCTGACATATTCGTCCCTGTAACGCAGACCACCACGTCTGTCAGCTGGTGGGACTCTAGCTGGTGCAGCTGGTGGGGGGTCTTGATCTACAGAATCAATGCTCCCATCCTCAGCTGGTAAGCCAATATTTCTGTCCTTGCATATATTGTGGAGCAGGGCACAGGCCTCAATAATCCTGTACACATATGCAGGGGACTTTACTCTAATTTCTCCATGAAGTACATGGAATCGCCTCTTCCACTGCCCAATCTCCCGCTCCACAACACATCTTGTTCTCTTGTGGTCTCTATAATAAAGGAAATGCATTGAAATTTCAGTGTGTAACATGTTTCAAACTTTATCACACTCCAGTTATTAATTATTCATATACTAATTAAATTTGAAGGGAACAACTCCTAGATTTACTTAGTCAAGTTAATGCATTAGGAGAAATTGGATGGGAAGCACCAGTGTGTCACAATAAATAAATACACAAGAAAAATAATAATGTAACACTTTAAAATTGAAAAGACACAATTTTAAGTGGAAAATACACTTACCTGTTGTAGTTTGTTTGTGGTCCTGGCTGAGGGTGCTGGTAAGGGGTAAGCAGCCACCTCTGACTTGGGTAGCCAGGTGGGATCCAGCAGGAACACGCCCATCTTCAAAAAGGGCAAATATAGCACTTTCCCTCAAAGTTCGTGCATCATGTACAGACCCGGGCCATCGAGCTACTATGTCCAAGAACTTGTAATTTTGGTCAAATACCACTTGCACATTGATGATATGCTGCCCTTTTCTGTTTACATATTCCACCTCAAATTCTTTAGGGGGAAGCAGCCGCACATGTGTCCCATCAATAACACCGATGATGCCGTGCATGCCATAGTGTGCCAAGAATTCCCTCTGTTTGGTGGTAGTGACTGCTTCACTGGTAGGGAACACAATGAACTTTCTCAGTACATCCAAACTTGTGAGGGCATACACTGTCTCTTTCACTATGGCACTAATTGTTTGCTGTGAGGAACCCAAGTCATCACTATTGCACTGTTGCATTTTCCCAGTGGCGAGATATCTAAGGGTAGCAATGACTTTCAGCTCGGGCGAAATCGCCTTATTTCTTGCCGTGGGGCTTGAAATGGCATCTCGCACCAAGTCTGTCACAAACATAATACCTTCCCTGTCCAGGCGGTATCTTTTAATAAGTTCGGCACCACTGAAGTCGTTCAAGTCGTTCAGCTGCTGCCACGGCCATGTTTGTTTACTGTCGTGAGCGCATCTCGGTCATCATCCTAAGTCCGTATTCCACCTCCCACCCTGCCCTAACTTTTCCGCGCGTCTCAGACGCGGATTGCTAGTCTTAAGCAAGGTCCATCTAGACTGGTCAGCCAGCCGAGCGGGCCCAGCGCGGGCGAGAAGGGGTGATGACGTCATCCACGCCACACCATCCCGCCACTCACAGTACTGACTTTAACTTGATCACCCTTGGATCCTGTTATTTATTCCCCTCCCCCCTTTTTTCAACTGCATTACATATTACCTACATGCATTACTAATTAGATGAATAATTGGAATATTAAATGGTCTATTGTGAGCACAAATTTATTCTGATTTAGTTTTCATAAGTGACAAAACAGAATGCAGAATGCCAGGTTCACAATCAAAATTCTTGGCTCGTTCATTTAATGTTGACTTACAAGGCAAAGGAATGCCCTTCTTAGTTCTCAGATATTCATAACATTTGGGGCTCATGCTTCTCAGAGTTAATGCCGTTGCTATGTCTTCATCTGGCCAGTGTCTAACATATTTCTTACTTATGATGGCATCAATTTGTGTTTTGCTGAAAATGGGTTTTAAAATGTTTTCAATGATACCATGTACTTCGCTTTCGTTTGCTGATGGATCAGATGTGTGTTTTTCTTTCAAAGCAGCAATCTCTTTTTTCATATCTATATTCTCATTTTCCAGCTGCTGAATTTTCTGAAGCAACAATTCACTGACATTGTTGCCAGTCACATCACTTGTGCCCTCTTCTTTTTCATATTGATCACTTTCATTTATTGCATTGGCAGGATCAGCCAACACATCTTGTAAGCTTGTTTCCCTACTATTTGTTGCCTTTGTAGATTTTTCAGTTGCGCTAGCTGGCAGTGCATCACTGTTGTTCCCTCTCCGGATTCTTGATTCATATTCAGCTTCAGACAATATTTCCTGCACAGTTCTTTTGCGTCCACGTTTTTCTGCCCTGCCAGACCTCTCACTGCATCTTTCCTTTACACTTTTACCTGCAATTCATAAAATTAATATCAGCTTAACCCTCCCTGTACCACTACTCCAACTTCAGCCCCAACACGTTTTTACTAGTAAAAGCACGTTTTTCTGATAAAAATGCCATAGAAGAAAAGTCTTAGAAACAAGGCCAGTTTCGATTGGCCTTGCTTAGATTCATCTCTACTATCAAAAAATTATACTTTCATCAGTGAAAACAAGTTGGAACTGAAACTCAAGTAGGCTTATATGTAAATAACACTGGTAATGCTTTTGCTTCACAGGTAGGCTATATATCACTATAAGAAGTACAGAGGCATACGATAATCATTTAGAATATTAATCACTTTAACCTACCTTGAGGTAAATTAATGGATGGAACTGCGGTATCTGTCAGTGGCCTGTAACTCTTGGGTGCCTCAGTGCCTAAGAGACGATGTTTTAAATCATCCTTGTAGTCTGAGCTTGTAAAATGCATGGAGCATATTACTGCATTGTCTACATTGAACACATCACCTCGGGAACAAGCTTGCATCCACTGCTGTCTGAGATTTTTCTCCTTGGGAAACTTGAAATACTTAATGCCTAAACCTGCAGTTTTTCTTTTCGTGCTATTGCATCCAAACACTGAGCAATTGTTCGGCATGTTTAGTTGTTTACAGCACTGTGGAGAGTTTGATGAACACTCCAGCTAGCCCAGTGTCCACAAGCGATATGTAAACAACAGGAAACCTCAGTTGTCAGGCCAAACTTCCCGCCAAAAGTCAGCTGTCAGTGAGCACTGAGCTGGGGTGGCGCGAAAAGTGTGGCGTGGATGACGTCATCACCCCTCCTCGCCCGCGCTGGGCCCGCTCGGCTGGCTGACCAGTCTAGATGGACCTTGGTCTTAAGGTACGTACACACTGAACGCGTGAAAGGCGCGAGTGGGCGTCAGAGCGAGCGAGCGATAAATTTTCCTTCGGTAAAATGAATGGGAAACGCAGACAGTGCGCACATTAGACGCGAGCGTCAAAGCGAGCGAGCGTCATTTGTAAGCGACAAGCGGCAAGATTTTAAATTTTATAATTTCAAGCGACAAGCGTCAAAGAGTTCTTAATATATTGCTTCTATGCATATTTCAGTGAAAAAGAAAAGTATTACAATCTTTTTAGGCCGTAATGTATTTATCATAATTTATACTGATGAAATACCGAAGAAAAAAAACATTTATATGTTATTAAACATATTTTGAGGGTGTTAATTCAAGACAAACACACACGCTAGTCCTCAGATATTTTACTTACACACACACACACACACACACACGGACAGATGGACAGACGAACGGGCCCGCTTAGAATCAACCCGAAAAGTGGTGCAATATCTGCTTCCTAAGTACAATCTACTATGGCTTTCACTGGCCGTGTTACACTGTTTTTCGCAAGTAATTCCGAAACGAATTGTCGGAACAGTATGGTATTTCAACACAAAGCCTCTTACACCCCTACCTAATTTATGGCCCACATAGCATATTGCTATATGTGTTTACGAAGGAGTTTACTCGTGTATATTTAAGTCGAATCCAGGCATGGTCACTAAGGTCTTATACACATTCGAACAAGTGTGGGGTACTCGTCTAGCCCCTCCAACACTCCTACCAACCCCCAGACTATTCCCTCCATACCCTAATACCTCACCCACCCCCTCCCCGTCTCCCTCAAAACACCCACATATAGTACCGGTATATGGTGTATGTTACTGTGGTTACTTATATTAAACAGAAATATATATTCATGCATGTTAATTACCCTACTTTGCTATTATTCACACGGTCACTGATATATATATAAGCATGGAAACCAGACGAAGGCCAGAAGAGCGTGGAAGGATGACAATCCAGCTGTTAATGGTTGTAAAGATGTATGTGTGCGCTATAAGGTTAATGCATGCTGTCATATTTGGTCAACCAAATAACCGCAGCAATAATATATGGTATTACGAGTGTTCTGCACCGTTCCATTATACGCAATGTGTAATTATAGCCAATACTCTCAGTCTCCTGACTCCCTCCCACCCCAATCCCACTCCTCCCCTCCCACTCTTTCTCCCTCTGCCTGTCACTATAGGCGGAAATCCCCCCCAACCCCCACCTCCCTACCCCTACCACCGGGCTGTGGTTTCCGAGGTTATGACTTAAGCAAAGATGCAGTGAAGCAGAGAAATACGATTATGCAATTTATATGGAATGATGTGGTTATGAACGACATAAGGCAACAAAATAATATAATGTCAACTTTACCATGTTAACATTGTGTGATGAGTACATGGTATTTACTAAAGAAGAACATGTTATTACAAAAAGTCCAGGCCACAGGTAATAACAATAGTGCTTGTTCATTCGGCTGGCCATAGGACCTACATACAGTACATTTGCCTCCTACTACATTTGCGTAAGCATCAGGTTATACAGTAATGAACAACGTGATATACGTTTTGCCTCCATGAAAGGTTGCAGTACTCCCAGGTTACATGTCAAGTAATATCGAAAGCTGCACACACTGTATTAATTAGATGCATACATATATGACATGTAGCTATAAGTACAGTACATAAAGTAAACGGAATAACATATAAGAGGCAGGAAATGAGTAATGAGGGGGGGGAGAACGAGGAGACGGAGAGGGATACGGAAGGAGGGTGGAGGGGGGGGGGAAATATGGAGTGGTGGGGGGTGTTTGGGGGTGGGGGGTGTTTGGGGGGTGGGGACGAGTCCTCTGAATGTGTAGACATGACCTCGTGGCTTCGTCTTAATATACACGAGTAAACTCCTTCGTAAACACATATAGCAATATGCTATGTGGGCCATAAATTAGGTAGGGGTGTAAGAGGCTTTGTGTTGAAATACCATACTGTTCCGACAATTCGTTTCGGAATTACTTGCGAAAAACAGTGTAACACGGCCAGTGAAAGCCATAAGTAGAGTTGTGGACAGTCAGTCTGCATCCAGCTGCCGTCCAAGTGGCACGTGTGCTCTTCTTTTCCCTCCATAAACTCAAGATGGACATTGAAAATTTAGCATCCCTTATTTTTAAAGAGCCAGCGATATGGTGCGCCAAGGACCCACGACACCATGATCGCAATTAGCCGCGTCGCAGTGAGGGTTTTGATGTCAGACACCACCAGATTTTGTAATTCTTGTTGAAAAAATAAGTACTCTTTGGGGTAAGCTTTAAAAAACTTACAAAGGTGTGTGTGTCGTTACACATTAATGCTTCTGAAATTTAAATAAATCTATTTCATGATAATTGATGGTATATGACATTGTTTGAGCCCTTATTCATAATTTCAGATGATATTCATAAAACCACCTATGATTGTATCAAGGCAAGTAACCTGTCATTTTCTACTGACTTCAATGGACGTACAATAATATTTAATTTCATTTGAATGTATTGAACAATAGGCAAACGCATGTAATGTATAGGAAATATTATATTCTAACAAATACGTAACGTTTCCGGTACGACAACTATCCTCGGCTGGCAGCAACAAACAAGCCTAAACAATATTTCTTCTTTCTTTTAGCTTCCGTTTTTCCGCTCGGAAATCTCGCAAATCCTTTGACCTTATCAGTTACTTGGTCTGTCTTTCTCTTCCTTTTCTGGAATCAGACGTGCAGTCTGCCAAGGCGTCACGGGTCCTACAAATTTGTGGAAGAGGGATGTGTGGTTTGGCCCGCGGAAATTTGCCGACACAAAATCATAATATGATTTTGTGTCGGCAAATTTCCGCGGTCTGAATAAATTAGTGATGTTCTATATTATAGAACATCACTAATTTATTCAGACACATTACCTTCCTAATAATAATGTCCTTGTGTATGCCTTCTGCTTCTACAATGACTAAAACTGAAGGGAACTGATAAAACCTTTAAGTAAAACAAGACAGAAGTAGAGGTGACGATAAACAGAGACAACCATCAAGAGTCACAAGAGGAAGAAGAAGAAAAGGGCGGAGTTTAGACAAAGCGGTGAGGCAGGAGGGGCGAGCTTATTTCAGTTCGTCGTACGTCCGCCAGCGATGCTGTTCTGTTTTATTTCACTGATTAGCTTCATATATAGGAGGTGACAGTGTTATCTGCTATTTTTCAATAATCCCAGATAAAATGCATAAACCAAAATCAGCATTACTTTATTTTTACCGCACGTACTTACTTTAAATAAAAACCATTACCGATTTTCAGTTTTATCATATAATTGAATTAACAAAGCCTTATCATACACTAGTAAGTATAAATAATAACATAGAGTTATGTTTTTAACTTTAAATACACTTGTGCAGCAATTTATGTCGTATTTGTTTCTGCACATCGGTTTCCAGATTAGCTAAGTCACCCCTTTGCCTCAGGATATCGGAGACAATTAAAAATTGTAGCGCTAATAGGTATCTACGACCCTCACTGCGACGCGGCTAATTATGTGGCTACGGCGTGGAGAAATATAGCATGTGAACTTGAAACAACCGGTAAGTTATCGTATTTGTATTGAAGTATTCTTTTCCCGTGCCCCTTTGAATTTTAACGAGCCACCAGACGTAAGTTGTGGTCGCTATTTATTGGCAAAAATATATCAGTCTACTTAGTAATATTTTCCATTACTTTGGATATTCCTGTATACAAAAACAAGTATATAAACTTTATAACAAATATTTGAGTTGACATGAGTAAAAGGTACACAACCTGTTTCTCTGTGCAGTTTGTACATACTACCCAGGCTATACTTAAATTACTTAATCCCAACATTTTTTTATTATGAAGTTTAATTATTTTTAGCTGTTTTTTTTTTTTTTTTTTTCATTTTAGGTGTTCTTATCTAGTTCTAAAAGGGTAGATAGGAAAAACAAAGATTTTAGATTTAATAAATGCATATTATATTTATTCTGCCAACACCACAGATCACATAAATGTCATAGTAAATAGGAAACTTATTTATCATGGAATATCATTGAAAAACCTTGCAAACAACGTGGGGACTCGAACCTGCGTCGCCCGTATTCAAAGTCAGCAGGAACGCTAAACGCATGGGATGGATGGTCACGCGCTTAGCGTTCCTGCTGACTTTGGATACCGGCGGCATAGGTCCCCACGTTCGCTGAAAGGAATTTTCAATGTTCTTCCATGACACTTAATATTGTGATATTTACTATAATAGCATTAATAAATGCGTGTGTAAAAACCTACTGCATGACATCCTGCCACGGCAAAGACCCCTACTCAGATATGAAGAACTCTTTCAACGTATTCCGCAAATTAAGACCTAGATTTCTTGACTGGCGCTTCCTTGAAGTAGGGAGGGGGGTAATGGCGCTTGTTGATGTTTCATCGAAAAGGTCATAATCTGTGCCTTCCTTGTCGATTATAACGTTGTGCAAGATACAACATGCTTTCACAATATGTTCAGCAAACTCCACTTGAGTTTCAATTGATTTGCGCAAAATGCGAAATTTACTTGCCATGATGCCAAAGGCGCACTCAACACTACGACGGGCACGTGACAATCTATAATCAAATATCTTGTTAGGGATGTTTAGGTTTGAGCGTGGGAAGGGTCGCATCAAGTATGGTAGTAGAGGGTAGGCCTCATCACCTACAAGCATCAAAGGGGTTTCGACATTTGTGTTTGGGATCGGCATGCTTTCAGGGAGATTAAATGCATTGTTTTCTAAACACCTAAAAAGGTCACTGCTGCTAAACACCCCCCCGTCGCTCTGCTTTCCCATGGCACCTATGTCAATGGTTAAAAAACGGCACCGCGCGTCAGCGACACCTTGTAGTACAAGGGAAAAAAATTGTTTGTAATTATAATACTGGGAACCGGATTTGGTGGGACACTGGATACGGATGTGCTTGCCATCAATTGAGCCGAAGCAATTTGGGAAATTCCACTTCGTCCAATATTCCTCTGCAGCATGTTTGCAAATTTGAGCATCCGGCACCGGCATATGCGTAGATTGCAATATCTTCCAGAGTGCGTCGCATGTTTCTAGCACGATCATTCGCACAGTTGTCACTCCCATGCGGAATGTGAAGGCGAGTCCTCTAAACGACAGCCCAGTCGCCAGGAATCTGCAAAAAAAAAAAAAAAAAAAAATACTATTTGAACTCCTATACATATGTTAAAATATTTCATTATCTCGTTTGATGCTATTGAAAGTTATCGACCTGGTAACCCAAAAACATTGGAATCTGTAACGAGGCTCTACCCCCCCTCCCTTTCCCTTTCAATGAGATGACTGTGTGCTCAACGCAAGCTCCCCCAATATGGAAACTAGTGTTCTTTGACAGTTACACGAAAACTGTATAGACCCTTTATTTTTAGACATTTAAAGTCCAATTCTTTTATTTTTAATGTAATTGTTTTTCTTTTTAGTTGAACTGCTCCAGAAGAAATACAAATCTTTGCGGGATCAATTCCGTAAGAAACTAAAAACAGCGCCCGCTGGCAAATCGGGGGACCCTGGACTGGCCAGGGAGGAGTATACCAGCCGGTGGAAATATTTCAATCTCTTATTTTTTTTTGAGAGATGATATGATCGGACGGAAGTCGTCCAGTAATACGACTGCTGCTGCGGCTGCTCTACAAGGTGTTCCGCAGGAGACCCAAGAATCTACGGATTCCGCATCATCCGATAATACCCCCCTGTTGTCCCCTTTGTCTCCTGAGGCTGGACCATCCAGTGTTATTCCTTGCCCCTCCCCATCCCCGTCGATCTCGACCCCCTCCAGCCAAACTCCGTCCTTTCGTGACCAAGAGTCGCAGCAGAAATTAGGGGGAAGGGCCAAGAAAAAGAGGGTCACAGCCCTCAACAAAGATCCTGGGTGGTTCTCCTTAGAAGAAACCAAAGTGGACCTGCTCAGAAAGATTGCAGGGGGGCAAGACGATTCAGAGGATATGGACGAAGACAAAATGTTCCTGCTTTCTTTGTTGCCATCGTTGCGAAAACTCCCTCGGGACCAGGCTTGGGATCTCAAAATCAAATTTGCCCAGCTCCTGAAGGAAGAGTTAGTTAAGACAACAAGCACCCCGTCTCAAGGCACCCTCTCCTATCAGCCAGACACCACTTCTCAAGGCCCCTACTCCCGGCAAGACGCCCCCTCATATCAGCCAGACGCCACTTCTCAAAGCCCCTACTCCTATCCAGGCACCCATTCTCAAGTATCCCCCTCCTATCAGCCAGACGCCACTTCTCCAGGTCCCTATTACCAACTAACCAGCCCTATGAATAATATTTAATTTGTGTGCATTTTGTAATTTTTTTATTATACTGATTACTGTTTGCATTTAAAATAAATGGATTATACTTATTCCTCTGCTTGCATTTGAAATATTTGGATGAAACTTATTACTTAGAATAATTTTGTGCATTTTGTAATTTTCTTATTGTACTTATTACTCTGTTTGCAATTAAATTAAATGGATTAAACTTATTCCTCTGTTTTCGTTTAAAATAATTGGATTATACTTATTACTTTGTTTGCACTTGTATCAATACCCTATAAATATTTAGTAAACTTTAGTAGGTAAACCAAATATGGCGGAACTTACCTTAATGTCACAGAAAGCCTTTCCTCTGGGGATACGGGTTTTCTAAAGTTGGTCGTTTGCTTATAGATGACTGGAGAAATAAGTTCCAATATATAGTCAAAGGTTTCAGCTGACATCCTGAAATATTCTTTGAATTTTGGGGGGTCGTTTCTCAGTTGTGGCATCAAATGATGATATTCCCCATGGGTCTCGCGCTCCTTATTGATGGGATGGACCCACATGCTGGATGAAGATGGGACAGCCGGACTAGTTTCACTTAATAACACCAATAATGCACGCCTTCTATTACTTTTAACATTCATTTTGAATTTGGCATGAACTGATTAGGAGGAACAAAACAGACCACACGCCTCGAAAGATGACAACGAACTAAAGTTCTCCCATCAATGAAGTGGCCTATTTGACGCTCGCACGGGACTCAGTGTACACCCTCAAATTTTGACACTGACTCTTTGACTCTCGCTCGCTCTGACGCCCGCTCGCGCCTTTCACGCGTTCAGTGTGTACGTACCTACGCAGATTTAGGACGCGCATCGGCCATTTTGATAGCCTAAGATGAGCAGCTGATCGTCTCAGGCGAAATCTTTTCTTTATAAGAATGGCTCAAGGCTCAGGACTTGAAACATCGCCATCACGGCGGAATTTTCCTCTCCGGCCAATGTGACGTCACTAGCCTCGCCCACAGACACAGAGGCATCATCCCCGCCATCTTGTTGTCTGCGTTCGTCCTCCATTTTGCTACAACACTCGGCTAGTCACTTGGCACCATCAACTATTCCGCTACTCCTGACACCACTGTTACGTTAACCCCCCTTTTCTTCACACCCTCTCTCTGCCCCCAGCAGCACGTCTCAGGCCACAGGGTTCACACAGGCCTTCCGGGTACACAAGCAGGGCACAGGGCACAGGGGGTTGCGTAACTTCCACACGGTTCGGATGGGCAAGTGTAGAGAAGTGTACCTATAGTATCTCAAAATGGGGGACAAAGCAAACACACAGAGTTCACTTTGGCTAGTTTACTCAGCAAGCAGTACACGTAACACGGGGGGACCATGACACAACGCCTCTCACAGTGACAAAGGCGCGCTCGGCAAGGCGACACACAGCAAGGCGGCAGCTCGGGCCATCTCACACCTCAAACCTCTTTCACGGCCTCCCAGCAGGCTTCCACAGTGTCAACTAGGCACACACACTGCCAACACACAGGCACTATTACATGGTAGTCAGAATATATCTGTCCAGGAACGAGGGGAAGCGAGGCAACACTCACGCGGCTCTTCCCTCAGTCCTCCTCAGTGCCATCAGTGGGCCTCCACTCTCTCCTCTCTGCCCCTCACTCCTGCGGCCGGGCAGGCGGCAGCAACCTGCTGACTCGTCAACATTCCATCTGTCTCGCTCCAATTCACGTCTCTCTCTCCTTCCCGTCCCAGACCCGTGGCTTCTTTGTCTACTCTGACGCCCACCATGCACATACATACACACATACCCACGGCCACGGCCCCCCCATACATGGGTTCGTAACACTATTATATATATATATATATATATATATATA
>CM035215.1:5892626-5929674 GCA_020233015.1 Callinectes sapidus | reverse complement strand
TATATATATATATATATATATATATATGTGTGTGTGTGTGTGTGTGTAGCTTGTCTTTAGGAAGCAAAGTTTTACAGGCAATATCAATTATGAAAATATAATAAGAGTAATAGTAAAAGTAATAAAAGTATTAAACAAAGTGAGAAAGTAATAATTAATGATGATAATATGGTATAATTACTGGAAGTAACTCCATTGTCTCGAGACTGAAGATGATGCACAATAGATATAATTAACATCTGATAACATAAATAAAATAAAGAGTTGTGTGTGGATACTAATTAAAGTTTGAATGTAATGGATGATGAGAAAAATAAAGGAGCAGCAATTTTTACGATGTCAATAGCCTCAGGTGACGTACCATTACTTTGAAGACTGGCCTAGGCCAATCTTGTACTGATTTAAGAAATGGGATAATTTGTTTGTCTAATTGCAGACCAGTCAGTTTAACTTTAATTGTAGGAAAACTAATGGAGTCTACAACAGCAACGAAAATCAGAGGGAATCTAGACAAACATAATTTGATCAATTACTCTCAGCATGGATTTATGGAAAAAAAGTCATGCGTGACAAATTTCTTGAGTTTCTGTAGTAAAGTTATAAGGCAGTGCATAATGGTGAATGTTGTGACAACCTTTATATACCTGGATTTTTATTAAAGCATTTTATAAGGTACCCCATCAGAGGCTCTGAAGAAAGTTTTGGGAGGGCAGGATAGGTGGAAAGTTGTTAAGAGGAATAAAATCCTGTCTGGAACCATGACTGCTGGCTGACTAACAAACCAATACCACATATTTGTAATAAGTAACTAACCAATCATAATAGTTGAGGCCTTACTTGTTTTGGCTGTAGCTGTTTAGCCTTTACTGACATGCAGTATCCCCCAGGTATTCGAGGGGGTTACGTTCCTTCCCCTCCCACGATTCCCGAAAATGTGCGAATTATTAATGCAATTTAAAAACGCCTATGTATGATAAAATATACGGTAAAATATTTCCCAAACACATTCTAAAGACAGTCTTACTTATTTATACGGTAATATGTAGTAATGATAAATAAAAAACTAATAGTAAATTCAAACAATCGCTTTGAAAACCTGTATGCGACTGAGAGAGAGAGAGAGAGAGAGAGAGAGAGAGAGAGAGAGAGAGAGAGAGAGAGAGAGCGCTGTTTAGCGTCTAGCTACTCTAGCACATGAAGATGGTTGTGACGTCACGTCGTCCGCAGCCGCAGCAGGAAGGAGAAACGAAAGCTTGTAACTGATATTGTTATTTTTAAGTTATTTACCAGTTTTACTGTTCATATCTCTTTTAAATTTTTTTTTTTATATCAACTGACATTGGTGGGTGGATCCTTTCCAAGTGAGGAGTGAGTGCTTTCTACCTCCCATAGCTCATTCCCCCCTCTGTCTCTTCTCATCTGTGCCTCTCCTTCCTCCTTTTTGGGGGCAGCCAGGGTTCTTTCCCCAGGGATACCAGTGTCCCTGCCCATGGCTGACCAAGCTTGTTGGGGTGGAGCCTGCAACCACTACCTGTAAAAAAAAACATCCACAGCCGGCACCAATGTTAGAGGCAGAGGTCAGGGTAAGGGGTATAGGTGCGGGCGAGCCTCTGGCCACCGCCCCGATCCAGGTATGCTGGGGGAGGGGGGTCCGACCGTGCAGACCTCTCGGGTGCCGAGGCACCACCGGTATAAGGAATGCAGGAGCCCTGTGTCCTGAGAGGGGCGGGAGAACCATGTAGCCTTATTTCTAATTTTGGGGGTACCAGTGCAGCGGCAGATGTGGCGCCTACACATTGGACCACTCCTGGGGTGAACCTTCGAAGGGTTCTGCATGTGGGCTCCTGGAATGTCCTGAGTCTCTCAGAGGATCACCGGCTTTATTTATTTTATTATTCATTTATTAGATAAGCTCAGTAGGCTGAGGGTGGATATGGTGGGGCTCTCTCAGACATGGAGATCTGGTAGTGGCGAGACCAGTAGTAAGGGCTTTACTTACTACTGGTCCAGCATGAGCAATGGACACCATGTCAAGGGGGTGGCCATAGGCATCTCCAGCAGACTGCAGCCGTCTGCTGTAGAGGTTACTCCGGTTGATGAGCGTATAATGCGATTAAGGCTGAAGCACAGTTTAGGCTTCATGTCTATTGTTGAAGTGTATGCTCCTACCGAGGTGTGTGAAACTGAAGAGATGTTCTACGCCAAACTCGACTCTGTACTGGACTAGTGTCCCCATCATGATGCACTTATTCTCCTGGGCGACTTAAATGCTGTCACTGACACTGATAGGGCTGGCTATGAAATACGTATTGGTCCCCATGGTTCTGGTACCAGAAATGACAACAGCTCTTTCCTTCTGAATTTTGCAAGATCCAGATTGATGGTACACATGTGCGGCTCCTTCCCCCTAAAGAATTCGAGGTGGAATATGTAAACAAAAAAGGGCAGCATACCATCAATGTGCAAGTAGTATTTGACCAAAATTACAAGTTCTTGGACATAGCTCAATGGCCCGGGTGTGTGCATGATGCACGAATTTTGAGGGAAAGTGCTATATTTGCCCTTTTTGAAGATGGGCGTGTTCCTGCTGGATCCCACCTTCTTGGAGACAGTGGCTACCCAAGTCAGAGGTGGCTGCTTACCCCTTACCAGCACCCTCAGCCAGGACCACAAACAAACTACAACAGATAAGTGTATTTTCCACTTAAAATTGTGTCTTTTCAATTTCAGTCTTACATTATTATTTTTCTTGTGTATTTATTTATTGTGACACAGTGACACTTCCCATCCAATTTCTCCCAAAACTTGACTAACTAAATCTAGGAGTTGTTCCCTTCAAATTTATTTGCATATCAATAATCAATAACTGTATTGTGATAAAGTTTGAAACATGTTACACTCTGAAATTTCAATGCATTTCCTTTATTATAGAGACCACAAGAAAACAAGATGTGTTGTGGAGCGGGGGATTGGGCAGTGGAAGAACCGATTCCATGTACTTCATGGAGAAATTAGAGTAAAGTCCCCTGCATATGTGTGCAGGATCATTGAGGTATGTGCCCTGCTCCACAACATATGCAAGGACAGAAACATTGGCTTGCCAGCTGAGGATGGGAGCATTGATCCTGTAGATCAAGACCCCCCACCAGCTGCACCAGCAAGAATCCCACCAGCTGACAGACGTGGTGGTCTGCATTACAGGGACGAATAATGTCAGCCTTTACTTCAAGTAAGACTCAATTTTTGGCATCTGCATCCAAATATGTATAGATTTTGATTAGTGTGTTACTCATATTTCATTATCTTGTCATTATTGATAAGTTAGTGAGCATTATTTTCATTAACCAGTGCTATTTCACTTGTTTAAAAATGTTATGGGAAATACTAATGTTTTACTTTTTTTCAGTAATGCACCTCATCATGGGGAGGAAAATAAAGCAAACATTCAATGATGTAAGTTAGGAAACTCATTATCCATTAGCATATACCAATAACTTTCCTTGAGACAGAAACACCACTACTGAGTATGTTAGGGACATGATAGGTAGAAATTCATTGCATATATTATGTAGATATAATCTGATGCAACATCTCTATAAGATGGTGCAATACTTCAGAAATGCTGACACAGCTTTGTCCTCTACAAGGAGTTGCATGTGTTTATATATATAACTTGGCATTTCAATTGTTATTATATCTATAGGATGTTACATTTACTAAAATATAATAATATAAACTCTCTAAGTAGGATGTAGTTTATAAGACATCACTTTATGAGATAAAATAATGTACTTGAACACTGAGGCATCACACACACACACCCATCCCTGCATCACATGATCACGCCTCGGAGTCAGCAGTTTCCTGCGGCGTGAGGCGCGGCTGGCCGCACCAAGAGAGAAGAAAACGAGCGGCGGTGAGAGGCGCTTGGGTTGACCCAACAGGGCCGACGCCGGTCGTCTGCCGGACAAGGCTGAAGCAAGACAGCCGGCTCGTGTGGTGGTTGTGGGAACGAACTGTGTGTGCCCACAGGTGTGTTCTCGAGACTCTGAAGTGTTCTCTAAGTTATCTCCCAAGAGACAGACTAAACACTTCTCCGAGAAAGACATTACGTTCTAACCGTGTGTCGTGAAATCATTGTAAATATCATCCCTAATATAATAACTTTTATAATCTGAGTTTCCTTCCAAACCTGAGTCTGAGAAGTATAACATATATAAACTAACAAGTTGACCGCTCGCCACAAGTATCAGACTCACTTGGACAACTTATGTTGGTGAAGCTATCTCTAGCCAACAAGTAAATTATGCAAAGATCTCACCCAAAAGAGAGAGAGAGAGAGAGAGAGAGAGAGAGAGAGAGAGAGAGAGAGAGAGAGAGAGAGAGAGAGAGAGAGAGAGACTTTGTTTCTTGAAATGAAGTATGGGGGAGAAATTAAAATATAGTTGTGACATATATGAATACATTTTTCATTATACACTGTTTAATAAGGCTCAATATTGAGCCTCTTCTGCATTGATGGCTTTAAGTTCAAGCTCAGCCTTCCTCTGTTCTACTTTTGCCTTGGCCTTTTCAGCGTTAGCCTTGGCTATCTCAGCCTCAGCTTTGGCCTCAGCAGCATGCTGTCCTGCCTTGGCTTTGGTTATGTCAGCCTCTGCCTTGGCCTGAGCAGCAGCTACTTTGAATTGTAGTATTTTTCTACAACCTCCTGTTCGTTCTGCAGGTGCTTCTCATCCGTGATGAAGAAGGAGGGCGGAGAGAAGTTGGTGTCCTCGGCCATCTCAAGAGCGGTCTCCTCCAGTGATAATGTTGATATGCCGTCATCATTAACGCTGTCAACATCACCAATGGGGATGGAGCTTCTTCTGTACTGATGAATTGTCTGAATTGTCAAGTGAAGGAATATAGATATACAAAAATTATTTTTAAGGTGTTATACCTATCATGAATTTAATAATTTCCCCAAAACATGTATCAGGACTTCTAATAGGCATAGATGGATATCTTCCTTTCTTTGAAAAGGGCTAAATCCTTATAAAAACACTGACTTATCATCAACAATTTCATGTCTATGATGTGTAATGAATTTCTTATTCATCATGATTCATGTACAATAATTATTTTAATTATATTTTATAAGTGAATTTTGTTGTATATATAATACCTTCTGAATATTGCAACAGACATCCTTGGAACATAGGTAATAGATTTGAAACAAGGTAGACGGAAGTTAGGCATGATGTCACTTACTTTTAGGTGACAAATATTTAGACTAGCTATTTAGCCCAAAGAGCAAGATATGAATACGATGCACAACATGGTACTTTTCCACAGCTGCAATTTCTTCCCTGTCGCTGCATCCCCCAAAGGAAACATTGTGCCGGCCTAGGATGTCCCATATCATATTGTTCAGCTCTGACAGCGGGGAAGGTGGTGGACCACCACCTGAAATCAAGAAAATAAACATATTGATATGTGGCAGCATCTCAATGTGATAGATGCGTTATCACCTACTAATTATACTACTGTATATAATTAGATAACTTAATCACACCAAAGTTATAATTATTCTTACCAAACCAAAATGTTAATAATAATAATTTTATTGTCATCAATATTAGTATGTGATTATTACTATTATTATCATAACTAATCAAACTTATTCAAAGTAGCATAACCAAACAACCTAATCACACAAAAGTTCTAGTTGTTCTAACCAAACCAAAGTGCTAATAATAATCATTTTATTGTCAACAATATTAGTATGTAATTATTACTATTATTATCATAAACTAATCAAACTTATTCAAAGTAGCATAACCAAACAACCTAATCATACAAAAGTAATAATTATTCTTACCAAACCAAAGTATTGTTAATAATCATTTTCATTATCATTATGCAATTATTATTATAAACTAATCAAATTATCCTACCAATCCAGCTGCTGCAACGTGGGTGGATGACTACCCTGTTATCATTACTAAGGCAGACTTATAAAACTTTCTTACCTGTTGCAGCAGTGGCATTCTTAAATTTGGAGATGTTTCTCCTGCTGGTGGCAAGAATACCTTGCCACTTCTTCTGGCAGTCTTTAACAGACCGCTGGCCAGTGGGATATTCCCCGGCCAAGCGATCTGCCATCCTCAGCCAAGCATCCCTCTTGGCCTTGGGAGAGACGCCTGGCGATCCAAAATCACCCTGCAGGATGTCTTTTTCCTCCCCGTAGGATTGGACAAGGAGGTGAATCTCATCCTGCCCCCAATTATCCTTCCTTTTCCGCGAGTTAGAAGTCTTCGTGTTTTCCGCCATCGTTGACGTGACTGCAAGGAAGTCGGAGATTTTGTCGACAATACAATAAACATATATTTATATTGCTAGCGATATCTTGACATGTTTGATGGGAGCCTGAGACGAACACCCTAATTCCGCGCCGTAACTAGGGCGCGGTTTTCCGAGTCTCGGACGCGGATTTAGGGCCAAGCCGTAGCTCTTTATAAGTATGGCTCCAGGGCTTCCTTCGTTGTCAGTCCCTGCCACTCGGCCATCGTAAACTTGGCGTCCAACGCACACTGCAAGGCTGTCATACAGTAGAGACGAACTGGAGCACTGCTTCCTCTTGTCTCCACGCGTTGAGCCCCAGCCAGCATTCCATAGTCCTCCTCCAGGATCTGAATGCAAGTGTAGACATGACTGCCTCACATTTTTCAGGCGCAGCCGATGCAGGAGGTCTGTTGGAAGGCAGGGGAGCAGATGGGAGGGAAGCCATGCCCCTGGAGGGCCATGATGGCTCGAGTCTGCGTCTCCATCAGCTGCTGATCCTGCTCCAGGGTTGTGGGTGCCCGCTGTGGCTGAGGTCGCCGAGCAGACCGTGGGATGACAATGAAGTGTGGCCTTCGGGATCAATCAATCAATCATAGGGGGGGCATACGCCGGGGGGCACGTTGGCTTCGCCTAACCTACGGCGCCACTCCTGGCGGTCATGCCTCACGAGTCTCCATGCAGGCTCCCTTCCTATACCGAGTAACTCCCAGCAGGAGGCATCGACTTCCCGCAGCCAAGAGTTCTGTGGGCGTCCCCTAGGCCTCCTCCAAGTCGGGTTGTCTCTGACGGAAACAACCCGACAAGCAGGATCGGCTTCCGGATATCGCGCCACATGCCCATATAGTCGCAGTTGGCGCTGACGGACTATGCTAGTATTAGGCCTCGAATCGGTCTCACGGAACAATCATTGATTTGACACAAAGTCATACCAGCGGTATCCCTTGATCCTGCGAAGGCATCTAGTACCAAAGACATCAATGCGCCTCTTCAGGTCGGTGTTTAGTGTCCATGTCTCACAACCATAGAGTAAGACAGGGATCACCAGCGACTTGAAGATCCGAATCTTTGTCCGTCTGCACAGGTATCGACAACGCCAAATGCTCGTGTTGAGCGAATCCATAACGCCATGGGCAAGGCCAATCCGCCGTGTGACTTCTTGGCTCGACTCACCATCGTTATGTACTACACTAACAAGGTATGTGAAGTTTTTCAAGATCTCAATGTCCTCGCCACACACATGGACAGACTGTACTGTTTCATCCAGTACGCCTCCAAACACCTGGACCTTGGGCTTGGCACAGGAAACCTTAAGTCCCAAGGGCTTCACCTCCTCGTGCAGTGCCTCTAGAGCCATTACCAGCACCTCCAGTGACTCAGCGAAGATTGCTGCATCATCAGCAAAAACAAGATCTGTAATCTTGGTGTAGCCGACAGATGCTCCACAATGACTTTGTTTCACAACTCTGCCTAGTACCCAATCCATGCATGTGTTGAAAAGTGATGGAGCAAGCACACAGCCCTGCCTCACACCTGTATTCACAGGGAAGAAGCTGGACACGCCTCCTCCACACTTCATAGCACTTACAGTCCCGGAGTACAGGCCAGTTAATAGACCAATAATCCTTGCAGGAATGCCACGGAGACGCATAAGATCTCAGAGTGTCTCTCGATGCACTGAGTCAAACGCCTTCTTAAGATCAACATAGGCTGCAAGCATTCCCTGTCGAAACTCACGTCGGCATTCCCTGTCGAAACTCACGTCGGCGCTCCACCGGTACGCGAAGCGCTAGGATACGGTCAGTTGTTGACTTACCGGGCGTGAACCCTGACTGTTCAGGTCTTTGATGCTTCAGCAGGTGAGTGCGGATCCGCGTCAGCAGCAAATGGGCAAGCACCTTAACTGGTACGCTGAGCAGCTTTATTCCACGGTAGTTGCTGCAGTCTTGACGGTCCCCTTTCCCCTTCCAGATAGGGACGACCAACCCCTTCTTCCAGTCATGGGGAATGGTACCTGAATGCCATACAGCAGTCAAGACAGCATGCAACCCACGGATCATGGCTCCACCCCCAGCTTTGAGCAGCTCCACACTGATGTTGCAGATGCCAGCCTGTCTTTCCACCCCTCAACTTTGCCACAGGCTCTTTGACATCGCCAATGGAGGGTGGTTTCGTCAATGGGTGGATCAGCATCCAGCATCTGCAATTCTGCACTCCGGAGCCGTCCACTTGGAGGATCCACCGTCAACAGCTGCTCAAAGTACTCAGCCCAACGAGCCATCTGCCCATCTGTGTCCGATACGAGGCAACCATCTGCTGTTCGGATAGCACTCACCTGAGAAGTAGACTTGGAGCGGAGTTTCTTCAGAGCTCGATAGGCGGGTCTGAGGTCATTCATATTTAAATGACACTCGACATCCTCAGCGAGACCCCTGACATACCTCTCCTTGTCTCTTCTCAGAAGAGTTCTAGTCCTACGTGACAGAGCCCTGTACTGGTCATGCTCCCCAGCAAGTCTGGCAGTTCGACTCTCCTCAATGCTTTCCAGCGTCTTTACCGAGGTGAAGACACTCCGTGATCTCGGGCGCTCCCCAATGCATTTCTTGGCAGTCTCAAGAGTCTCACGTTTGAAGGTATCCCATAGCTCTTCAGGGTCTTCAAGGGTGTTGAGCACTCCAAACCGATTGGAGACTGTCACTGCATACTCTTGTGCACATGAAAAGTCCTTCAGCTTCTCAAGATGAAACACAGTGTGGTTGCGTCTTGGAGGCTTTCTGGACTTGATATGAAGCTTGAGTGAAGCAACAACAAGCCTGTGATCGGTCGCAAAGAACTCGGCACTCCGAAAAACCCTGCAGGTCTGGAGGATCCTCCAACGAGTACTGGTAAGGATATGGTCGATCTCCTTCGCTACCCCTCCGGCATTGCTATACCAAGTCCAGCGGTGCAGCGTTGGTCCCTGATACCAGGAACCCGCAATTCTCAGCCTTCTGGATCTTGCAAAATTCAGAAGGAAAGAGCTGTGTTCATTCCTGGTACCAGAACCATGGGGACCAACACATATTTCATAGCTAGCCCTTTCGGTGCCAGTGACAGCATTAAAGTCGTCCAGGACAATGAGTGCATCACGACAGGGACACTGGTCCAGCACAGAGTCGAGTTTGGCGTAAAACATCTCCTTTTCTTCAGTTTCACACACCTCGGTAGGAGCATATACTGCAACAGACATGAAGCCTAAACTGTGCTTCAGCCTTAATCGCATTATACACTCATCAATCGGAGTAACCTTTACAACATACTGCTGCAGTCTGCTGAAGATGCCTATGGCTACCCCCTTGACATGGTGACCATTGCTCATGCCGGGCCAGTAGTAAGTAAAACCCTTACTACTGGTCTCGCCACTACCAAGCCTCCTTGTCTCAGAGAGCCTTCGGGATGCCATTATTCAATCCTACTTACTACGCCATGTACAAGGTAAAGGAATGAAAGAGAGGTCAGGCTTTGTCTTGCCTGTACTACCTCTCTCAGCAGACTGGTACTGTGGTACAAAGGATCTTGCTGCCGGACAGCGTGTGTCCAACATATCGTACACCTTTATTAAAGATTAAAGCTTGAATAATATATACCAAGAATCATTACTTGTGTGGTAACAATAAGCAGAGGGAGGTTTCAAGACATTTATCCCATTCTTTTAGCTAATCCTCTTGGGAAACTGGGATCTCGGTGAACCTTATTGTTCAACTGTTTTTGTTACCCTTGGTCTGTTTTCCCCTTAACTTATAAATAAACAAATAAAAAGTTAAAATCATAATGTGAATCTGCTTTCCTTGACCATGAGTGAAGTTCCTCTCGGCCTCTGTGTTGTCCACCAACACTACCTCCTGCCGTGACGTCCAAGGGGTGGCGGCCGCTGGCGGGTGAGAGAGCTGAGGAGATGGCCTAAGGATATTATAAGTAAGGATCCCTGAGATGATTGGTGGTGTCCTTAGGCCCCGACAGAGGCTCACCAGAGAGAGACACCTGCAGCAGCTTGCCTCACCACCGCCTCACCCACACCTGCTGGCCATTTTTATCATGAGTTTTGAGTATGATTACGGTAGATGATTTCCTTGACATTAAGAAGGGTCTATGGAGGTCAGAAGGTTAACAGGCAGACTCTGTACTGATGGCAAAAAATAAATAAATAATTTTTAAAAATAATCATAATAATAATAATTCACTGCTGAAAGTACTCAGGGCAAGTTCTGACTCGTTTGGAGGAAGAATATATATAACCCCTATCAAAATGCAAGACGGGAAGTGATCTGAGCATAATTCACTGCTAAAAGTACCTAGGGCAAGTTCTGACTCATTTGGAGGGGAAAAGATATATTACGCCTGTCCAAAAGCAAGACTGTGAGGTGATCTGAGCCTAATTCACTACTAAAAGTACTCAGAGCAAGTTCTGAGTCATTTAGAAGGGAAAAAATATATTACACCTGTCCAAAAGCAAGATTGAGAGGTGATCATCTGACTGAGCGCTCACCAACGCGCCGTCACTCAAGCACTTTTTCCGTCATCGTTTTACTTTTCTGCTGTGTGTCCACTGTCCATATATCACAATAACCACCAGCCAGGGCCCAGCCAGCCGCCTCATGTGTGTGTCTCTGAAGGAAATAGGTGTGCAGTCACGCCCGTGATAACATTGCAAGCTGGGTTTAAAAGGATCAAGAGAAAACCTTGCCTTACCTAGTGATTACTCAGCTTTCTGGTAAGAGTTAACGTATTGGTTTACAGCAGGAACTAACCAAAGCTTAACCCCTTCAGTACTGGGACACATTTTAATCACGAGTTTTGAGTGTGATTAGATGATTTCGTTGACATTAGGGAGGGTCTATGGAAGGGAACTAACCAAAGCTTAACCCCTTCAGTACTGGGACACATTTTAATCACGAGTTTTGAGTGTGATTAGATGATATCGTTGACATTAGGGAGGGTCTATGGACGGGAACTAACCAAAGCTTAACCCCTTCAGTACTGGGACACATTTAATCTCGAGTTTTGAGTGTGATTAGATGATTTTCTTGACATTAGGAAGGGTCTGTGGAAGGCAACTAACCATAGTTAGTCCCAGTACCTTCAGTACTGGCACTGGAGTTGTGATAATTTCGTTGACATTAGGAAGGGTCTATGGAAGGGAACTAACCATAGCTTAACCCCTTTTACAGGTTACCCAATATTCTTCTAACCGTCTATTTGCGATTACTCTTTTGACACTATTAATTGCATGCCTCTCTTTCTATCATGTTTCCAATCTCAATATATTGCATAAGATTCTAAGGTAAAACTACAAGGTTGGGTTTTTTTTTTTTTTTTTTTTTTTATGCATTCTACCCTGCCCACCACACTAGGACTGTGGGTCACCGGGGTTTTAGGAGGGAGAGGACAAAGCAGGTAATGTATGGAACTCTGGAACTCCCCCATGATCTCTGCATTTCCAACTTCCTATAACGACTATTTTAAGAGGGAGGTTTCAAGACACTTGTACCTGACTTTTGGCTAACACTTTCTTTCTTTCAGGGATTGGCAATAATAGTGGATTGTTTTCATTGTTTTTGTAGCTCTTGGCTGGCTTCCCCCTCTTGCATTAAAAAAAGAAAAAAGACTAATTCTGCATTTTTGCCCAAACAGAGGTGTTCTTTTGTAAGCCATCTATCATCTTCCATTGATTTTTTTTAATAATTAGAAAGGAGGTCCAACCCCGTAGATTTATAAGTTCTACTATGTTTAGCACAGGTTAAAGGTTACTGGTTATTTGTGGGGGGAATGTTAAGTAAGGAGAGCTTTGTGTGAGATGGAGGGGAATACTAACTATTTTGTTTCCATGTTTTGAGATGTGCTAGTGAAAGTTGCTTGAATCTGTCTAGTGTGTTAAAAAGATATCTAATTAAAATGGCCTTTTGGCAAAACTACATCGGATTTTAATGACCGGAATGGCACCAGATCAAGTGTGATAACTTGGAAAGGAGTGTTATTTGGGGGCGTTTTGACGTGGTGATGTCATTTTCAGTTAGGGCTGTTTAATGAACATCTGTAGTGGTAATGTCGTTTTGAGTTAATGCAATTTATTAACTTTAATAAATGTTGATCATTTGTTGGGGAGGAGTCTGGATTGAGTTAGGACTGTGTAATAAGTTTAATGAATGTTGATCTGCCGGGAAGAAGTCAGATTTGAGTTAGGGCTGTTTAATAAGTTTAATAAATGTTGATCATCTGTAGGGGAGAAGTTTGTTTGAGCTGTCACCCTCAACTCAGACTGTACTTCTTTCTTGAGAACACTAACTTCAATTGAGAATGATGCACATAGACACAACGATGAGTAAGAAAGTGAGTTGGGCTTGAGTTTTGTTGCATTTTGGTTTGTAAAAATGTCTGGCATGGTCTTTCCTCATTGTCTTTTACTTAGATGATTGAGTGTTTGCCAGTGGTCAGTAAACTATCATATTTCTACTTTCCCATGTGTCTTCAAGTTTTGGTTTGGTAATTTATCTTAAAGGAGAGACACTGTATGGAAAAGAGTGGCAAGTAATGAATGTATATCTAGTACAGCATGAAGGAAAAGTTTAGCATCTTGAGGGGCCTTTTGTCATCACCACAGCAAGACATTGTGGATTGTATGAAGATTTATGACTTCTTGCTCATGGAGGGACATGTTAGGTGGTGCAGAGATAACATAGAAAATAGTGTAGACCTAACTGATATTTGCTCACTCAACCACTGTACTCTTTTCAGGCCATGTGAAATGGGTGGAGCACTATGACGGTAGCATGAACGTCAGAGAGAAGAAGCTGCGGCGCACGAAGAGGGTTGTCGAGCATGCCAATCCTCTGTTTGAGTCTTGGCTGGCAGAATGGCAGCAAGATGCAGAAAGGAGAGGCTCCAATATGAAGTACAACTTTCAGAGGGTTAGTTAGAATTGTAGATAGTTAGTTAGTCTATTATTTACCACATAAAATTTACAATAATCATTACAGAAGACACAAAATGGGTATTGGTCCAACACAATTATGATAGTATCCAGTATGTTCCTTAAATAACACATCTGCTGTCAGCATCAGAGCATAACACAACAGGTGATTAAAACAAAGCCAACAGAATGAATTCATTAAATCAATTTAAGTAAATCATGTAACCTATCAAAGTAAAAAAGTAAAAAAAAAAAAAAGCTGCCACAACTCAACAAAAGTACATAAAACCATTGTAACTTAAAAAGTTAAAAAAAAAAGTAGTGCATGCAATGGCAGGACAGTCAGAGGGTAATTTATCTCACTTGGTTTATGATGGTTATTGTAGTCTGATCCAAGTGACTTGTCAGGGACTTTGTGTGTCATTACAGTTTTCATATATATATATATATATATATATATATATATATATATATATATATATATATATATATATATATATATATATATATATATATACAACTGTATAATCCAACTTCACTATTATCAGTAATGTTTCTAAGCAAAAGTATGTTGACTGTCATTGATGATAGTTGATATAGTAACATTAATACAGAGTATCCTCCAAATCCATGTTAGATTAATTCTATCTATTCGTATCTCAACTTTATATTTAAAACCTTGAGAAAAGCATCATGTGATGAAATATTAATGAAATGGTCAATACTTTGCTGTAGAAATTATAAAGAAGTAAGAGTAGTGGACCAATAATCCTTGTGAAGTCAGTCATTGTCGTTGTATGCCGTTCTTGTGGTTTTTAATGATTTTTGCTTTAGTGGTGTTGGATTCCTTTGTTGATTTACCTGGAGCCTTTCTCACGATGTGATAATAGGTGTATAGGACCGGAAGTTATTTGTAATGGTACAGGAGGTGCAGCATACCTGAGCTTTGCTACCAATGATGGATGGCTGAACTGCAAGAAAGTTTTGCACACAAAATTTCTAATTCGGGCAATAAATTTCTTATTCCTTCTATTCCCACATTTGTCATAAAAGCAAGCCAAAATGTTTCATTCATGGTCAAAGGAAAATAGATTTTCAGGATTGAAAAATATATTTTTAGGTAAATCCACAGTTACATCATCTTGATTTGTAAAAATTTGTGTTTAGACTAGTTTATGATCAGGGATTCATGTACGTTCTTTTTTGTACAGGCTCGCAAATCACTGTCATTGTACCCCCTGCCACTGTGCACTGGACAAGACTGCAAGCTGCTCGCCCATTTTGGCAATAAGATCTGTCAGATGCTGGACAAGCGCCTTGCACAGCATGAAGAGGAGTTTGGTGTAACAGATTGGACTCAGGTCCACAAGGTACAGAGTTAAACACTTTCACTTTCTACAGAGTCAGACAAAAGAATTCATTCACCAAATACAATTTCTTGTCTAGCGTGTCATAAAATGTGGCATTCTGTACTATAATATTGATGATTATTCTTTAGTATTGGTATTTTGGGAATCAGGTTTTCAAAATTTAACCCTAGGCTCAACCATTCACCAACTTATGATAGAAGCACATGTATACCGAGGTATAGTTAGTGTAACTAGTATGTATATCTTGTACTTTCCACTATAAGTTCATGGCAGTATTGAATGACATCACTTGCTCTTGATACACTGTAAAATTTCATTATTTTCCTTTTTTGTGTGTGGATCAATGTTCATTGTTTACAGCAATTCCTTATTAACTGGAGTTTGTTCCCAGTTCCTTTTTTACACTGATTGCTGCCAGCCACAAATTCAAATAACATAGGAGACAATGAGAGGTAATGTCCAAGTATTCACCACTTTTTTTCTTTTTTTGTTAATTGATCAATAAACTTTTTGTCACTGTATGCGTGTATGTTCTTCACTTAAATGCAGTTTTGGTAGGTCAGAGTTTTTTTAAAAATAAGTCACTAATTTTCCACAGATTTTCCTTATCCACAAGTGTGTATGACGTAACACCTGTAGATAATAAGGGATCACTGTACCATGCATTTATGACTGTGATGATGATGATGATGATGATCACAGTTACTCAAGGAAGCCAAGAGTCAGGGAAGAATGCACAATTCACAGAGAGTGTGTTAATTTTAGCAAAGAGATTGTTGGATTGCATATTGATTTCATTTATTTTTTGCATTGCCCTTCATAGTCTTTTCATTTCTCCAAACACAACTTAGATTCTTTGAATGCCTTTATTTTTCTAAGCAATTTGTTTTTCTTTTCCCAGATAAAAGAAATACCAAGAAAGAAGCGACGGAAAAAAACTGGTGTACCAACGATTGATGCTGTTCCCACATCACTGTCATCAGTAAGACTACTTGTCTTCATTAGTTTAACTTTGATATTTATAGAGATAGTTCCCTATGTGATGAAGCAACTCTATTGCATATACAGTTGAAAATCCTTGATATGAGGATCCAAGATCTAAAGATTTTTGATGGGTTCATGGCATGTCACAAATGGAAAATTCCTCAAAGTGGTGGGAAGATTTGTACCACACAAAAATTTGTACATATGACAGCATGCCCTTACACTGAAGCGGTGATGCTCAGTTTGAATAGTAGTAAGACAAATGAGTGTAAGGATGGTAAGGAAAACCTGGGCTGGGTCAGGGACACTCTTAACTCTTACGTTTCAACAGAATGTCTTCCTCAGAGAGTGAGGAAGACATTCTGTCAAAACGTAAGAGTAAAGAGTGTCCCTGAACCAGCCCAGGTTTTCCTTACCATCTTGATGCTCAGTTTACTGGCATTGTAGGCATTGATAAGTGGCAAATCATCAGCCATGATAAGTGGCATTCAGGGAAGATGCCTTGCTCAGAATTGGAGTCAGACATATAGTGGTTGGAGATGATATCTTCCATTGTGACCTTCCCATTTGATCCCTTACACATCATTCGTTATATATTGTAATGACATTTGAGAGGGAATCAGTAATTATCAGACTGAAAGGAAGATCAAGAACAGGTATCACATAGATGATGAAGGCATCAGTATCTCTACCTGTTTCCTGGCAGCTCACAAGCCTCTTCTGACCAAGAATGATAGAAGGCAAATGTGGAAATATAGACTGGCTGCATCCCTTTTGACAGCTCATAACTCCCTTGTTTCACTGCAGCCTGCCAATAAGGAAACCCAGGGAAAGAAGAGGAGCAGAACTAAGAATGGTTATGTTCCTGTGCTAAGATCTGGTGCCTATGCTTTGTTGATGGCCCTTCACCAAGCCTGTCTTAAGCCACTTTACCAAGGTAACTAGAAATATTCTTACAATATGTTATAGATTGTATTCATTTATGTATAATTTTGTGCATATATTCATCAATAAAGTGCTATTAGCATTTGATCAGTGAATCACCTGTTGCACAAGACAGGTAACTTTATGAGCTTATATTGCTATAATAATGAAAGTTTCACATCTGGAAAACGGAAAGATAAAAATCAAAGTAGTAATTAGTTTTTTTCCTATTTATTTGATACATTCATTTTGTTTTCATTTTTGTTTCATGTTTTCATGTAGATTATTATTCTTAATTCCTTGTTTTATTAATGTTTTCAGGGTTCATGAAGAAAGAGGAGTTAGTGAGGGCTGCTCAGCCATTATGTGACGTGTCTCTATCAAAGCCCGACTATGTGGGCTCATACTACACGGGCTGGTCAGCCATGAAGACACTGACCAGTAAGGGTCTTGTTCTTCGCCAGAGTCACCCTCCCAAGTAAGCTGTAGGTTAGATCTCAAAGAAGTTGATGATTACTTCTATGACAAATACTCATGATTATCAACCTATGTGGTTGACAGTGTGCGGCTGTTCATTCTTGTAGGTAGCCTTAAAACTAGCTTCAGGAAAGAAATATGAAGGAATTGGTTCTTAAATAGAGTGGTGAATAAATAGAATAAACCAAGTAATGAAGTTGTTAGTGCAGTGTCATTAGGATGCTTTAAATGGAGATTAGATCAATTTATAGATGGGATGCTAGGTAAGCGTGTTTCATAGACACAATAACACATGTGGGCTTCTTGTCACATTTTTTATTTTCTTACTTTCTCATGTTCGTAAGCAAACTTAAAATATAAAGTAATTTCAGGTTCAGCATAACTGAAGAAGGAAAAACTCTGGCGCTTAAGTTGGAAAGAGCAGAAAAAGGTGTTGATTCAATGGAGTGTGTTGATCCATCAGCAGCCGACTCACTGCAAACCAAGGAAGCCGAGAAAAGATCGTCCGTTCGTACCCACACTCTCTCCTCCTCTTCCAGTGATAATGATAGTGATGATGGAGTGGAAGAGATGAACGGCTCTCCCTCCGGCAGTGTGCCGTCATTAGCTCAGTCACCTCAGTCAAACTCGGAAGAGGAAGGAGTGGGGGACAAGAATGGCTGTGTGCCTAGTGGACATTTACCAGTCAAGTCACTTTCCAGTCCTTCAAGTAATGCTTTTACACATACTTAGGTGTATAGGTTTTATTTTGTGATGTGTGCAGTATATCTATATCAGGATGTCATCTGTTCATTGCTCGATTAATTATTAGATTATTTACTTTGGTTCTTGTACTGTATTTGTATCTCATTAAGTTTATATGTGAATCCATCAAAATGCCTCTATCTGTATTAGCAACTAACTGTTTTTTTTTTTTTTTTTTAATGTTTTCTGTTACCCTTGGCCAGTTTTCTTCTCTTATGTAAAAGAAAAATAGTTTTACTTAGTTGTATTGTACAGGGCACAACCCAATGCTTATTTTATCCTGTCTTTATATTTATATCCATATTTAGCAGCTGTGACTGATGGAAAGTGTTCAGGACTTGAGATTAGAGTGGATTTTGGGTGTAATATGCTCTTCAAAGTTTGCCTTACTTCTCTATTGGTTGCCAAACAGAAAGGTAATGCTGTGTGTTTATATTTCCATCATGGTGGTACAGATGGGATGAAGTTCAGCTATGTGACAATCCTGGGCCTGGAGACGCCTCTCAAGGACAATGCAGCGGTCACTGTGGAGGATGATGGTTTTCTAGGATTCCTGATCAAGTGCATTGCCTCAGAGTTGCAAGAGTCTGACCTTCACTACCGAATGGACCACACCAGGTGAGAGCCTTACTTAGGTTCAACTGCCTGCCTGCCAGCTGTCATTTGATGTATGTGTGTGTGTAATGAGGTGTTCCAGTGCAAGTCATTGTACTTAATATGATGTGTGACAAGTCCTTTTTGCCTATATTGTACTTGCCATTCCAAAACTGCTGAAAGGAAGCCCAGGCTTGTATCTTTATTTGATAGACAATGAAGTCCCTTACCCCTGTGAATTACATTTTGGTGGATGTGTCCATTCCTTCCCTTCACTTTGAGACAAACACTATATTATACCATAAAGGCATTGAGAGAGAGTGAGTGTTGTTTGCAAGGTAGAAAGGGAATTTGTGCTTCTAAAAACAGATGATATTCCATCATTATGTTAAGCTAGCGAGGATAGACGGCAGTGGATTATAGTTGATAGCAATAACATACCCATCTGTCTGTCTGTCTGTCTAAGTTTGATGCACAGTTGTATTCTCAATAAAACTTTATAACACTGGGTAAATGCCTGACTCCAAGGTGGTATAGCCATGTAGAAAGAATGGTAGGATAGCTTTAAGAGTAGATTTAAGGGGTGTAAGGATAGCTTTAAGGGTACTGTAGATAGGGGTATGTTAGATGCAGGGGATGTACAATAATAATCTTGAGTCCCATAGTATTGGTAAACGCTTGACTTTCTGAGAACCAGCAGATTTCTCTCACCTTACTCTCTTCCACAGGACTGCCCCTGCTGGCTATATTTATGCCTACCTGTCTAATGAGTGTGCCCCAGACCAATGTATTGGACTGAACAAAGCTGCTGGCCAGTCCTGTGTGTCCCCACCATCACCAACCACTTCCTCCAAGCAGGCCAGAACTAAACCTCAGAAACATGGTCATTCTTATCACCCATTAGGTATTGTCTTCATTACTTGTGTTGCATCAAAGCTCATAGTAGACCATGTGAATGTAGTAGTAAATTTATTAATGTCTTTTTTTTTTTTTTTTTTTTTTTTTTTTTTTTTTTTTTTTTTTTTTTTTTTTTTTTTTTTTTTTTTTTTTTTTTGCCAATGTCTGGATCATGATTTTACTGTGTGGGAAATAGTTTGGATGATAATATTGATGAATTTATGCATCCCATCAGGTTCAGAAGGTGCAGTTGGCCCATCCCTTAAGGCAAGAACAGCTGAACCCCACATAGAGAACAAGAAAAAATCACTTCCTTACATTCCACATGTTCCTGCTTCTGTTGTTGCCAGTAATGCATCACTTCACACGCCATTCACTCTTTTGCCGGGAAAATTTGAAGTCATCCTCTGTATTGATAATGCTGAAACCAGTGGCAAGTAAGGGTGGAAAGGTCTTGCTAGTAAACAGAATGGTAGAGAGGTCTTCATTTACTCCTATAGTCTCCTTTTTAATACAACCATTTTTATTTGCCTAGTTGTATTATACAGGGTTCGAGCAGGGCTCATAGTGCCCTGTCTCCATAGCTCTTTATATCCAACATTTCCTTGAATTTATGTATGTTGGTTGCCTTAACAACCTCTTCTTTTAATCCATTCCAGGTGTCCACAATTCTATGGGGAACACTACTTTTTTGTGTCCTTTAGACATTGACTTTTTTTTATCTTCCTTGAGTGTCCTCTTATCTGTCTAGTTTCTTCCTCCATCATCACCAGGTTTTCCTTGTCCAGCTTTTCAATACCATTTACTGTCTTATATAGAGTTATTAGATCTCTATCCCTTCTATCTTGCAGAGTTGAGTTGGCAGTCCTATTTCTTTTAAACCTTCTTCATAAGTTAGTTCTCTTAATTTTGGTACCATTTTTGTGGCTACTCTATGTTGACAAGGAAACATTCCCTTTTAGTTATTCTCTAATTGTTTTAGATCCAAGTTTTGCATTCCCCTCCTTACTTACCATTAGTGCCACCACATTGTTTTAGTGTTATACTTTGCTCTCCTATCCTAGTTTCTATGTTGAATTCAACAAAATATCAAAGTGTGCTGTTTATTTTCTCTTTACTATTTACTGCCAAAATTGATGTAATATTGTCACTTACTGTAGCACTATATATTAAGTTGATTACTTGAACACGCCACACACAGTTGACTTATTTGCTCAATTCTTTGCAGATCATCGGGAGTGGAGCCCAGCAAAAAAGATGTCATTCTCTCAGAGCTCAAAAAGAATGGTGTCAAGTACAGCATTCGAAAGCTTCATGTGGGGGACTACCTTTGGGTTTGCCAGGAGAGTCAGGGATCATTTCCCACACATCTGGGAGTCTCTTCAAAGGTTTGGAAATATTTGTCACTAACTGTATGCCCATCAGCATTTTTGTAATATGATAAAGAAATAAGTTTTCCTGGTATCACGTAGAATTTCTAATGAGTCAGATTTAGAAGATGGTCTAGATATTAGTACATGAGTGTAAAGATGGTAAGGAAAACCTGGGCTGAGTCAGGGACACTCTTTATTCCTACATTTCAACAGAATGTCTGCCTCCCTCTGAAAAAGACATTCTGTCGAAACGTAAGAATAAAGAGTGTCCCTGACTATGCCCAGGTTTTCCTTACCATCTCTACACTCATTTGTCTTACCACTACTCAACATATTAGTACATATTGCCTTTGATGTTTACCACCAGAGAATAGACAATAACTTAGTAAAGTTAGATGCATGCAATTTAGTAACAGCTCTACTGCTCATCATCAATAGCAGTAAATAAGAACACTAAGAGGGGGCATGTGTATGGTTGGTTGGTGTGGTAAGTGCAAGAGGAATAACCTCATGTAAAAAAAGAAATGCATCAAAGACATACCAATGGGGCCTTCTGTTATGATCCTTCCCTTCTGAGGGTTTCTTAAGGACAGCTACCAGGTAGATATGGAGTTGTAGTCATAAAGTGTACCATAATATATATGTACTGTCATACCTCTACATACGAGTTTAATTCATTCCACAACTGAGTTCGTATTGTGAAATAGCTGGTGTGGTGGAACAGAATTTCCTATTTAAATACATGTAAAGCTGAATAATGCATTCCAACAAAAGAAAAGCATGCAAATTAAAGTTTAGTAAGTTAAGTAAGTTAACATTAATATGGAAAACAATGATAAATGGTATTTGTTATTAAAATAAACATTAAAAATATAGATAATGTAAATCAATAAACAAATAATGTAAATATCAAGCGATGAAAAATATACGTAGGTTAACTCGCACAGTGGAGGCATAAGATGGTGGTGGAGGAGGGGAGGAGTGAAATCAGCTGACGAGAATTAAACTTACATACATAATAAACATAATGAAATTAATAGAGACTTAAAAACAACTTAACACTGTTTTTTTTTTTTTTTTTTTATCTTTAGTTTGATTTTTTTATATATATATTTTTTTTTTTCATTCACTGCAAACTAGTGGTGACGTGGTGTAACTAGATGCTCGCGGCTCATATGGTGAATATTTCCTTGTATCCTGGGCAACGATTAGGCTCATTTCCCAGCTCGTATCTTGGAAAATTTGTATCCTGAAGCACTCGTATGTAGAGGTATCATTGTATTCTTGTATGCACCAAAACTGTATCAAAAAGTTCTAAAAAAATATGAATTGTGCCATTCATTCAGTTGGTACTAAAGAATATGTAGTTTGGGATAAGAAAGATAGTTTGGGGAAGAAAGCAAACATAATCTTTAAACTCATCCCCACCCATGCTATTCTTGTGCTGTCTTACTGTGTCTATTCAGATATGATGAGATCTTGATAACTTTTCTGATAACATTTGTCCTGACTTTTCTACAGGCGTTATCTGTGTTTTAAGAACCACTAGTGTTATTCCCCCAAAATTAAATATAATTTCTGTGAAAATATGTGACTGATACACAGATTGAGCACTCATGATAAAATAGAAGCTGAAAGCCAGTCTCTGAATCATCTAGCTTTACATTTTTCACATTATAAAGGCCTACTTAATCTGACTTTTCATTGCAGGAAACAAGAGAACTGGTGCTGCCAGTGATAGTGGAAAGGAAAAGGATGGATGATCTTGCTGCCAGCATCAAGGATGGCCGTTTCAGGGAACAGAAGTTCCGTCTGAGGCAATGTGGTCTGAGTCATCCTGTTTACCTGGTGGAAGAGCATAATGGTTCTGTTGCTACCGGTCGCAGGTGAGGAGTATTAGAGGAGACTGTTGATTCTGCTCTCCAGACTGTGGAGAGTTAGAAAAGAGAGAACATTGATGATATTGTACATTATGCCCATTGTTGTCTTCAATTAATGTAGGAGAAAATTGACTTAATACAAAAACAATTCAGAAGAAAAGTCCCTCTGAGGTACGACTCCCCAAATAGGGTCAAAAGAGTCCGGTAGAAGAATAGGATAAATGTGTTGCAAGCTGCCTCTTCAATGAGTTCAGTTCATAGGTAGGTGGAAATAGTTTCACTCAATGACAGGTATTGCAAAACTTTTTATGGCTCTCTTGCTTGACACTTCTGTTCTGCTAACAGTATTTCTTGTGTAGCTTGCCAGAGACGACCTGCCTGCAGGCTGTAGTCAACACTCAGATCATCAATGAGTTCACTGTGAAGGTGGTGAAAGGCCAGAGAGAATCAGCTGCTTACCTCACCATCATGACTCGCTATCTGCAGAGCAAGTACCAGGTAAGTCGCCAGGAAGAATAGTGTAAGAAACTTTTAAATTTTGCAAAAGGAAATGAGAAGTCTGTATGAAGTAAGTAATCTGTGTGTGGAATGACATAGCATTGGAACACCATCTTCGGGAAAAGCAAAGTAGTTTACCAGAAAGGGAGTTGAGATTGCACTCTTACTAGCATTTATGTGTCATTGCTTGTTAATTTGATATGTTTCCCTCAAAAATGATTTATATAAAATTGAGTGTAATTTTGTTCCATTATGTTATCAAATTAAAAGAAATATCTTCTCCCTTCAGAACCATCCTCTCAGATCAGCTCAACTTCAAGATATTGACAGAAATCAGATGGACATCTCTTCTGAAATTAGGACTCATCTGTTGCCATTTACTGAATTCAATACAGCTTCAATGAAAAACCATCAACTCACTGTAAGGGAGATGTTTGCCAAGCACCTTCTTCAGCTCCATGGCGTTAGTGCGGACAAGGCTCGAGCAGTAGTTGACAAGGTATTGTTTTCTCATATATAGATATAGATATACCAGGTAGATGTTCCCAAGGGAGAAAAATACAATAATAGAAACCATAAGCTTTCTGACACACACATACACTACACATTATTCATGTTAAAAGCAAAATTAAAGTAAAAATGGAAATACTTCATACCTAGATGGTGGAATGAGGTCTGTAACAGAAGTTACTTTAAAAACTTTGAACAGATATTACAGTCTGTATTAACTTAAGGGATGTTAAATGTGACAACACTGAAGAAAAGGTGACATGAGCATGTTTATGGCTTCAGCTAAATATTTGCTAGACTCAGTAATCTAGAGGAGTAAATTTTGAACCAAAGTTGCTGTTAACACTTAGTTACATTGTGTTTTATCTTGCAGTATAAGACACCAAACCAATTGTTGACTGCATATGAGGAAGAAGGCAGCGCTGGAGCCAAGAAGTTGCTAGCTGGTCTGAAGTGGGGCAAGACTGGCAGAAATCTTGGTCAGGTGCTCAGTGCCAACATTGCCAGCCTATACACATCAAATGTTTTGCATTAGATGTGGTGGTGGTGGATCCAAGTTTATGCATGAATAAGTATACCAAGACTACCTCTTCCTAAAAAGGGCAGTGACCAACTTCAAATTCTTGCTGGTGTAGAGGAAGTACTCTTCTGTCATTACATCACTGTACTGGGATCAACTACACAGTTTGGATACTTTGGAGTAAAAAGTCATTCATTTTGTATGTATTTTCATCCTGATTAGTAATGCAATGTTGAACGTTTCTAATAAAAGTATTGAGCTAATTGCAGTTTACATTACGTAGTCATTTAGATGTAGCCTGTGTATTTTTTATTGCAGCCCCAGAAGCTGCCTTCATTTCTGCTGAGTCACACTGATAGCTGGAAAAGTATGACACACTGACTCACTAATTATAGTGATTTATTTTCATTCAAACATAATTAATTTTTCTCAGCTTGGCACTCTCAACTATGTTATATATTCTCAGTTTTCACGATACTTTACTTAGTATTCATGAAATTAAATAATTATTGTAATAACCATTCTTACAGATAAGTTCTCATCAATCAAGCATTATTATTATCTTATTTTCATTTTGTTGCTGCTATATAAGCTATAAGCAATACTCCACAGGAGTCACTCACTGTCTCAATTGACTCTGAATGGCCATACATAAATAGGGCCCAGGAGGATGTGAACTGGAAGCTCCTGAGTGGTCCATCATTTTCAGCCTCCACTCCATGTTATTATCACCATTCCTTGCTGTGACTCCTGTCTGTTGTGGTGTCCTTCACTCCCCTGTCAGATGATATTTCAAACTTTATTAGTGTGATTAATGTGCATTGATGGATGGATACCTTGTGTTCCTTACTCACTATAGACAAGGGACAATTGGCACTTGTCATTTTCACGCAATAAAACTACACTGCATGGTTACCCTAATAGTATATATCAATTTTCTAACAAGGCCCAATGCTGCTCAGCTATGATATATATATATATATATATATATATATATATATATATATATATATATATATATATATATATATATATATATATATATATATATAACTGTGTGTGTGTGACATCTTCCCAATAATACTAGTTAAAGAAATTAATAAAATAAATAAATGAATAGATAAAACTTGTGCAGGCATATTTCTGTTGAAGTGAGTGTAGGAGCTCACCACACTTAGTTATGGGGGGTGAGGGGGAAGAGGAGGCACTATTTCTTCCCTGGCATGTAGGTATGACTATGACTATGACATGGGCGGGAGTCTATTCACTGATTGATGACGCCACACACACCCATAAATCAACGTTCCTCCTACACCTTGCGCTAAGTGAACAACACAATAGCATTATTCTTTTATACATTAAGGGTGCTCAGGATGAAAATATATTTGTAAAACCTACAGTATGCAAGTGCTCGAAGGAAGCAAGAACTATAGTGACCATGCAAGGCTAAACACTCCCCACTGCCAGTGCCACTGCCACACATAGTAAAGCAGAGTCCTCCCAGACGTACTAGTAGTAGTAGTAGTAACAGCTCTAAGTTTGTCACCTCTGTGCTGCTTTTATTCGCTCGCTCACACTCTCACGTTGCATTATGAATAGACTTGATTTTTCTTTTAAATTAGAAGCCAGTTTTGAAATAGGAAGGCAGAGCTTTATAATGGAGCAGCACTAGACAAATGAGATGACCCCTTTTAACGCCTGCCGCTGACTCACCTCGCCTCGCCCAGCCACCACAGATTTATTCAGTAAAAAAGAAATCTTAGCACTGAGTTTATAGTTACACTTACGCAAAGACTGTCCATGAACGTACTATCTACTTGTTGAGTCATTGATATTCAATGTGCAAGCTTATGAAGGTGAAATAGGAAAATATTAGTGTGTGTAAGAAGTACCGAAGACATGGCGGTGAGCCAGAAGACTGTGTTAGTGGCCTCGTCTTTGATCATTACTTTTACTAACTTCCGAGTATATTCTTGATCTCTATACATAAAGAAGCAAAGAAGAATTATTGGTATCCATTTTTATGGCAATGGATTTTGGTACCATAAGAAAATAATAGCAATATTTATCTTTTAAGGAGCATAGGTAGTGTATTTGCCAGCCACTTTTCAAATGAATACAAGAATATTTTGCATGAAAATCATCGCACATGTGTTCTAGTACTTTCATAAGAAATTCCAATTAGTTTTCTATTTATGAGGGAAGGCAAAAGAAAATGATGTAGCAGCATTAAGTGTAAATCGACCATCAAAGTTATTGTAACAAACACAGATATCTCGGCGGAGCCCCTCAAACCCACCGAAAACGGGCGCGAGAGCAGGGCTGCTACTTTTGCGTCCGCTCGCGTCGGATAAAGCAGACACGGACCAAAATTTAAACAAACTCTCACTCCGGCACGCAGATAGTCAGACTGACCTGCACAGTATTGCCAACCATCACCGCCCACCGCCCACCACCTCAAGCTTCAACGATGGCAGACACCGCAGCAGCAGCCCCAAAGAAGGCCAAGAAGGCAGCAGCCAAGAAGACCGCCTCTCACCCCAAGTATTCTGCAATGATCGCCACTGCCATCACGGCACTGAAGGAACGCGGGGGCTCATCGCGCCAGGCCATCCTCAAGTATATCGTCGCCAACAACAAGGTTGACGAAAAGTCTGCTGCCACTCAACTGAAGTTTGCCCTCAAGAGAGGAGTGCTTGCTGGCACCCTCAAGCAGGTCAAAGGTGCCGGTGCCTCGGGCTCCTTCCGCATCAGCAAGCCCGAGGAGCCCAAAGCTGCCCCCAAGAAGCGTGTCAAGAAGGCTGCCCCCAAGAAGCCTGCTGCTAAGAAGCCCGCGAAAAAGCCCGCAGCTAAGAAGTCTCCCAAGAAGCCTGCAGCCAAGAAAGCCGCCAAGAAGCCCGCAGCTAAGAAGTCTCCCAAGAAGCCCGCAGCTAAGAAGGCAGCAGCCAAGAAAGCCGCGAAAAAGCCTGCAGCTAAGAAGACCGCAAAGAAGTAGATGTTGGGTTATGGGTGTGCGAGTGTGTACGTGTTGCAACAGACTTCACCTTCCGGTGAATTTATTTGACTCCGTAGGAGTAAATTATAGATTATAATTGTACCTGATGTCCTGAGGATGAGATCTCTTGTATATGAAAGTTTATTAAATGTTTTTATATATATATTTACTAAGTGTTTCCATCACCATTGGAAGTAACGATGGTGGCTGTTGTTACTGTCAGATGCTGTTGCTTGGGTAAGTGGACTTGTGAATGACGGTAAGAGGTGAGGTTGGCAGATGTCCTACTGTAGAACTGGGATGTTGCTCTAAATCTAGTTTCCTCTAAAGATACTATTTTTAAAAAGTGATGTCAAGTTGGTAAGTAGTAGATACTCGCGAGGGAACATTCGAATCTGGCGCCGCTATGCTGGTGGTCCACGCCTCGGCAGCAGCTGGTTACTGGTGGCTGCCAGACGAACTGTCTCCTGCTGCTGCTGCCTGACACACCAACAGCCGTGCGGACTAAGTAAAATGGCATCTCTGGTTCCCTTAACCATCGACGGTAGTTACTTGGAAGGAGTGAGTAGCTGTTCTGCCAGTGATTGCTTTGTGTCCTTGTTCACCGGCCACTACCCTTTTTGTGATGTAAAAGAATAACTCGCCGTTTGTGTTGAGTTGTAATACTTGGGAGTTCTTTCGGTCATGTAGTTTTGTTCTTTTCAGTGGCCGGTGAAGTGATACATTTTAGGAATAAAGGAGTATATGACACTACGCACGCTTATATCCCCTTTAATCTGACCCTGTGCTGTATTTTTATTTATTTAATTAATTTATTTATTTTATGATTTCCCTTGCTAACCTCGCCCCCCCCCTCTCTCTCTCTCTCTCTCTCTCTCTCTCTCTCTCTCTCAGCACAATGTATTTGTTGACGCGGAATTTAGAGAGAACTAATTTGATTGGTGTAAATCTTCTCTAGGGTGGTCAGATACTGCGAATGGGGCTGGCTCTTAGTGCTGTGCAAGCTCTGCCCATTACTGTAAATAAAGTACGTGCAGGAAGAAGTACGCCTGGTCTCCGTCCCCAGCATTTAACAGGTAAGATTTCATATTAATACATCAAATTATGTGAGTATAAATTTATCAATCGATTAGTATTTAAGGGTTTCATAGTGTAGCAGCCGACAGCCGTGACACAGCATAACTTGTGACTGCAGTGTTCCAAGTTATTTATACAATGGTTATGATTGCAAAAGTGTCTGGTTAAATGAATTTAATACACTAGTGATGCCATCCTCATTCACCCAGATAACGGTATGTCCATGTACTAAAATAATTGTTTCCCTTGTTTATGATTTTTTACAAGCTTTTTTCTGGAGTGAATTTCAACAAGTGTGTTTTTGCATATGTACTTTTACAGCTTGCATTTATCTAGTTCATGAACATCACTACATCCTTTCTCTAGCACTGCAAGACAAGAAGGTTTGAACTTTACATTAATTAAACAAGGACAATGTGGGTAAATGGCATAGTAGAGTATGTGGAAGATGTAGAATACCAAACTTCTTGCTGGCAGGGATGGATTCTGGTAAAGGCAACATGGATAACAAGGTAGCATGGAGTACCCACTCGTTGTTTTGGTATTATCCAGGGGTGTTTCTTGAGACTGAAAACATTGGTGGCTTAACCCAGACCCTTATAGGAAAGTCTAGGGGGATTCTTCATGGTTATATTTCTTCTGAAGTTAAATCATCTGAAGCTAAAGAAGAAACATTGAGCCTGGATGCCCTGGCTAGGCAACACCTATTATCCCAATCACTTTGTATCATAACAGTCTGTAACAGAAAGTTAGCCAGTGTAGTTTTTATTGGCTATATAAATGATGGTTGTCGAAATAGATAGATAAATGTCAACATTTGTAGGGACTGACATTAAGGTTTCCCCACAAGACTGCTCCACCCCTGCTCCATGTCACTTGAGATTCAGTATGCATAACCCTCCATAGTCAGTTAGTTTTTTTTATTATTTTTTTTTTAGCAGACCATGGCTCACGTTTATCTTACTGTAGTTGTGTGTGTGTGTGTGTTTGCGATTTCTCGGTGCTGAACTTTGTTATCTTGGAAGGAACATCTATTTTATAATAATGCAATGGATGGAAGAGAGTGAAAAGAGTTGCAGGAAAGACCAAGGAAGAATGTGATCATGATTTTTCAGGGCACACTACAAAATTCAAAAAGCTTAACAAGTTAAAAAATCACCCTTAAAGTAGTTACAAAAGTGTGCCATGATTATTCTCTTTTGACTTGCTATTTCACTAAGTTTTGTTTAGTGTCTCTTAGTGGTTAATACTCACTGCTGATTACACCTTGACGGTCAATCAGTCCATTGTTTTCATTCAGTGCTGTGCTGTGCTGTGCTGTGGTGTCTTGTATGGAGTTCACCATTTCTAATACCAACAAAGGCAGGAACCTAACCTAACCCAACTTAACCTAATGCAGGATGGATATATATATAGAACCTAACCTAACCTAACCTGCATAAGGATGAAGAGTATCAGTAAGCCTGCAACATTTTTTCCTGTTTAAAGATCCTACGAAAGAGGTGAATGATCCTTAATGAGCTTTTGAACAAACGAACTTGGAGACGAGTGATAAATCGCGCTTTTGACTTAGTATACTTTTGGTAGTAATATATCAGCAATGTTTGCTGTTCTTTCGTAAAATGCTGATTTTTCATGGTAGTGAGTCATTACAAAATTTGCAGGTCTCCAGTTGGTGCGTGATGCCTCCAAGGGAAGACTTGAAGGTGGACAGATTGGCTCATGTGAAATTACCTTCTACCCAGGAACCATTGCTGGAGGAAGTTATCTTGCTGATACACAGACTGCTGGGTGAGTTGTGTTGCTTTCATAGGGTCAGATTGATTCTCTTTGTACTAACAATTAAAATAGAGTAGTTTATTAAAAGTGTTGAATTTGTGGGGCTTGGGAGAAAATTTTATAGCTATAATGGTATTCGTCATTGGAATTTAAAGAGAATTTGACATCACTATCGTTAGTGTGAGTTGTGATGGCCGAGAATTGTAAAGTTTGATGTTTTATTTCAGGAGTGTTACATTACTTATTCAGGCAGTTCTACCCTGCACGCTCTTTGCTAACTCTCCGTCATACTATAAGCTTCGGGGTGGTACAAATGCAGAGTTTGCCCCTCAGATTGATTACACAATACAAGTAAGTTAGTTGATACGTTTGATTCATTGTATTGTCTTATTTAAAATCAGTGCCCTATATTTTTTCATTAATTAGGTTAAGAAGCATTGACTAAGATGTAGGTAGGAGGAAAGAATTAGTAGAGAGGGAAGAAATATCCTGATATTATCCAAATCTTTTGTTTAATTTTGGAAATGTGATTTTGTAATTTAATCCTATATTAAATTAATGTAATTTTTTTTCTTAGAAGGATCTTAAAGCTGAGAATTACAATTCATGTGGAGTAGTAGATTTGATTCCAGTAACTTTTTTCTTGTAATGTCATTAAGATGTTATAAATGAGCTGCATCTTTAGAAATTCTTTATAACTTTACTTATGACTCTGGAACTGAAGACAAGGAAATATGTGTGGGTTATCACCATGTGGTGGTGTGGTGTGGTGTGATGGGTAGCATGGGTGACTGGCAAGAGAGGCCACCTGGGCACAAGAGGAAGCTCCTGGGTTCAATCTCCAGATAGTAGTACCTCCTCTATTTTGGTGAGGCATTTTTCTTCAACAAAATGTAGTGAGTAGAATGTGTGTCATGTACTTTCCCTCAGTTAGCATATTTGAAGCAGCCTTAACCCCTTCTTGACCTTTAGTGTACCAGAGTACTTCATGTAAAATTTTGGCTACTGAACTGATGAAATACTTGTAGATAATAAGACTTATTGATAATACACGAGACTTAATTTTTCCTTCCAAAAGTGTTTCTGAGTGCAATATAATCCTTGGAAATAATTTGCAAGGGTTGGATGATAATGATTCTCAATCAGAAGGATTCATAAGTGACTAAATGTGGGTGTAATGATTGTAAACTAACTCCACAAGATAAGGAGAGTATGCATGCAGATTACACAATTGGTAATGAAGGGGCTAATGTGAAGATATGTGAGTCCTTACCAGTAACTGCTATAGTGTAATAGGTGACAGTGTGGGTTGTCACTAGAGGGTGTGGCTATCCTACTGCTTGTTATACCATAGTACCTCTCACTGCTACCCATTACACCACAGGACCCTCTTACACAGAATCTCATCACTATGGTACCTAATCAACTAAAACCAAGGTAAACTCTGGAACTCCCTACCTGCCTCTGTATTCCCAACTTTTGATTTTACTCTATTTAAGAGAGAAGTTTAAAGAAATTTGTCCCTGACTCAGCTATTTTTTAATCCTTTCACGAGATTAGCAATAATAGTTGGGTTTTTTGTTTTCATTGTTTTTGTTGCCCTTGGCTAGCTTCTCCCTTCTTACATAAAAAAAAGATATATGCAGTGGAATAGCCAGTGGCTTAATGGAGGAATGCTGGGAGAAATTTGTTGTAATGATTGTGAACATAGCAAGGCCAGAGAACAGGAATTTATGCAGTGTCCATGTTAAGTGCAGAGTAAAAGGGAGTGGTTTTATACTACTGTACTAGTTTTTAAGGGGAGCTTTTCTTTCTTTCAGATCTTCAGGAAAATCATCTACTCCTTTGGTATGGATTTCACCGTCTTCCTCAATAAAAGGTAAATACATACCTACTTGAGTTTAATTCTTATGTTGTAAATGTCTGAAAATGATGTGGTATCATTGGCCCATGGAAAGAGGTGGGGGTGATGGGATCAAGTTTGTATGCAGGGAACTCCATAGGAAGTATCTTAAATCTGTTGGTGTTTCAGGATTGGAGCAGGCGTGGGATACACAGCACAATCTCATTACGAAAGTGTTGGGGTAAACTATTGTGAGATACTGGGGTCCTGTAGCAGCCACTTATCAATGGTTTATGGTATACATTATTCATTTCATTTATTTATTTTCTTTTTACAGGGGTTTCTTTCCAAAGGGACAAGGAGAAGTGACCTTGGAAGTAAAGCCACTAATGAAGGCATTGAAAGCTGCTGATATCACAGACTTTGGTGAATTGGTGTCAGTTCATGGCATTGCTTATGTAGCAGGAGCTCTTCCTATCAAGGTAAATCTAATTTTTGACAAAGAAAAGATTGAAGATACTGTAAACCTTTAAGATGATCATCTGCCTAGCTATTCAAGTAAATGATAACATTCTTATCAGTTAGTGTTCACTGTCAATGAGAAATTAACCCAATCTAAGCTACATTGTGTCTTGATGATGTGGTGAGCATTGCTTTTGAAGTGGTTTTCTAATTGATTGCTGTTTCCATTTTGAGTTACAGATACATTTTGTTATATAATATATTGGAACTATGTTATTCTGGATTTTTTTTTTTTTTTTTTTTTTTTTTTCAGGCACAAAAAAACTTGAGTGGCTATATAAGCTTCATCCTGAGGCAATGCATAGGGATATGAAGAAATTAATATAAGATTTATTGGAAGTAATTCCATTTTCAGGTTGCCCACAAGATGGCCAATGCAGCCATAGAACTGTTACAACAAAGATTACCTCAGAACATTGATATTAGGATTAACAGAGTGAAAGATGACCCGGAGAGAGCCTTTGGGAATGGTTCAGGGATTGTGTAAGTACTGTGAGCCTCCCTCAGACACAGATACTTTTAATGAATATTGAAATAAAAGATTATCACATTTTTTGGCAAGCTTCAAAGAAACAAGTTTTTACTTTTTTTTTTAATTCTTAATGTTAGAAACATTGTGGTATGAAGGTTTTAGTGGAGTTGTTATGTGTTTTTCAATTATTTATTGCTTATTTATTTATCGTTTAATTCAATCTTCTTTTATCATATATTGATGTTAATAATTGCCAGTTCATGTTAACAATATTGAAGAATATTGTTTATAAGAATAGTACATTTATATTTTATCTTGACTCCTGAGTAAAAAAATAACCATAGGATATCTTTCAATTTATGAGCAGAAATTGATCTGATGGATTACAAAAACTTGTGACCTTTTTCTCAGTTTATGGGCAAAAACCACCACTGGTTGTATCCTCGGAGGATCTGCTCTTGGCAAGAGAGGGAGGGAGGCAGAAGAGGATGGATACTCAGCAGCTTCAGAAATCATAAACTGTGTAGAAAATAGAGTGTGTCTGGACAGTTATGCACAAGACCAGGTATGTCGCATAGTTTTCCGAAGCTAGGGGAATGATTTCTATCTCATGTTATTGTACAAATATGGTTTTAATATAGAAATATAAGCAAGAAAATTCAGTCAGAAATAAAATAAAATAGAGAGGTCCTGTTAAACAAGCATCTGTTGTATGAGAAACCACTAATACAAGATGTGTAAATGAGAGACTATTCTCTTTATACAAGAGAAAAAAATCTGTTGATATTTTTGTCATTCATAGTAGGTTTACACATTTGAATTTATGAATATTGGTTTGAAAGTGCAAAATGATCAGTTATAGCCATTTTGTATCCTGTGCAAGATGAATATACTGCTTTGTTTTATTGAGATATGTAGTAGCTGTTTTCATTTAGAAATCCATTCCTCTTGCCTATAAGCTGACTTGCTTCTTTGCTGTAACTATTGTTCTTTTTTAGGTGATACTTTACATGGCACTAGCTGAGGGCAAATCAAGGATACGCACTGGACCTCTGACAAACCATACACGAACTGCCATTTGGGTGGCAGAGATGATGACAAAGGTATGGAAATTTTCTTACCTATCAATGTATCAGTGAATGTGGGACACAGCATTACAGGCTTGCTAAATGACAGTCAAGTTACAAAAATATCATGAAATATTGTTGTGATGATCGGTCTAATTCTAATGGTTTTGTTTTATAATTTGGGTTAGGAATGGCCTCTCACTTTTTCCCTTCTCTCTCTTAGCCAAGTACATTTACCCATTCATTTTGTAGTGGTTGTTTTCATATGAGGCAGTGATTAGAACAGTACGCTAAGTGCCAAAAAAAAAAAAAAAAAGAGAGAGAAACTCAATTTCTCAACTATGCTGTTAGGCTTAATATACAACCTTATAATCCTTTGAACAATGGAGTCTGAGGTCTGTTGAGATAGAAGAATGTTGGGGGAAGACAATGGTATAAAAAAATATGGTTTGGGCCAGGATGGCACTTGATGCACTGTTCTAATCACTGCCTCATATGATCCGGTCTTTCTCTTATGTGACTCTTCCAGTGTCTGAGTTGTCCATTGTTTGTATCTTGGATGTTTTATTCCTTCCATGCATTTCTCTCTCAAGGGAGAAGTTACTTGAAAGAAAGTTATGATCTTTTTTTTTTATTCTGGTATTACTTCATTGTATTATCAAGGTCTCATAAGGTGACTCCTTCCAATATACTTCAAACCTTCTTTTATCCATTTTCCTGGTGCCTTCCCACCCATATTTCATCCTTCACTTCGACTAATGTATATTCTCACCAGAATTTATTCACTTTTGCTTTATGGTTATTCTAGTTTAGTGTGACATTTTTTATCAACATTTTTATTTGTGCTGTATTTCATGCCCATATCCCTGTTCCTGTTTTTAATGTATATTATATATGTAAATATTCTTCCCATGAATAATTAAGTCCCTGTTTGTTTTTTAGTCATTTATTTCTTTGTTTCTTGTTTCTCTAAATCTTTGTTTATACAAAGTCAGTATGAAATGCTATAACATTGTGTTTTTTTCCATTACAGGCAAAATTTAACATAATTCAGGAAGAAGGCTCTCACTGCATTATTGTAGAATGTGAAGGAATAGGCTTCACTCGTGCATGCCGCAACTAATTCTCAGTATTATATAATATGTAAAATAACTCTATATTCTAGTCTTGATTTCTTTGATGAATATCAGGTGATTTTGTTGTGTTCATAACACAACAAATATTTAGCATATGTGGTTGTACTGACTTGAATGATGCAATTTAAATGTTTTATTATAGTGATTTAAAAATATATCTTGACAGAAAAAAAGAAAAAAAAGAAATTAAGGCTATAATGATACATTTCAGTTCAGAGATAAGGAGACTGCGTATGTATGCAAGTATACATTTTAATTACTGCTAGTGTAATGCACAAATGGAGATTATCTACCATAAGCCTGTTACTAATCCCCTCAGCAATGTGAAGGTACTCTGGTTCAGCTTATCTGATAGTATCTTAGAGCGAAGAAACATAAATTAGGTATATATATGTTAATCTTCAAGAAAGTGCCTGTGATGTTATATTTTAAGGGAACAACACCAAAGGAACATGTGTGTCATAGATCTTGGATGAGCAGTGTATACATTTTGTAGGTAACGATAGTTATGCATACTGATCTTATTCAGGAGCGAATTAATTAGAATACTATATCCATTAAATGATACATTATATAAAGTCATATATGAATGTTTGTGAAATCCAAATATAGGCTGTGATTCAGGACAGTTATTATAGTAATGTGTAATTGTTAAGAAATGTGGCCTTGCCTTGCCACATTACTCAGGATGATCTCTCTCTCTCTCTCTCTCTCTCTCTCTCTCTCTCTCTCTCTCTCTCTCTCTCTCTCTCTCTCTCTCATCCTTTGATATCAATCTAGTATGTTCTATATTACTGTAATTAATTTATGTTTACCATTGCTTGTTATTTTTTGTACTTCTTCCCATGTACGTCTCGCAAGAAGAAATAAATACCGATATGCTACAGTTCCAGCTAAACACTATAAGAATTTCTTCCCCAGTGTAATAATTAAAAGTTTCTTTCTTGTTAATGAACAGTGTGTTTCTATAACTTCCCTCCCAGTTTTTTTTTTTTTTTTTTTTTTTTTCTGGTGATATGTTGTTATTACTCTGTACTCTCTCATGTCCTTGAATTGACAGCTTGTCTTTGGAACAATAAAATCAGTGCAGAGGTTAAACAAACAGTTACCGGGGAACATTTAATATTGTCCCACAGTCTGTTTGCTGTGGTAGTCTATACTGATATGTCTATGATGACTGCTGTGGAGATGCAGCAGCGATGCAGTATTAACACAATTCCTGATTGCTGTCCCCTCAGGTATCAATGATATAAGTGCTGACAAAACCAATAATGACAGGCTGACAGCTTGACTGAGCCCTAAGGTAACACTTATACTATCTTCAGAACAGAAACGAGACTTCCATATGCAGGACAAGTAGTATGTGTTTTAACATTCTCTTGCAATTTTTTATTTTTAGGTGCAGTTTTTTTTATTTATTTATTTATTTATTTATTTATTTATTTATTTTTTTTTTTGAGGTGCAATTTTCAGGATTGAATAACAGGTGAGTCAATTATTGTATCATGTAAGCATATAGGGATGGTTAAGTTCCATCTCCAACAGTAAACTTCATAAATTATCAACCTTTATGACAGTTGGATGTTGTTGGTAAGAGAGATCAGCGTTTTAAAACCATGGATCGTGAAAAGGTTATGGTGACAAGGGTATACAGTAGCTACACTTCCTACAAGTCACGCTACACGAGTTATCCCTTGGTCCATCTTCTGTCGGAGTGGTTGGGATGCATTTTTGCTCCTAGTCTAGATGGCGTGGGAATGCAATGAAGTAAGGCAATACTAGATTGTCTTTCCTGACTTTACTCCTAGAACAGACAGTCTTTCTATTTAGAGATGGTAAACTCATTCTCTATTTCATCTTGCCACCATATGCTACAAATATTGCAGTAACGTATACTTTCCAATGTGTTCTTATCTCCCTCACTCGGTACATTTCTGTTCATCACTTCCCATTTCATTCACTACACCGACATACATTTCTTTTCATATTACGTAAATCGACGGTAGAGGTGTCTCCATGTACATTGTACACAATACGTATACTGGATCTCACTAAAGGGTCGCACACACACACACACACACACACACACACACACACACACACACACACACACACACAC
>CM035215.1:5877917-5892526 GCA_020233015.1 Callinectes sapidus | reverse complement strand
ACCACTCTTTTATCGGCTACGTATATTTTGCCGTGTTTTTCTGAAGCTATGCTAACGATTTTGGTGCGTAGGGGAATGTAGGGGAAAATTTCCTTGATTGTAGGTAGCACAAGTCACCGAAGCGTGGCAACACTGGGGTGACTGACGGTTGAGAATGCTTTTGGTTTCCTTAATGGTAGTAGCTTTAAACGCTTGAAGGTGTCGAGGCCGATATACAACGTATACCAAAAATAATTCAAGCTTGTTGTGTAGTCCACAACATTTCACTGAGTCAGCCCGGTGAACTCAAACCTCCTTGAAAGGGAAGGACTTGTGGAGGACAATACACTTACCACCTAGGTGCTTCACTTTCGTCAACCCTGCCAAGAGAAAAGTCAGGTATACAGAAAAGACAGGCAATAGTGCACATGTTAGAAAGGCAGTGAGTGGAGGTGCGGTGTAAGTTTATTATTAGAGGTAAAAAGTAGTTCATTTTGCTAGCCAGACACCTTTGTTTGAACTTTCTGATCATGTGATGACATCTGATGTGAACATTTCGATATTTCGTGACCATCAGCAACAGTTCAACAATTTCTTTTCATAATGGAAGGTGATTTAGTGGCCTGTAACCATCTAATGACAGCACTTGGCATAGAATACAAACCCAACCATTGGAGGCTGTTTATGGATTCATCAAAAACTAGCCTGAAAGGTGTCTTGCCAATAGTAAATCATCAGTTTTTGTGGGCTACGAACCACATAATAAAGTAACTTCTGAGAATATACAAAGCATACGTTGCAATGCATAAAACATGAACATCAATGACAGCTTTGTGTATTCAAGTTAGTGTTTGAAGGAAGGGGAGGGAAGGAAACTATGAAGCTTACAAGAATTTGGGATGGAACATGTCACTTAAAATCCATTTTCTTTTTATCCCAATTTAGACTTTTCCACGGAACTGTGAAGCAGTTAGTGATGAACATGGTGAAAGGTTTCGCCAACATATTTTAATTGTGGAAAATTGGTAAGAGAGTAAATTGAATGCAACTATGCCTGCACACTTTTGCTGGACTATTTTTCAGCCCACTATGAATGCTGAACAAAATGGTAGAGAAGATATGAATGAGGGAAGCTGCATGAGGGGTTAGGCTGTCTCCTAATTTCCATTTCTAATGTATGTGCTTCCATCTCCATTTCAAATCTCTCTCTCTCTCTCTCTCTCTCTCTCTCTCTCTCTCTCCTCTCTCTCCTCTCTCTCTCTCTCTCTCTCTCTTCCTCTCTCTCTCTCTATATATATATATATATATATATATATATATATATATATATATATATATATATATATATATATATATATATATATATACTACTTCTGTCAATGGATCTATGCTACTAGACTACGTGACTTCATTTTCTTCAATATTTCTTAACATTGACAAATCCATACTTCAGAACACTGCATGCACTGGCGAAGCTAACCTTGCTTTCACACTAGCAGGACACCGGTGTCCGCCACCGATCACGTCCGGACCTCATGAACCCGCCCCGCCGCTCCTTGTCAGTTGGAAGAATGGCGTCCAACGAAAAACTCCTCCTCGTTGCCCTGCTGGCTAAAAAGAAACGGAAGAGGCGCTCTGCAGAAAGGAAAGTGCATGTGCATCCTATATTATCCTCAAGGATGTGCACAGGAGTGCATCATAGACTTTTCCCTGGTTTGTGTGCAGACGAAAAGAAGTTTTCAACTATTTTCGCATGAGCAAGCCGTCATTTGAAGAACTTCTCAGCTACGTTAGAAAAGACATCATAGGGACTACAACAAAGTTGAGAGAATGTATTTCACCAGACGAGAAACTGACCGTCACTGAGCATGATAGGCTGGCCAGTGAGCGGCGGTGGCGGACACTGGTGCAGTGTTGCCAGACTGAATTATGCATAATCTGACCAAATCTGACAAAATATCTGTAGAAATCTGTAACCCATAAGGAAAATTTCTGAGGAAAAATATGTTGATAATAATGAAATTTTATTAGCCCTATGGTAACTCCACATAAACCGAACAAAGGGTATTTAGTTAATTTTAACTCAAAACAAGCATTTAGGAAATGTAGCCCATAAAGGCGACGTCACACGGGAGATTTTAGAAATGGAAGCTAAATCTCAAAAACTTGCGATATTTGTGAAAAAAAAAATAGTGGTTGCATATCCCGTTTGACGACGTCTTAATACAACTACATGCAATTTTACACATATTACACACCCAGCATAAACCATTTGTAGCGAGAGAAGCACTGTATGAAAAAGAAAAACTGCACTCATACACAGGACATAATAAAGCTAATGAGATCACATGACATATCAAGCAGTATATATCAAGCATATATGGGATAATGACATAATGCTAGCAGATAGAAAATAAATTGAGAGAAGCACTGTGTGAAAAAGAAAAACTGCACTCATACACAGGACACAATAAAGCTAATGAGATCACATGACATATCAAGCAGTATATATCAAGCATATATGGGGATAATGACATAATGCTAGCAGATAGAAAATAAATTGAGAGAAGCACTGTGTGAAAAAGAAAAACTGCACTCATACACAGGACATATTAAAGCTAATGAGATCACATGACATATCAAGCAGTATATATCAAGCAGTATATATCAAGCATATATGGGATAATGACATAATGCTAGCAGATAGAAAATAAATTGAGAGAAGCACTGTGTGAAAAAGAAAAACTGCACTCATACACAGGACATAATAAAGCTAATGAGATCACATGGCATATCAAGCAGTATATATCAAGCATATATGGGATAATGACATAATGCTAGCAGATAGAAAATAAATCTGATCATAGGAGTTACTCATACATAGAACTTCCTGTAGACGCTTTCCTTTCCAAAAGTGAATTTGTTACATTGAAGTCATAACAGAATGCTCCCTTTAAAAGTTGTTTTGTATGTAGCAAGCCTGAGATGGTTTCTGTTGACAATTTGTTTCTTCCTTTTGTTTTCATTCTATTGACTGCAGAAAAAATTCTTTCTACACTGGCACTAGAATGAGGTAGAGACAACAGTGTTTGCATGAAAGCAGCAAGATTTGGAAACATTAATGCATTATCACATTGCCTTGTTAAACTTACTGTACACCAGAAATTTTGTGGCATCATATCTGAAGTAACATTCATTGAATCTAGAGAATTTGCTAGCAGCCTCCATTCAGTGTCGATTGCCTGAATATCTGTGGCAGTAGCTCCAAACACACTGATAAGATCAATAATGGAAGGTATTTCTCTATCCCTTTTTTATCGACAACTCCCGCAAGGGAAAAGAAAAATACAGGGCATCTGTCCCGAACTCATGCACACCATATTCTTAAGTAAGTGCCTTAAGTGAGGAAAATATCTGTAGATTTTGTCCATTTAGAAAAAAAAATCTGAAAATCTGAAACGAGGCCTGAAATCTGTAGAACCTCAGGAAAATCTGTGGATCTGACGTAGTGTGAAAGCTTCCATTCAAAACCAAAACCATGCTCTACAGTGAGTGGCGGACACTGCCAGTGTCCGCCACTAGTTGTGGAAGTGAGACACCAAAATGTCAGTGTCCCGGAAGTTGCCCGGTCGAGACACTGCAGTTGCCTAGTGTGAAAGCGTCCATTGGAAAGCATGGAAGGCAACTAGTGTGAAAGGGGGCTAGAAACAGGTGATCACGAGCCGAGCTTGCCCTCGGAACGCCACAGAAGTCGACTTTCATTATCTATTTACTTTCCCTATCATTTAATCAATTTTACTTATTTCACTGAGCCACATGTAATTGATATCTTTATGCTACAGTACTTTATTTATACGGTCCTTCTTTTCTTGAAGGGGATAATTAAATGCTTTTGGAGTCTAAAACCTGAGTCGCCAACAGTGTGATGGTGTGGTGATGGGAAAAGTTAGGGTCACTGTTTGTTATTTTCCTAAAAAGTGATGATTCAAGGAGCCTGCCATCATGGCCAGACCCAGGGAAGCCAATTTGAACGTAAGAAAATCGCTTGTCAGGCAAACAAATTCCAAGAAGGACAACACCATGCTTCTGAGTCCTATCAATATAGTCTGCTTGAGTGGCTGATGGAACTTTGATATCAATGTGATACCCATCCATAGCACCCACCACACCAGGAATTCCTCCCATTAGTAGAAACTTCTGCTCATAAATTTGATTAGGAGTTGGCTACAGAAACACATTCTTCCCTGCCTCACATAAGAAATCAATTACTCTTTGGACACAAACACTGTAGTTTGTGACACTCCAAACATCTCAGAAATTTCACGGTATGTGCTCTGTGCGCCTAAATAATAGAGTGTGAGGTACAGAGATTTCCTTGGACCAAAGTAGCAACTGTTGCCTAATGGCTGTTCACCATAAGCCTTGCGTATTAAGTCCAAGATCTGTTTAAACTATTCCTTCTGAGACGTAGGTGCCTGGAGTTCATCTTACTCATGCTGTTCAGGCCCTCCTGCTTTGGATGGTGTTCACTTAGTCGAGTAATTAGTGCAAAAAATTGAAAGAGATCATTTATAGGGGAAAGACTGTTGAGTTAGTGAGGCAGGTTTTATTCAATACTTAAAGCTTTCCATCATAATGTATGGTAATGTAATAATGTTACTAATTCACAGTTAACAAAAACATGAGCAAATGAAAGTAAAAGAAAACCCGTTTGATAGTATCTACAGAATTTGAAAAAAAAAAAAAAAAAATCTTTCATGCTAAATAAATGTCATGAATTTCTCTTCCTTTTTTTTTTTTTTTTTTTTTTTTTTTTTTTTTTTTTTTTTTTTTTTTTTTTTTTTTACGTTTTTCTTGCCTCTAGCTTATTATGCTCCCTGGAGAAATTTATGTCTTATCACAAATCTGGATTTCATATCCTTATCATTCTCTAACCTTACTAAACCTGGCCACAAAAACTGAGCTCCTACAATATTCCTAGTACCGGCTGTATCACTCAAGTGGCCTATTTCCAAGGTCACATAACTCACCCTCTCGCTCTATAACAATGATGCCTCCTGAGCTACTGAGCTATTATCCTTTCAGTCATTCATCACCGATTTTGTTTCCATCTGATCAGTTACTAATAGTGTATGGTTGATAGGCAACCTTGTAATAAGAATTCTCATTCAATATATAATTGTAAGGGTTTGAATTTCAAATTCATGTTAAATCTTCCCATAAAATCTACACCTAATATTATCTGTGATGACAAGGCTTTATCTTCACTGATCACAAAATCGTGAGTGTACATCTTTTCTCAAATCTTCAGAGTCCGGTTACATTTTCGTGAAGTTAACATTATTTGTCCACTCACATTGAGAATCACGTTATGTGTTGGAGCAATGTGTTTATTTCCAAGTCTGTTGACTTAACATCACACTTTCACTTTTTATGTTCGCTAGAAACGCACCCCATATACATCTATTTCTCGATATATTCGAGGGATGCGTTCTGCAACCAGGTCGCTTAAAACGAATTTGCATATATCGAAGTATTGTACTTGTGGAATTAAATGGCATGCGTCCTCAAGTTCTTTTCAGTCTTATGTTTTCACAATTTTTATCATCAAAAAAGCATACAAATATACTATAAACATGTATACATATTACTACAATAAAAAAATAATACTAAGAAATACTGTGCTGTTTACACTACAGGACTAATAATACAGTACACTACTAGAAATATTGGTTGGCAAGAGTATGTACTACAGTATGTAGTATGCACCATAAGATGAGTGGATTAGGTGGTGAGTAGTGCTGGGTCATCTGGTTCTTCTTAGTCTACTGTAAGGTCTGGCAGGGCTACAGGAGAAAAAGCATCGTGTCAAGAGGTCTCCGTTAGGTGCAGTGACATCTCAGAACTTTCAGGTGATATTGATGATATTGGAGCAGGAGATGAGTGTTCAGGTGTAGGAGTTGTAGATGTTGGTGGAGTGGCTCACTTCATAAAGTACCTGGTCATTTTGGTCTGCTTGGCAACATTTTGCTTTTACAACCCGGCTGCACGGAAGCCAATTTCAAATTCTCCAGGTCGAGTGGCATAACTTTTAAGAGTTTTCCCGCATGTATCGATAACTGATGCAAATTCTTTAGACGCATATACGCGAATACGCATAGTTGTAAGTCGCGAAATAGTTGTATGTGTTTACTACCAACTCAGATTCATTGTTGTGATAGGCTGGTAACAATTTGGCGTTTTTTTTTCTTTTCTTTTTTGCCCTATGATGTGCCTACCTGGACATTATCTGTTGATATGTCCTTGGATTTCGCAGGTGAAATAAGTTACTGTGGGGTCGCAGCTATAGCGGTAATTTCACTATGCACTGCCTAGCAAAATGACTCCACTTGTGACATCTAAGATATTCGATGGTTCTACAATTTTGAATAGTGGGGCTATCTCCACCACATCAATGGCAATACATGTTATTCTTGCTTGTCTGAGGCCAAGACACTATTGATTCTTGTGTGAGAGCGTTAAGAGTCACACTATTAACAGGAATTACCTTCTTTTCCTTTCTTACTGCATCATTATTAAGCTGAAGGTTAGAATGTGATGCTACATATTTTTACACTAAAAGAGACTTCTTGTCCGCATCAGTCAGAATATGTGAAAAATCCTTCGGTAAGGCATTTACGAGAATGAAGACAAAGACATCATTATACACTACCATCCCCGTTGGTTTCATGGTCTCTCATTTTGCTACAATTCCTTCTGTTCTAATAAACAGCTCAGTATTCGTTTCTCTTGGCTGATGAGTCACAGATGATAACTCACTGATCAGGCTTGGGAGCGATCGATCCTTAGGATAAATCTGAAGGAAAGTCCTTTTTATTTCATTCCAATTGTTTTGATATTTTGTGGCACAGAGTGTTATGTTCATAATGCGCTATTTAATGTATATTGTTTTGCTAATTCAATTCTGCCACCATTGGTCCAAGTTGTCCGTGTCCTGTTTTCCAAATCTTTTATCCATGCATGAGCACTGATTGCACACTTCGTATTTGGTACAGTCTCGGTTCTTTCTTCTCCCCCACAAAAGTAAGGCAAGCCAATTTCACCAGCTCATTCAGGAACAAAAAAAAAAAAAAAAAAAAGGAATACACAGGAAAACCAAACCGGAACAGGCCTTTTTGGTCCTTTCAAGGCTGCCTGGTAACTTTTACCTCTAGAGAAGAGACAGAAGAAGGCTCCTCCCCACCCACCCTCCCTCTAGCTTTCTCTGGCATGGAAAATAGTTGGGAAAAGTACCATGCAGTATGGACAAACTTCATAATTTCTGATGGAAACTTATTCCAAATACCAACAATGTGGTTAAAGAAAAAGTTATTTTCCTCATAAGATTTGAAGTGTTAGGGTATAATCTTAAATCCATTATTCCTTGTTACTTTAGAATGATCAATGGTAGAATAATTATTAGCGTCAAGGTTCTTTTAAAAATTTTGAAAACTTCAATGTAGTCTCCTCTTATCCTGTGCTTTGTTAAGCTGAATAGATTTAATGCTTCCTGTCGTTCCTCATATGGCTTATTTCTCAGTCTTGGAATAATGTCATTCATTAATTCTACGCTATATCTTTTCAAGTTTTTCAGTTTCTTTTTTTTGTAGCATGTTGACCAGAACTGCACACATTATTCCAGTTTTGTAAGCACCAATGAGTTATATAAGGCAAGTATAACCGTTTCAGATTTAAATTCAAAGGTCTTTTCAATTAATCCTACTATTTTTTCCCTTGGCTAGATCCCTCTTCCACATACAAATTTCATTATAATCACTTTAAGACTGACATGTTTAGCAGGGTCAGAGCACGCAACAGAGACAAGGGGAGATGGCCGAGGGCTAAAGACACAAGGCATGGCGGACCAGCACTGCTGCGGTCTTATAGGGTCACTACAAAAAGGTTCTTATAGTCAGAAATATGTTGGGTAACCAGCGAGATTCAACCAACTGCAGTAAACACAATCAGTGTCTCTTGAAAGTCACTCTCAATCACCGTCAAAGCGTCAATAATAAATTATTGACGCCTTGGGGGAGGGACTCACTACTTGTGCTAAGTCATATATTAGATACTTTCCATTCCAATATTAATATATGCAAATATGTATTACCCACTATAATTATATTAATAAGTAATAAATAAACACTGTGTACTATACTTACCGCACAATGATGTTGATATCATGTCTGGTATTGTAACTAATTGCAAGCACAACAAATTGCTCGCATCCCCAATTTCATGATGTAATGCGGTCACGCCAATCGGTGGCCGATGTTTTTAGTTTACGTTAAAACCGGCATAAGCTGATTTTAGTTGGCTAGCCTTTGCTGCCTCTCTCTTGAAAGGCTAAGGTCCACAAACGTGTCCTGGACGGATATGCCGTTTCTAGTCCGTTAAGGGACCGTTGGTAGTCCGAGAGACAATCCGTTATGACCCATACCCATAAGGACTTACGGGCGATATTGGCTTCTCTTAAGGGAACGGAGACGACAGTCTATATCTGCCACTCTCTCTCTTTATTGGTGAAAACTTTGACAATGTCATGATGAAATGCTGAACACTCAACAATTTACATTTACACATATTTATACATATATACATATAGTGCATGTATGTTTTCTGTGCGTGTGAAAGATGTGTATGTAAAAGAGGCACAGGCGGTGTATGTGTTTGTTTGTGAAAAGAAGGTGCGAAGTAGAAATGATTGGTGTTTCTTGGGAGAGAAATAAGTGTGTGGAGAGAGTTACCCTTAAAAATTAGAGAATGAGTGGAGAATGGTGTATCTTGAAGGCACAAGAGACTAGAGTAAGGTGCATACTACAATGTCGTTACAAGTTGCGAGGTCGGCCGTGTGAGTTAATCCGTTTTTTTTTTTTTTTTTTTTTTTCGAGTATGCGGCCCCTCACAATCCTAAAACAAGTAATACGACAATGACTCCTGAAAGTACTTGATTTAATGATCCTCAAAAGTGGTATTTTCTCTGGAAGACTGATAGGGACTCCTTGTATCATATTTGTTATTTTATACCCATATCTTCTTGCTTGCAATAGTTGAGAAATCTGAATATATGTGACACCGAAGAGGGACAGTGTGTGAATCTACAGCAGCAATTTTGGGTGTAAGATTTGGGCATGCAATGAATACTGTAGTTTTATTTGGAAAGTAAAAATAATTGGAATAATGGACAGTTGCATGTCTGGATGTAGGATTGACAATGTTTTGGAGCAGAAAATCCTGGAATATTGAGACAATCTTTATTAACGATGCTGGACAAGGACCTGTGAGAGCTTGATAATGTGAGAAAAGTTTAGCTGAACATTGTGTGTGTGTGTGTGTTTTTTTTTTAATTTTTTTATTGCGTTGAAGATCATATTTCCTTTCAAACCATCTCTCAAAAATAAATAACTTATTGTATCAATAGTTTAAATATCAATTTGCAAGTCCGTATTATTCATCATCGGCAATTACATCTTAATATATATATATATATATATATATATATATATATATATAGCTCTGAGGTGAACGGAATGTCAGTTACTACTGATGCTATGTTGAGATAGGAAGTTAGGAGAAGATACTATAAGGGAACACTATCGTTATTGGAAAATGGTTTAATTAAAGTTCCTGTCAAGTTTAGCTCTGTGTATTATATCCATAAATTGTCATATTTTCAGCAATGTGGAAGTAACATGCCCAGAAATTGCAAGAACTAAGACTTATATAAAGGTTTCTGTTCTGTAATTTAACTCCAATAGTTTCGTGGACATTTCTTGCAGCAGCAGTAGGAATGTGTCCAGTGATTCTTTTAAGGTGCCATGTTTTTCACTTAGGCATTCTATTTTATTAGTAATTTCAGCAATCGTCTTGTAGACCTCGTTTACATTGGACTGAAGGTCATCCAGCTTTGGTAGGGACAGTTGAAGTGTGTTTGCTGTTTCTCAAATCAGCATATAATCCTAAGTTTGCGATTCGTAAACCTGCAAGACCACCTATGACTGCTGCTACTGCTACTCCTCTTTTCGTTCTTTTTTTATACGCTTAGAAAAATGTTGTTCTAATTTAGATATTTTTGGTTCGATCACAATGGTTCGCTTCTAAAATCTTGTGTCCGGTTCTTTTGTATTCTCAAGCTTATTTTCACATTCTTTACTTCTTTTTAATAAAAGGTAATGTTTCCGATCTGTGTCACGTTTTCAAGGTTCAGCAATATTGTAACTGAATGATTCATTAAGATCATGTTTCCAGCTGTTCTTACTAAGGCGCCAGTCCTCACAGGGTCTCATGCCAATACTTATGCAGCTAACTGGATACATGTCACCAATCTCATATTTGTTTGTAGAAAGTCACAGTCAAGTCAGTCAACTCAGTTAACTCTACTCCCAATTCACTCTGCTTGACATGCCTAGCTGTGGAGTACGCTGCAAAAGCTGAGTAAGTCTTCTAGAGTGCAGCGTTTTAGTTGTCTGCTTGGATCATGGTGAGGCACAGGCTGGCACCAAGGTGAGCCGGACGCTTGTAATAGTATAAGTAAAGTGAGCGGATCGATAATCTTACGATTCTGTACATTCACCAGGAGGCCAAAATGGTTAATTAAACAGAAATCGGCACTTGACACACTGTTGTCATTTAGAAGGTCCACTTACAAGAGCAGCGAAGATTGAGCTCCTTGCACAGGAATTTTGTTGTTGGCTGGAGGTAAGGAGCACCAGGATGCCGTTGCAGGGAGAACACTAATTTCAAATCCCTTGTCGATGAGAAACTTGGTCTTGGAGAGTGGGTCAAAGACGTGGAGCAGTGTGGAAGCACGGCGAGCATTAAGCGCCCGTATTGGTCGCTTGACTGATTCAAAGAAGTAACATCGAAGTTACAGGGCGGCTGGCATTTGTGGGCAACTCTACCAAATCTGCGGTGACTGGCAGAGGCACGAGAGGTGACAGACCTGCTGAATGAAATCATGAAGTACACAAATACTTTTCACCAATGATTCAGATACTTCAACACTAGTCGACATCGATGTCTGAAGTACACCAAATTTCTTAGATAGCATTCCAAAGGCACACTCTACTGTTCTTCTAGCCCTGCTGGTCCGATAGTTATATATATATATATATATATATATATATATATATATATATATATATATATATATATATATATATATATATATATATATATACTATATATATATATATATATATATATATATATATATATATATATATATATATACTCTTTTGGAGTAGTACAAGTTCTTTCTAGGAATCGCAATATATGAGGGGTAACCTCTAGAACGAACGGCTGCAGTCTGCTGGAGAAGCCTATAGCTACCCCCTTGACATGGTTACCATTGCTCATGCCGGACCAGTAGTAAGTGATAAAACTATTGCTACTGATCTCGCCACTGCCAGAGCTCTCGTCTCACGGAGCCCCACCGTATCCACCCTCAGTCTACTGAGCTCGGCCGGTAAAATGAGGTAATCGGTGATCCGCTGAGAGGCTCGAGACGTTCCAGGAGTCCACAGGTAGAACCCTTTGAAGGTTTATCCTATTAGAGGGCCGAGCAGGCGACCATTGTTTCAAAGTTACTTGGTGTTGTATCATATACTGTTAATAAAATCGATATTTTTGTGATGATCATGTAAAAGCTCTTGAAAACAATACATTCAGTGAGTGCAAATAACACTCAATTATAAAGAGAATAGGTCAACATCACATTACCAAATATATTACATAATTACGTAAATCTTTATACACTATGCACATACAAACCTATTACAAAACATTAACATCTCAACACTCTTAGTTCAGGCCTAACTCTATATATCTTACTGGTTGTTGCAGCCTACTACTTAATCATTTTATAATTATGTTACCTTATACGTACGTATACAATGATTTTGAGACGGCCTAATTCCTATGCATATACTATTATTTTGAGAAAATCTAATTCCTATACATATGTTATCATTTTGGGACTGCTTATTTCATTCAGAAAATTATCTTTTCAAAAGATTCTCCATATCAATCCTTCACGTTTGTTATTCATATACAGGGTGGCTGGATGGCATAGTTGGTTAAGGTGGGTCATCTTGGGCCTCCGGTGCTGGCGGCCCGGGTTCGAATCCTTACCAAACCTAGTTACCCAGTGGGAGATGTAGCGCTCTCCCGTTAATCCTAGTAGTGCCATATGACCGAAGCTGTTACGCCCCCTAATGGAATCATTTCCATTTTTTCTTTTAACCAAACAATGTGTTTTTTTTTTAAGGAATTTGTGGGCTAAGGAAACCTTCTAATGAAGGCCTCCTATCTGAAAGCCTTGGGAACCGTTACCCCGAGTGGACACCCAATCTCCACTCAGACCGTAGCCAGGATTCGAACCAAGCCCCTCAAAGCGCAAGCGGTCCCACTTTACCACGGCGGCTCCATATATAGAATTCTCCCACAGGCGTAGTACTTGTCATTGAACGTCAGTCAGGGTGTGGGACAGCTATCTTTGAGGGCGGTGCTGAAATGGGCGTTGGATTTTTATTTTTTTAGAGTATGTATTTTTCTTCATTGTACTTTTTACTTTACCTTTTTTTTCAGCTCTGACTCCGCCTTCATGGCTTACTTTCACTTTATCTGTCTTGTCTCTTACATCATTATTGTTAATTCCTGTTTGTTTTAGGCCTTGGGCCTTTATGGCTTTGGTCATGTTGTTCCTGCGTCTTGAATCTGTGTGTTTGTTCTTTTCCTCCGCTTCCTGGGTATCGAGTGCTAATTAAGTTTCCCTTCCTTATTCATGGATCTGTGAGATGGTGGTAGAAAGATTTACATGATCATTCTGGAGGGACTGACATATTATTCTCGATTTTATCCGTCTTCTACATTTCTTCTTTCTTATCACTTCTCTCTCTCCTTTCATTCTTGTTCTCGTGATAAAGTGGAATCGCTTGTGCTTTGGGGGTCTTGGGATCCCTGAGCGCATGGGCTCAAGTCCTGGCCACGGTCTGAATGGAGATTGGGCATCCACTTGGGGTAACGGTGCCCAAATGGGTTGGCTTTCTGATAGGAGGTGTCCATTAGGTGGTATCCTTTAGCCCTTACATTCCCATAAAAAGCCCAGATTGTTTAAATAAAAAAAAGTACATACGCAGTAGTGTGAGGTCACCACAGGTACTCCCTTAAGCATTAATGTACGTGTAATAACACTTGAACGGTGTTGTGGATCCTGAGACTGTGCCTTAGAATGACGGCTGGGCGACAGGCATATTTTCTACCGTTGCATTTCTGCACTAATAAATTACACATATATAATGACTAAACATATACAAAAAATGGAATTATACATAACCAAGACTGAGAGAGAGAGAGAGAGAGAGAGAGAGAGAGAGAGAGAGAGAGAGAGAGAGAGAGAGAGAGAGAGAGAGAGAGAGAGTTTATATATTTATTTATTTAGTTATTTATTTATCTATTTATTTATTTATTTATTTATTTAGTGTGTGTGTGTGTGTGTGTGTGTGTGTGTGTGTGTGTGTGTGTGTGTGTGTGTGTGTGTGTGTGCATGCGTGCGTGCGTGCATTTTCCTAATACCTGACACAATGCACACACAATAAAATTAAGAGCTCACGTCCCTAAGTTTACAGGTTGATCACAATCCTTGACAACTATTTGCAGCACAACACTGAAGTGACATGACATTTACCGACAAGCGTCTTTTGATGACAAACCTCACCAGTAATTACTAATATGTTTAACACTTCGTTCAATACCCATCAGTCCACGGTGAAGCCCAGGTCACGCAAAGCGCGTACTGTTCTACGCACCAAAGGTTCCTTGTACCTAAGGATGGAACCTTCTAAGACTGTGTTGTTTAGAAATGAAGGGCACACTTTTTTCAGCTCGGGTTTACAATCTGAGCGATAATGCTGCAAGTGGACCAGATCTGTGGGCATGTTTTCAAAGGAACAGCCTCCCTCCAGACAGGCAATGGGGTAATGGTTATGGAGAACATGGATTCGTTGAGGATCGTGGAAGCACTTCACATAACTACCAGGCTTGGTGTAGTTAAAGGCCCGGTACACGTGCTGGAGGAAGTACATATAGCGTGGCACGTCCTCCGCCCACCCGTGTTTCTCCTGCATGGAGTCCAGGAAATACACGTGACGAGCGACGTACGAACTTCTCGGGTGGCTACTTCCTGACATGACCTGTGGTGCTATTTTCTTCATCAGCATCTCCCAGTTCTGTGATGTTCTTGGCATGATAATCTCGTCTGTATCGATTAGCACGATGAACTTGTATCGGTTCATATTCCTGTACAGGCAGTCGTTGTATGGAATGACTTCGTTTTGACGTTTATGTACCACCTTATGTCTCAAGTAAATGTCCAATAAATCACGGTCGTTGGGTTGGTCACCAGGCAATGTCAAGCCTCTCACTTCAACTTTTCCTTGAGATTCATAATATCTGAATATCTTAGACATGTTAGAATGGACACCCATGTCATAGAGGAACACTTTGTGAGCCCCGAGAAGGAACAACAGCTCCAGCCACTCTACCATTCTCAAGCTATTGTCTTTTGTGCCACTCATTCCTTTGACACAAAC
>CM035215.1:5852917-5875417 GCA_020233015.1 Callinectes sapidus | reverse complement strand
TTTCCTGTCGCCGCGATTTTTGAGCGACAGCTGTCGGGAGTCGCCGCGACAGGAGTCGCCACGTGTGAACACTATAGCGACTTTCTCGCGACAGGTGTCGAGCAACAGGTATCGCCTCGTGTGAACCGCTTTATCTTTTCCTCAGCGACACAAGTGTCTGAAGCAAGTAACAGTAGTCCCTGTTCTTCCCTTCCCCTCCCCCCCTCCCTACTTTCTGTATCCTTATTTTTATTCCAAAGCTGAACGTGTGCAACAACTAAACTTGTTCTCGTGCCCACATTCATGAATCTTTCGAGTTTTCCACCATCCTGTCAAGACTTTATAGTCACTCTCTAACTAAATTAATCTGTGTTGTATACCTGTCACCTAACATCTCTGACAATAACTTAAAAAAATAGAGCACATCTTTCTTTCATACTGCAGAGATCTCCATTCTCGAAGACTTCAATGTTCACCACAAGCGTTGGGTTCTTTCTTCTTTTACTGACCCTTCAGCCCATAAATTCCCGTAAAAAAGCCCACATGGTTTAAATTAGAAAGAAAATAAGCTGGACTAGCTTCCCCCCTCCCCCCAGACTGTCATCTCAGTAGTCTGGTACAGGACTCAAATGTGCTTTTTGCCTCCGGCAGCAATCAACAAAATGGTCGCAAGCCAGGTTCTGCCTCACTTCACGGCTACTATTACTATTGACCAGCCTCCCAGAGCTACCATCTACTTAATTGTGTGTAGGGTACAAAGAAATATACTGAATAAAATGAGTCGCCACATACCACTCTTCCGTGAGAAAGAATTGCTAGCCACGTTCCAGGATAAAACATCTACACTAAACAACATATAATTATGAAGATTGCAGTATTATCAGCTAGCGCCCTCTCGAAAACGACAGACGAGCCATCCACGCTCATAGAATATAACAGCACCTGAGTTGGGCAGTGCTATTTACAATCTCCAGCATGATGAAATCAGCTTCTTGACCATGTTGGAACTCATGAGAATGCACATTCCACCACTCTAAAACTACAAATACACAGACATAGTCTTCTGACCCCAAGTCTACACAAGCAAGGAAGCCAGTAACGTCTAATGTGCATAATACAGCAAAGACGGCACTGCACTCAACATGCACACAAAATGGCCGCTAGTCCTTTCCTTCACGAATTTGATACTTGTGCTGTGCAGGGGAGTTCCAGCTTCTAATTTCTCTAGGGCAGTGGATCAAATTGACTTACTTACATTAAGTGGGTCAATTTGAGGCTTCAAGACATCACGTACATTTGTCTATCTCTTTTGACCCTATTCGGAGACCGGCACCCGAATGGGCCTTTTTTTCTTGATTGCAATTTTTGTTGCTCTTGGCGGGTTCCTCTACTACTTGAGAACAATCCATCTACACTTTCATTACGAATTTTCTTCTGCTTGAATTATTGTCTTTGCTTGGCAGTGTTCTTTTAAACCAATTGATAATGGTGTTTCACAATATTTTTCCTTTCATTTATAAATTATCTCAACGGAGCTTCTTCTATCCAAAATTACACTCATGAACTCTTCTTGTATTGTTTTAGCGTTATTTGTCATTATCTTGTAGTAATTAAACTATCCACAGGGAGGGGTATAAGGAACCAGGGCAAACTTTGTGTTAACAGTGGAATTGATATGATGGCTCCAAGAATTTTAGCACACGTGATGGCAAGGTGAAGGCTACACCTCACATGAATAATATGAAGACTCCTACACCAACCTTGAAGTTCCCTTCTGACTGCATTTCTATTAAGCTTGTTTGGCGACTGCGTCTCATTTTTTTTCTTTTTTTTCTTTTTTAACACATTTTTTTGTTACATTCATCCAGTAAAAAAAAAAAGAGGAAAAAAAAAGAGCAGAAAATATCTCAATGTTAAAGTGTTACCAATCCAAAAGCTGTTGGCGACAGACGAACACAAGATTGTCTCAGGAAGCGTTGCCAACAGCTTCTCAATCTTTATGGTTCCAATCATTTGGATGTTTCCTGCTCCTTTGTATGGTTATGCCAGCTACCGCAAACTCTACCTTTTGCAGACTTTCCTCACCTATTCTCCAAATCGATGGCTGTGCGCAGGCTTGACTTTATATCTCGTGTCGTCTCCAACAACTGTACGCTGAAAGAAGAAGAATTTTGAACGGACTTTTATCTTAACAAAACTTGATATCTATCAATGCTAAGGGTGTCATAGCAGATGGCTGGTCATTGGGGTTGTTCCTGTGCCGATGGTAGGCAGATGGGAAGGCTGTGGGACTATTGCATGTTAAAGACACCTTTTCATTCAAGACTTTTCCTATGAAAGTCTAGCTTGTGAATTAGAAATGTAATTGGCATCATTAGCTTCATTTTGAAGTTGGTTGTTCAAAGGGAAGGATTTGATGCATGGAAGGGAAAGAAAAACACTGACACCTTTACTCTGTTTCCCTCACGATACTAAAGATGAGAGACTATCTCAATTGAAGTCTTAAATTTTCTCATTAACATAACTTTTCTTGGAAAATTTGAAAGCACCATCTTATTTAGGAGTAATCTATGCCCGACAAGACATCTTATTTGAAGCATTAGCTAACAATGGAATATGAACCATGAAAAATCATTCCTTAACTTATTCTAGCTATTTCGAAATCTATTTCTGTGGTTATATATTTATTTTTACCATAATGTGGTTGATGGGAATGTATTTTGATTTTTGCATGACATGATACTGATTTATGTGTGTGTGTGTGTGTATGTGTGTGTGTGTATATATATATATATATATATATATATATATATATATATATATATATATATATATATATATATATATATATATATTACCAGATTTTATTAGCATAATTTTTGTTAAACGTCCATCTCTGCTAGAATTAAAGAGACATTGAAGGATGATCTACTTGTAACTGTTCTAAGATTTTTTTATTTATTTTATTTTTTATTTATTTATTTGTTTATTATTATTATTATTATTATTATTATTTTTTTTTTTTATTTATTTTTTTTTTTTATCATTACATCAAAACGTTGTGTGGCCAATAGGCAGCCTAGTTCAGTTCGATGATACTCCTCCAGTACAACGACCTTACTTGGATTACCGTTTGCAAATTTGGGTGTTTTGTGTCGTGTTTACCAGTAACTTGCCTCCACCATAAGTTCAGTGTTGTATACATGCAGGATGTTATTCATCTGTCTCTGGAATACTACTTCAGTGTATGATGAGATTAGTATAGTCCAATGCCTCAAAAATCCAATTCCTCCAACAATCAACTCAGGCAATTTTTTCCTCTTCTTTAGTGACACTCAATTGTCCACCTCTTCTACGCTGAACATCCTTGGCCATAATATAAACTGGAAATTCATATCTCACTCTAGCCAAAACTACTTCAATGAAATTAGGTGTTCTGAGCAGTCTCCACCAAATTTTCTCACCTCCCTAATTGTAAACTGTGTACAGGGGACGGGATATATACCAAGTTTCCTTGGTATTTGTCCAGGGATAACGAGAAAACTGCCTATGTCTTGGTTCACGTTTTTTCTTGCTATTTTGAATTTTGTATTTATGAGATGTTGTTACCCTCTGGCTTGGTGCTATAGTAAACTTATTGTATTATTTAAGTCAGGAAACAGGATGATGTGCAATAATTATAGAGGAATCAGTATAATGGACACACTCTCTAAGATCTACGATATACTCTTACTGAACAGGTTAAAGCTTTGGTGTCACATAGATCAATGTCAAGCTGGTGCCCAGAAAGGCAGAGGATGCTTAGAACAAATAGTAACCTTGAGATTGTTATGCGACTACGTAAAGTATAAGAAAGTGAAGTTGTATGTTCTTTTTGTAGATTTCAGTAAAGCCTACGACAGAGTCCCCCGAGAAAAGCTGATAGAGAGATTAAAAAGTTTTGGATGCGGTAGAATAATGTTGGAGGCTATTAAAGCCATGTACAAGAGCACTAAGAATATATTGAAATCGGCAACTATTAATGCATCAATCGGCGTTCGTCAGGGGGCTCCGTCCAGTTGTTTACTCTTTGTAATATACATTGATCATATGGTGCGAATGATTAAGAAAGCAGTTGGAGATGATGGTTTTTTGGGTATGTTGCATGTATTGTTACTGATGGATGATGCTGTCATAGTGGCAACTAGTAGAGAGATGTGCTTGAAGAAAATGGAACGAATTTTGTACCAGACTGAACGAATTTTGCCGAGAAAGTGGAATGAAAATTAATGAAACTAAAACAAAGTTTTTCGTAATTAACGGTGATGAGCGTGACAAGCAGTGCTTAACGAGCGGTGGAGTGAGTGTGAGCTATACTGGCCAATACCTGTACCTCGGGGCGTGGTTCACGGAGTCTGCCACTATGGACTCTGTAATGGCACTGCATCAAACAGCCAGTGAAGCAATAATAAATAAGTTTTCAATTTTTTGTGCCAGTAATACTACAATGCCATTCATGTACAAAAGAGTTGTGTTTGACGCTGCAGTGACGAGCGCTTTGCTTTATGGGGCAGAGTCATGGTTTACTGGAAAAATGAAAGTGATTGAAAAACAGTACAGTAAATTGGTAAAATGTTTACTAGGGGTTCGAAAAAACACTAGTATTAATCTATGTATGATTGAAGCAGGCATTTTACCTGTACAAGACATTATTGAAAAAAAGAAAATGTAAATTTATTAAGTCTCAAAGAGAACATGTGGATATAGAAAAACCATTCCAGTTTGTGTATAATATGTGCAGAGATGCGAATACACCCGGATATAGATGCTTAGAAAGGTCAGGTTTACCTGGTGATGACACGAACGGACTGCAGAAAATAGTAAATTATGTTAGGGAAAAAGCAACGGGTGCAAGGAAGCTGACTACGTATATAGCAGACATGAATCCCAACATGACAGTGCATCCTGTGTATAGGACAAGAAGTTTTGTGCCAGATTATAAGCGACAAGCATTCACGCGACTCCGCCTCATGTCTCGCAACCTTCGGGTGGAGGTAGGAAGGTGGAGTCGCACCCCGCGTGAACAGCGCGTCTGTCAGTGTGATGGTGTGCAGGTACAGACCGAGAGTCATGTGCTGATAGAGTGCCCTTTGTCAGCACGCTGTCGTGACACCTATAACATGCTGACATTCACTGACATACGAGAACTGCTTCAGGAGAATAATCATGTTCATGAACTGTGTGGGTACATTAATGATGTATTAAATAATTATTAACTTCTTCGTATAGTTTTGTGCTTGACTTTATATAAGTGTATGTTGTTTAGGTTTATTTGGTTTAACTTAATTGTGTTATGACATTATGTCGGCTTTCTTTGTTGTTTCGTATAGTGATTAGTGTTAGCCATTATTATTAGATGGGATTTTTATATTTCAGTTGGACAATAATGTTAAATGTGTTTATTTTCTTATGTATTTGCCAATTCTAATTTTGTCAATAAACTACTACTACTACTACTATGGGGTATGCTTCATATACGTATGGGTCTCCATTCATACAGCTGTTTTAGGTATCATGGAATTAAAAGATTTTCATCTCATCAATTCCTCTTTTTCATCACCGCAGTGTTTCTATCCTCTACCATTATTTTCATGCTATCTGCTCTTCAGGTTTAACCAATTGCATGCCTCCCCTCCGCCTGCCTCGCTATACACAATACTTTCTTCATTCTCTTACCCCCTATTCTGTTCGCCTCTTTTAATACAGATCTGTATTTAAATTCAACTTTTCTCCACTGTGATAAATTGAATTGGTCTTAAGACACATTATGAATACCGTTTGAGATTTATTGCATTGAATTTAAGATTTTTCTTCTCAGGAAAAAAAAAATATTACTTTTCATCATTAAAAGAAAAGAGGGAAACCATCGACCAAAACTCACCAGATGTAAATCAGACAACCAGTAAAGATAAACAAGATAAAGTCCCGCGACCAAAGGCAATGTTTGAATATCTTGCTGCTGAGATTCCATACTGCCCTTGCGAAGATGTGGCGGTGCATTGTAGCTTCTGAAATTTGTACACAGAATTAATATGTTAAGTAGATCATGAACGGTCATGAAATTGTCATTACGGTAGCAAGTGTCAACTTATTGACATTCTTCCTGTTTTCAAAGCCATGGAAAAAGAGGTTTGATTGAAAACTTGAGTTGAAGTTGCAGAGAGGAGAGAAAATGAAGGAGGATTGTTTTGAGATCAAAGCTTTGTGCCAGACTATCAAAAAGTTTTGATATATCTAAGGTAACAGGAAAAGTTTCACCAAAATCCTTAAAAGAAGATGACCAAAACTCGGTAAGAAACCCAAAAGATCATCAATTGGGCATTGACCTGGAACTAAGCCATACTGGCGATCAGATAGAAGATTGTGAAGAGGGAAATGTTTAAAAATCTTCTTATTAAGGAAAGTTTTACGAAAAATAAACAAGCAGGATATTAAAGCTATCGGGTGGTAGTTTACAGGATTAGAACGGTAACCCTTTAAGGAGTGGTAAAGCTGCTTGTCTTGAGTTGTCTGACGTTTATTTGACCAGTGAAACGTATATAAAAAATATCAGAACAGAAAATAATAGTTTGATAGTCTTGTACAAATAATTGAAATCAGTGGAACAAAAATGTAATTTAGATAAAGAAAACACAGTACAAAAATATGTATGAACTTCTTAACACAAGCAAAAAAGAACAATATGAAAAATGATGAGCAAAAGAACAAATATATTGTAGACTTAAGTCAGTCACCCGGTGAGCTAGTTAGTTAGAAGGGGACAATGTTACAACCCCATTTAGGAACAGGCTAAATGTAGGGAAACTTCCAGCAAGAAGGAAAAGCATAAGTCGATAGATTGAGTTGAAAGTTTGAATAAGCAATTTTCTAAGAACAATAGGAGCGACTCCATTAGGATCAAAATCCTTGTCATGTTTTAGGCCAGCTAGTGCATGGAAAATATCATTACGAATTATTCTAATTGGTAGTATACATGTAAAGAGGGAAGCAGAGGGATGAACAAACCAAGAATCACCGAGTAGAGTTTTTAGTGAAGATTTTCGAGGAGAGTCAGCTTTAGAGACAGAAGCGATAGCAGTGGTGCCGTCAAAATCAAATAAAGGAGAGAAAGATGAAGAAGTAAAGTTACTGTATATGTTTTTTTGGCAGATGGCAACATTTTCGAGGGAAGTTGGATCTCGAAAGATTTTGATACTTTTTAGTAATGAAGGAGTTTTTAGCGAGTTGGAGAATAGACGTGGTATGATTTCAGTCAGAAATATAAAGCGTATAAGATGCAGGTGATGAAAGGCTCAAGTACCTTATGTGGGCAACCTATCTGTCATGTAAAGCACGAGAAGAGACTTTGTTAAATTAAGGTTTGGAAGCTTTGTGTCAAGAAAAAGAATAAAGAATGCACGCCACCATGACAAAAACTATCACAGAAATGGGACAATATACAAATATGAGATTGCTATTGGAGGGACCCAACAGAGAAGATGCGGCAACAGCATAAGCAAAAGGATTAGAGGTTAGGAAAGGTCAAAGATGTTAGGCTCATCTTCAAGACTACCAGGAGTATGTGTAGGGTTGGTCTAATCCATGGAAGATAGGCTACCTCACCAGAATGGTCGGTGAAAGAGGAAAAATATGAGCCTGTGGTGAATATTGAAGTCTCTAGGAATGTAGATCTCCACAAAAGCATATAGAGATAGAATGTGCTACACTGATATTGAATAGTTAAAGAATATTTTTTATCGTCAAAGAAGTTAGGGGAGAGGTAGGCAGCACAGAAAAAAAAACCTCTTAGGGAGTGAATTTGAAGTCTTAGTCAGGTGACGGAAAACTCGGAGGATTCAAGAGCGTTCGCATGAGCTCAAGTCAAGTTATAACACGTAGAAGCAGCATCCAGCTCTTCCGGTGGCAATTTTAAATTATTTCAAAATTGTATGATAAAATGTAATGAAACTCCTTAAATGAATGTCAGCTGCATGTGGGAATGGAAAAACTATCTATGGTAAAGTGGAACCGCTTGCGCTTAGCGGGCCTTGGGATCCCCGAGCCCACGGGTTCGAATCCTGGCCACGGTCTGGATTAGGCATCCACTCGGGGTGACGGTTCCAAAATGGGTGGGCTTTCAGATAGAGGTCTCCATTAGGTGTTCTCCTTTAACCCATATATTCCCGTAAAAAGCCCACATTGTTTAAATAAAAAGTTACAAAGATAAGCTTGGGAATACTAGTTAGCTTTTGCATTAGTATGGAAGACAAAATATGGGGAAAGTTGAAATTCCTGCTCGAGACCGTAATAGAATTAGGGTAAGTAATGTCAGGAGAGCAGTTTACTTATACAGTTAGAGATGCAACCTTAAGCCTCAGAGAAGCTTGTTTTATATTGAGAATATTGAAACCCCACATGTAATTATGTGGAAACATCTCTGAATACCTAACATTGAGCGGGAGATACCATGTGAAGCTCCCCATTGATTTCTTTCGAGGATGTCCAGTGTTTAAGATGGATACAGTTGAGCCTCACAAGAGAAAAGGGAATAGGGATAGTTACCTGAATGGTTGAATCTTGTGGATACGAGGGGGATTTTTTTTTTTTTTTTTTTTAAGTCTTTACCGTGTTTGCTCCACTCCAGTCAGATACATATAAAGGTCTGAAGGCAGTCGTTCTGTGGCTTCTCTGTGTGAACTGCTCACTTCTTGAAGATTTGAACGTCTGGCCAATGATGAGGAACAGTAGAGACATCAGCGCAGGAGTTGGTGGTAAACGACTGTAATGAGAAATGTAGATCACAAACACTGCCTTTTTGCTTTGTGTTGAGCACGTGATGTTAGCAGTGATCATGTATTGAGTTAGTGGATGCCTCCTGCCCAGCAAGTGTTTGTGTTTGTCATGCCTCCTATTACCAGTGTGCTGTTGCTGGTGGTGTGTGCGCCCTGCTTTTGTCATGCCTTGTGCTGTGCATTCTTTGTGTTCGTGGAGCGGAGTTAGATTAAGGAAGGATCCGATAATATTGTCTCACATTACTAATTATAACGGAATACCTACAACGAAGACTCATTGGTAAGACAGGACTTCCATATGATGTTCCTAATGATCTATGAAGATGAAAATGCAAGCAATAATTCCATCTAGAACACTTTCTTTTTCATCGATGAGGGGACCGAGCTCTGGCCGCTGCGGCTGGGGTACCTCATCCCCCACGAGACTGCTTGTTTTAAAAAGAATCCTCCATGGATACGAATGTTTGCCCACCTTCCCCAACGTCTTCCGGCCCAGACACCCAACCATCCAATGCAGGACAGCCCGCAAGGGCGGGCGGCACTGGTAACCCGTACTGGCAGACTACGACTTGGGAACCATTTAGTCTAGCCCTTCCCTGGCAGACCTTACTGGCATGGGAAACCCTCTCTTTCCAAAAAGGGGCAGAGCAGGGGTCGGAACCCCCTCCAGAATAGCTCTTAAAGTACTTTGGGCACGCAAGCCCCCCCCCACCACGGCAAGGCGGCTCCCACTAAAGGGGAGTGTCTCTTGAAGCACTGAGTCAAACGCCTTCTTGAGATTGACATAGGCTGCAAGCATTCCCTGTCGAAACTCACGGCGGCGCTCCACCAGTACGCAAAGCGCTAGGATACAGTCAGTTGTTGACTTACCGAACGTGAACCCTGAATGTTCAGGTCTCTGGTGCTTCAGTAGGTGAGTGGGGATCCGCATCAACAGCAAATGGGCAAGCACCTTGCCTGGTACGCTGAGCAGTGTTATTCCATGGTAGTTGTTGCAGTCTTGAAGGTCCCCTTTCCCCTTCCAGATAGGGACGACCAACACCTTCTGCCAGTCAGGAGGAATGGTACCTGAATGCCATACAGCAGTCAAGACAGCATGCAACTCATGGATCATGGCTTCACCCCCAGCTTTGAGCAACTCCGCATTGATGTTATAGATGCCAGCTGCCTTCCTACCCCTCAACTTTGCCACAGCCTCTTTGACATCGTCAATGGAGGGTGCAGTTTCGTCAGTGGGTGGATCAGCATCCAGCGTTTGCAACCCTGCAGTCCGGAGCTGTCTGATCCACCTTGAACAGCTGCTCAAAGTACTCAGCCCAACGAACCATCTGCCCATCTGCGTCCAATACGAAGCAACCATCTGCTGTTTGGATAGCACTCACCTGAGAAGTATACATGGAGCGGAGTTTCTTTAGAGCTCGATAAGTAGGTATGAGGTCATTAGCATTTAAATGGCACTCGACATCCTCAGCGAGACCCCTGACATACCTCTCTTTGTCTCTTCTCAGGAGAGTTCTAGTCCTATGTGACAGAACCCTGTACTGGTCATGGTTCTGGGCAAGTATGGCAGCGCTACTCTCCTCAATACTTTCCAGTGTCTCCACCGAGGTGAAGCCACTCCGTAACCTCGGACGATCCCCAGTGCATTCCTTAACAGCCTCAAGAGTCTCACGTTTGAAGGTAACCCATAGCTTTTCAGGATCCTCAAAGGTGTCGAGCGCTGCCAACCGATTGGAGACTGTCACTGCATACTCTTGGGCACATGTCAGGTCCTTCAGTTTCTCAAGATGAAACACAATGTGGTCACATCTTAAGGGCTTTCTGGACTTGACATGAAGCTTGAGAGTAGCAACAACAAGTCTGTGATCAGTCGCAAAAACCTCGGCACTCCGAAAAACCCTGCAGTTCTAGAGGATCCTCCAACGAGTACTGACAAGGATATGGCCGATCTCCTTCGCTACCCCTCCGGCATTGCTATACCAAGTCCAGCGGTGCAGCGCTGGTCTCTGATACCAGGAACCCGCAATTCTCAGCCTTCTGGATCTTGCAAAATTCAGAAGGAAAGCGCTGTTGTCATTTCTGGTACCAGAACCATGGGGACCAACACATATTTCACAGCCAGCCCTTTCAGTGCCAGTGACAGCATTAAAGTCACCCAGGACAATGAGTGCATCACGACGGGGACACTGTACGACAGGGTCCAGTACAGAGTCGAGTTTGGGGAAGAACATCTCCTTCTCTTCAGTTTCACACACCTCGGTAGGAGCATACTGTACACTGCAACAAGAGACATGAAGCCTAAACTGTGTTTCAGCCTTAATCGCATTATACTCTCATCAACCGGAGTAACCTCTACAACAGACGGCTGCAGTCTGCTGGAGATATCTATGGCCACCCCCTTGACATGGTGACCATTGCTCGTGCCGGACCAGTAGCAAGTAAAACCCTTACTACTGGTCTCGCCGCTACCAGGCCTCCTTGTCTGAGAGAGCCCCACCATATCCACCCTCAGTTTACTGAGCTTATCCGATAAATGAGGCAGTCGGTGATCCTCTGAGAGACTCAGGACATTTCAGAAGCTCACACGCAAAACCCTTTGAAGGTTCACCCCAAGAGTGGTCCAATGTGTAGGCGCCACAGCTGCAGTCCCACCGCCACCCCCAAAATTAGAAATAAAGCTAGGGGGTCCTACTCAGACCCCTACCTCTAACACTGGTGAAGGCTGTGGATGTTTTTTACAGGGAACGGTTGCAAGCAACACCCCAACCAGCTAGGTCAGCCATGGGCAGGGACACTGGTAACCCTGGGGGAAACAACCCTGGCTGCCCAAAAAGGAGGAAGGGGAACCACAGATGAGGAGAGACAGAAGGGGGAATGAGCTATGGGAGTTAGAGGGCACTCACTCCTCACTTGGAAAGAATCCACACACCACCATACAACAGCATTAGAGCAATGAGAAAGGATTTTGAGTTGAAAGAGAAATAAAAGACGTAGTAAGGTAATTTGAAATTCTAAGCTTTTTAGAAAACGCTATTAAAAGATTTTAGTGAGTCTGAGGCAACAATTTAAAACTCGCCAAATCTCTAAAACTGGATGGTGTTACGGCCGTAACATCCAACACCCTTCCCCATTCGACTACCACTACTAGCACCGGCTCCAGGGGTTTGTCAAACTAGTGGAGCACCGACACACTTCACTCGAGCCACAACACTACTCACTGGTTCGGAGCAAGTTTCGGAAGATGGATAGCGAGCTTTGACAGAGGATATATATAAACCTCTTCATCAAGGACTAAACCAGTTGGCTAAGGTCCTCTCCAATGTGACCACGACTACCTTGGATTACCACTGTATCACCATTATCACTAACACGAGGATGAGTATCGCAACCCTTTAGTGTCCCCCATACTTGTCTCAGGATAGATAAGAATATTTATCTGTGTGTTTTCATGTGTGTTTTTAAGTGTATGTTTTTTCCCATTTTTCGTGTTCTTGTTTTATTTTGGAATGTTTAGTAATTAAAGTAATTGTTAAGTTAACTTCCAATATTATTCCCTCAACCTGCAGTAGCGTAACAAACCTTGACAGGACTTTCCAAAGCATATTTCCCTTAAGTGATCATTATTTCTACCAGTGTTCCTGTTTCTTATATATTTTTTTTCTGGGCTTATTTTCCATGTGCTTTGTCGTGTGTATAATGTGAATATTTTTTTTTTTTTGTGACTATACAAAGTGTGATTTAAATTTACCTTGTGTTGAATATCTACTGTTCCATTTGTGATTAAATGGGCTTTGGTAATAACATACTGGTATTATACTTAATAGTTCAGGAAAAGTGGTAAATAGTTCGTGGGTCATCAATATAATTTATCATAATTTAGATATCTTTAGACAGGGATTGTCATAAGTGATATTCTCGAAAGGAAGGATGTTGAACCACCTCTCTAATCTTTCTAAGCGGATCATTCCCTCTTTAGTTAGTGATGACAAATTAGCTAATCTCATATTCATCCGGCTCTATCTATTTTCTCAAGAATCCCGTGCAATTCACTCTCTTATCTAAGTCTCATAAATTAGAGTAATCCGGATCTTAAAGTTAATGCCGCAATCCTCTAGTTTATCGCTCATTCAGTGATTGTACTCTGAAGTTATTACTTAAGTATAATTTTGTGAACTTTCCAAGCGTTGCCACAATTATCTCACTGCCTTAATAATTAGCGTACCTTTATAAACTTCAAGCTCCTTTTTGTTATCATTTTCCTTTTTTTTCACCTTAATTTTGTTAGCATGGCTTCAACTTCATTAAACATCCATGACTTTTGTAATGCTCCCTCCCTAGAATAACTTAAAGCTCATAATCTTAGGAAAGAAGATTGGAAAGCCATTGCTAAACATTTTCAAGTGTCAATTACCACCTAGATGACTAAGGAAGTACTTATGAATATGGTAAATGAGTACCTAGTAAATAGTAATGTCTTAGAGGAGGAAGCAGCTTACCCCGATGTCTGCCTCTAGAGTAGCCAAAGCTCTTAGTTCCCTCAGTGATAGCGACAGTAATTCTAACAGCCAGTTAGAGTTAGAAAGGCTTAAGCTAGAATACCAGTTAAAGATGCAGGAGATGCAGTTACAGGCTCAGAGAGAAAAGGAGGAAAGGGAGATGCAGGGGACGCAGTTTACAGGCTCAGAGAAAAGGAGGAAAGGGAATTTAGATTACAAAGTAAAAAGGAGGAAAGGGAATTTAAATTGATTAATTAATTAATGTTAATGATGTTACCCTATTTTTTCCGTTGTCACAATTTCATATCTATATTTTTACCTCATCTCTCCAATGTCTATCTAGGATCCTGCAAAGTGGAGGCGCCTCTGCTGTTTTGTTTCTGCTAGTTAGGGGGACTGTAGCAGACATTATGCTAATTTTCCTTGGAAGGACTACTACTTCCATGTCAGAAAATAAATACCTGTGATGGGCGCGTAACAGAGGTGATAGTGTCTGGCATTGAGATGTACATTTCTTACTCTTTCTCTCAACCTAAATTTTCAAAACATTGATTTAGCATAAACTGTTTTCATATCATACATGATAGAGGTTGCCCACAAAATGTTCCGGAGCCTTCACTCATTTGAATCTCTCTCTCTCTCTCTCTCTCTCTCTCTCTCTCTCTCTCTCTCTCTCTCTCTCTCTCTCTCTCTCTCTCTCTCTCTCTCTCTCTCTCTTTTCTGGCCGAAATCATGTTCTGTTTTTTTTTTTCTGCAACTCGCCAAAAACTTCTTGATTAATAGAAAGTTTTAAAATATAAGAAGATCCAATTCTCCCCGAAAATCATGTCACCAGCTAAAAATATCTAAAACAACTTTGCTTCTCCATCTTTTTCTTCTTAATTTTATCCTGATGATACCATTGCCATCTCATCTGTTTCTGAGGCTGAACTATTCTCACAAAGTTTTTGCTAAATGCTTTACATGAAAAGTCTTGTTCCTCCCTCTCATCCCCTGTCTGATTACTTCCTGGTTTCTATCAAAACCTTTTGGAATATGCTTTTCCATGCCCTTGCTGGACCTGGGAAAGCTTATGATAGGGTCCCTTTTATTGTTCTCGTAAAAATTCTTAAACATTGTCAATTCACAATATTTTATTTGATCACTTTACTGGTGATTTTCTTACTTTCCTTATTGGGCATTAGCCATTGTTACGTTACTGTAAGTTAAAGACCATGTGAGTGTAACGTAAACAAATAAAAAAAAAACTTAGTGCAGGTTGAGGGGAATAATATTGGAAGTAAACTTAACGATTATTTTAATTACTAAACATTCCAAAACAAAACAAGAACAAGAAAAATGGGAAAAAACATACACTGAAAAACACACATGAAAACACACAGATAAATATTCTTATCTATCCTGAGACAAGTATGGGGATACTAAAGGGTTGCGATACTCATCCTCGTGTTAGTGATAATGGTGATCCAGTGGTAATCCAAGTTAGTCGTGGTCACATTGGAGAGGGCCTTAGCCAACTGGTTTGGTCCTTGATGAAGAGGTATATACATATATAACCTCGGTCGAAACTCGCTTTCCATCTTCCAAAACTTGCTCCGAACCAGTGAGTAGTGTTGTGGCTCGAGTGAAGTGTGTCGGTGCTCCACTAGTTTGACAAAGGCCTGGAGCCGGTGCTGGTAGTGGTAGTCGAATGGGGAAAGGGGTTGGTTGTTATGGCCGTAACAATTCCCCCCCCCCTACCCCCACATAAGACCGCAGAGGGATCACGAAGAAGGTTATGTGGGAGATCTTGAGAGGGTGTCTGCCAGAATGTTGTTGACTCCTTTTATATGCTGAAAATGGAGGTTGTAGGGTTGAGTTAAGAGGGTCCAGCGGAGAATTCGTTGATTCTTATGTTTCATCACTTGGAGGAAGGTGATTGGATTGTGGTCCGTGAAGACTTTGATGGTCTGTGGGCTGGGATGGAGGTAATATTCAAACTTTTGGAGAGCCAGAACCAGTGTGAGGGCTTCTTTTTCAATGGTGGAGTAGTTGAGTTGGTGTTTTTTGAGCTTGGCGGAGTGGTAAGCGACATGGTGGAGAATGCCGGTTAGAGGGTTAGCTTGTAGTAGTACAGCTCCCGTACCCACTCCGCTAGCGTCAATTTGTAGGTGTAAAGGACGTGAGTGGTCAGGTGTTCAAACCACTAGGTGTTGGAATGCCTGTTCGCAAGCTGGGGTCCAGGTGAAGGGGACAGATGCGCTGGTGAGGTTTGTCAGCGGGGCTGTCACGGTGGAGGTGTTGCAGAACCTCCTGTAGAATCCGGCTATCCCCAGGAACCTCATAAGGGCCTTCCTTGTGGTCGGAGTGGGGAAGGCTGGTATGACCTCCACGTTGGCCTCCTTAGGTCTTACGGTGCTATTCCCGACCACATGTCCCAGATAGCCTACAGAAGACTTGCCAAAGCTGGATTTGACCAGGTTGATGGTGAGCCCAGCCTCCTGTAGTCGTGTCATTAGGGATCGCAGATGCACCAGATGTTCCTCCCAACTCTGTGATGTTATTACGAAGTCATCCAGATATGGTGATGTTCCTTCCAGGTTTTGAATTATGTAGTTGATGGCTCTCTGGGAGTTGGCAGGAGCGTTTGAGAGTCCAAAGGGTTTCACTATTTACTGGTATAATCCAAAGGGCGTGATGAAGGCTGAGAGGGATTTAGGTTGATCCGATAGAGGAATTTGGTAGTATCCTTTGAGGAGGTTGATAGTGGTTACATAAGGGGGCTGTCCTATACTATCTAACAAATCGTCAATAAGAGGCAGAGGATAGGAGTCAGGAACGGTTACTTTATTTAGTTTTCTATAATCAGTGAAGAAACAACTACTACCATCAGCCTTCGGAATTAACAGACAAGAAGTCCATGGTGATATGCTTGGTTCAGCTAAGCTGTTATTAAGGAGGAATTCAACCTCCTTTTTCATTGGGTTTTCCTTTAAAGGAGATGTACGATAAGCAGGTTGTCTAATTGGTTGAATTTCTGCTGAAATTAATTTTGTCATGTTGAATAACATGGCAAAGACCAGGGAGATCAGAAGTTACATTAGGGAAGTCATTTATAAGTTCTTTTAAATAATTTTTTGAGGGAGATTAATAAGAGAAAAATACTCATCCAGAGTTGACAAAATATGGCTATTGGTTGGTCTCCCTGGAGGCGAAAAGATGTCAAATTCCGCATCAGATTCATCCTGAGGAGCATAAGTTACCGACTCCTTTCCTTTGACATTTACATGAGCAACAGATAGCACATTGGTTGTGGAGTCTTCCTCTGGTTCTCTGGAGAGATAAGATTTCATAAGATTTATATGCACTAATTGAGTATCCTTATGACAGTCAGGGGTATGCACTATATAGTTTAATGGACTTAGTTTTTTAGCCACTACATAGGGACCAGAAAATTTACTTTGAAGTGAATTACCAGGAGTGGGAAGGAACGACAAAACTTTATCCCCAGGACTGAAATTTCTTAATTTACTTTTGCGGTTAGAAAGTTGCATTTTATTTTGGGTATTGAGGAAATTAGTTTTGGCAAAAGATCTTACTTCATGTATTCTATATTTAAGATTACAGATGTATGATGAAATACTAGGGCTTGAGGAAGAATTTTGAATGAACCATTGATCTTTTAGATTTTTAGAGGCCTTCTGATCTGTCTACCATATAGTAACTCGAAAGGTGAGAATCCTAAAGAGTCCTGGGGGCTTTGTCTCATAGCAAAAAAGTAAGAAGTCAGTTTTTTCAGCCCTATCTTCCTGGTGTTCCAAACATTATTTCTTAAGCATTGTTTTGAAAAGCTGATGGAATCTCTCCAGACAGCCTTGGGATTGTGGGTGGTAAGCCGATGAGGTCACGTGTTCGATATTTAACTCCTCAACAATCTGTTGGACAAAATGGCTGGTAAAATTGCTACCTTTATCCAATTGAATAACCTTGGGAATGCCTACAGAAGTGAACAGGTGGAGGAGCCATTTTATTACATTTTTTAAAGAAATATTCTTAAGAGGGTAAGCTTCAGGATATCTGGTAGTGGTGTCAATGATGGTGAGCAAATACTGATTGCCCCTTTTGGTTTTAGGTAAAGGACCCACACAATCAATTACAATTTTTTAAAAGGTTCAGTGACTACAAGAATGGGTTTAAGAGGAGCTGGGACAATATGGTCATGTGGTTTTCCTACTAGCTGACATACATGACGTTTTTACAAATTTGGAGACATCCTGTTTTACACCTAGCCAGAAAAAATGTTGAAGAACCTTTTTGTAAGTTTTCTTTATTCCTGGGTGTCCTGATATTCCATCATGACCTAATTCTATTATGGCTGGTCTTACAGAGGAGGGGATGACCACTTGGAGAGTTTCCGCCCATGAATCGAGTCGTACCAGCTCAGGGGGCCTGTACGCTCTCATCAAAACTCCATCCTGATAGCAAAAACAGGAGATTTATTTAAATCCTTATCCTCTGTGGCTACATGTCTTATTTTGATTAGTGTAGAGTCCTGTCGTTGAGCAAGAATTAAGTCATCTTTTGAAATTATATTATCATATAGTCCTTCAGAAGGAAGAACTGTAGTTTGGGTAACAAGAGAATATTTATTCTTGTTTTTCTGAGACCTGCTGACAACAAGAAGAGGGAAACAAATCGGGGGTGGTTAAATCTAAGGTCTTAGATTTCATCAAAGGGAGATTCCACAACTGTTAAATTTGGTATTACTAGATTTCATGCTAGGTCATTACCTAATAACATATGAACAACTGGTACTGGTAATTCTTTAGATTCTATGGCTACTTAGACTTTACCTTTGATGAGAGGACACTGGAGATAAATGTTAGCCAAAGGGTAGGAAGGATGAGATGAAAGATCTAAAAGGATTACTTTCTCATCAGTATAAGCACTTGTTATGTTGGGAAGTACGTCTTTACTCAGGATGGTTTGTGCAGTGCCAGTGTCTCGCAAAATTTGGATGGGATATGTCCTGCCTTCACTACCAGTCAGGGAAACTTTTTTCTGAAAAGATGTAAAGTTGGAAAAGTTTCTGGGGAGAATCATGAACATAAGCGGTGGCCACTGGCTTTTTAGGTCCAAAGTTGGACCTGGGAGGTACAAATGGATTCTGACTTTGAGAAGATTTACAATTAAGATGTCTGCAATTTTGTATTGTATGGCCAGGCTTCTTACAGTATGAACAGTAATTGATATTTGGGGAAAACCTGGTCGGCCTACCACCCGCGCCTACAAAACCTTCCCCAGGATTAGACCTAACAGGGTACTGTGTGCCACGACCCCGACTACCACGGGATCCCATTAACAAGGCAAAGGCATCAGCCACCTTGGCAGCTTGCATGAGTTCACACTCCCCCCGTTCCTCCACGTGTCTCAAGATATTAAATGGCAACTTATTCTTCCATTCCTCCATAACAATTAGATTTAATAGTTCGGAAAAAGTGGGGGTTTTCGTTGCCTCGAGCCATTTCATAAGTTGTCTCAATTTGTCACAGGCAAATTCCACGAAAGTATGCGATTCTGGTTTTGTGTAGTTCCTGAATTGTTTTCGGTACCCATCAGGTGTTACAGAGTAGGCATCTAAAATAACACTTTTGATCTCAGTATAATTGTCCTGATCACCTAAGCTGTTGTACACTCTATAGGCTTTACCCGCTAGTTTGGGAACAAGGAGGGACACCCACTGATCTTCAGGCCACTCATTACGTTTCGCTACCCTTTCAAAAGCTTTAAAGGATCCGTCAAAATCTGATTCATCAAAAGTGGGGACTAAGGGAGCAGCACCAGCAGGACTAAAAGCTGACATTTTTTCCTTCAAGTCTAACTCTTCCTGCCTAAATCATTATTTACATTTAACTCCTGAATCCTGAATTCCCTCTCATACCGTTGCATTTGTAATTTGAATTCCCTTTCCTCCTTTTCTCTCTAATTACATTAACAAAATTGGAGGTTAGGAAAATGTCAAGAATTACTATTATCTCCTAGATTGTCAAAAAATACGAGTTGGTAGTTGCACCAGTTGCTCTATGTAAATGGAAAATAGCAAATTTAAAACCTAACTAAGCAGGTTCGTCAGTGAAGGGGAAGCAAAACCAAAACAGGTGGTGAATATTGATGAATGGAGATACTCACAAAAGAAGGGAGAACCAGAATGTGCTCCACTTTGAAAATAAAGAAACCAAATATTTCCTTATACTCAGAAGAGTTGGGTAAGATATAACACCCACTCCGGGATGTTAGACTATAGGGTTATCTTCTAGGTACAAGCCAGGTTATTGACACACATTCTCTTCTTCTGGGTGCTTTACTTGAAACATATGGCGAATGGTCCAACTGCAAATATCTCCTAAATTAGCCAAATAATATCTAACAAATTTCATTACATGCTTCTTGAGGTCTACATGCATGGTGTGTATCATGAGTAGGAATAATCACTTATTCAACATCTTGAACAGCAAAACATCAGTAAGGCATACGTCCCCCCCCCCCCCCCCCCAAAAAAAAAAAAAAAAAAAAAAAAAAATTCGTTAAGGCATTCGGGTAACTTAAGAAATGTACTACTATATATGAATATACAAGGTAAGCTTGAAAAGTGATGAATTAATCAAACATGCTATAACAACAGTCAACTTCATCACTATATAACATTCTAGAAAGTACTGGCATGACTAATGACGCTATGACAACCAAAACTATGTTGAATGCACGTTCGTAGTTTATCGAACAGCACAATAACTGTAGGTACTCTCACCAAACTCTGCCGTTCTTACAGGTGCAGTACACAGGTATGATCCACATGTAGTTTACAGGTATAGGGTAATAGTAATCCACATGTATAGTCCAGAGGTCTGAATTACAAGCAGGTGTAGAAGTGTACGGCTGGGATATCACGGAGAGACTGCCGGCTTCCAGTCATTCCCCTATCCAAACGGTTTTGCCGCTAGAGTGTAGCACCTAGGGTAGTGTAGTGTAGTGTATATCCAAGGGGTCCGGGACAGGGACACAATATATTGTAACTTATAGTGAAGCGTAGTGTAATGTAGTGTAGTGTAGTGTAGTGTAGTTTAAAGGTGTAACATTGTTGCCACCAGGATTAAGGCTTAATGATATAAACAATGATGGAGACAAATTAATGCACAATGAATACTACCTACCTATAATCACATAATAGATATACAGTATAGGTAAACTTATTTCTAGAGTGACTGTAATCGTAGCCTGAAGGTGGAAAACTCAGAAGATTCAAGAGCATCAACACCAGAGCATGTTAATGGGCTAAATTATTTATGAAGCTCAGCCACCAGATGGCTCTACAAGCTAAGCGATAACCGAACCAAAAATGACTTCATCCTTACCGTGATTTACCTACGGTTATAAAAGCAGTTACGTGTCAAAGTATCTTCATGCACGAGTTGGATAATGAAAAAGCTTCACAAGAAAAATATAGCATGAGAGAAAACATTTCTCTCCTTTATGTATTTTCCTCAGATGTGAAGCCAAACTGGCACTCTCTCATCTCACATTTTTTTGGCGTTTATAAACAATAAAGATGCAAGATCAACACTTCTAGGCCTCTCTAGATATTTGATTCACATTAGAGTATGGAAAATAAATATAGGTTTTAAGTGTCAACTTCTCTTTTGGCGGATATGTAATGTTAATAATACTGAATAGTTCAACAGCGGATATCCGAGGTCAGAGACCGTCAGTCATCTGAGATCAGATATGACTCATAATTGTTTTTATTTCGTCCGAGGAGGACCTCATCACGGCGCTGTCTGCTGTCATTCCCACAGATCATGCTTCAGTATCACCTGCGTTACCAGAGCCCTCCCACGTTCTCCCGCCCTCCAGCTTGAAACACGTCAACTTGTAAACACACCTTGCTGCTGGTCTTGGATTAAGGACAGTCTCCTGAATCTTAAGTGGCAAGATTTGCCTCACTTTGATACTCGTCAAAATAGAGACTGATACACTCTGAACGAGTACTTTTTTTTAGCTGAATAGTGCACACTGATTATGCTAAACGGGTGAACAACACAATATTAGTTTAATCTTATTCATAATCGTAAGAACAATGTGAAATGGAATTGCCAGATGTTAAACATTCTGGCCCTGGTTTCAAGATACATCACGGTAAACGATTTCCAGTGTAATGCTATTATATTACTTCGCTTATACTTCACTTGTACATAATAATACGATGCCACACAGCTGCTTGGTTAAGTACAGAAAAATCGCGATAGTTAATATCTTGCTTGGCTCAGCTATCTCTTAACCGGCCAGTGACATCTGGTGGCCGCCGATTTCATAAATATCCCATTAGTTGCGCACATTGAAGAAACATCAAACTTTGTAATGATGATAAAAATAGTGGGAGGAAATAGATAAGGGACAACCCTTAGTTACCGCCAGGTTAGGAAATAGAAGATAAGGCTTAGAGGAGGAGTGGTGGTGTTCTACAGATTAAAAATTAGATCAAAGAATATGAAATGTTACAGATATTAATGAAGAAAGAATCAATTGGGGTCTCAGGAAACTGAAGTTCGATACCAGCAAATCAGTCCGAGAGAATATTTATGATCATCTCCCCAAATGGGAACTCTGACACCAGTTTACTCGTAGGAGTCCATTTTAGTCTATACTAAGTGAATGGTGTGTGTTTGTGTGTACCTAAGTGCATGTAGTCTTAGGTGAAGGAAGAAAGTTGACTTTATGGAATAGCAGCCTTTGACTGCCCCTTCCCCTCACTCTCTGAGATTTGAAACACAAGGGAAACGTTCAGTAAGATCACATTGGCATCAATGATGGGTTCACAGCACCTCGTGATCCAGTGATGTGGACTCACTAGGAGTGATTTTATTACCGTTTCAGAAGGTGTCTTACTTATGTACTATAGTTTTTCTTGTTACTGTCCTGTCTCCACTTCCTTCCCGATATTTTTTCTCTCTTTTATGTAAGAAAGGAAGAACTTGCCAAAGGTAAGAAAAACAATCAAACAAAAAGGTTCACTTGGAAGCCAGTTCCAGAACAGGGAGGAGAGATTTAAACTTTCCTCTTGAAGGAGCTTAGGTCATATATATATATATATATATATATATATATATATATATATATATATATATATATATATATATATATATATATATATATATATATCTATATATATATAAACATAA
>CM035215.1:5802564-5814597 GCA_020233015.1 Callinectes sapidus | reverse complement strand
AGAGAGAGAGAGAGAGAGAGAGAGAGAGAGAGAGAGAGAGAGAGAGGCAGACAGACAGATAGACAAACAGACATAGAAACACACAGACAGAGACAAACAAATACTCTCTCTCACACTCACTCACTCACATACACACACACACACACACACACACACACACACACACACACACACACACACACACACTAAAGCAAAGACACACACACACAGAGAGAGAGAGAAGGGAACTGAGAGACCAAGACCAAGAAGACCGAGAATATAAAGAGAAAGGCTGAGAACGTGACGCCAGCCCGGTATCATTCCCCCCACCTCCCGGTCTCTACGTAGCTCCGGGAACTGCGGCTTCCTTAACAGTTGTCTGGCCGAGAAAAGTACGATCTTTCTCAGCTTTATCTTCAGCGAGGCGACAAGACAGACGCGGCTGGACTACAATCGGGACGCCAGAACTAATGGGACTGACTCACTTGATAATTGTGAAGTATTTTCTGCCTTTTGTGGCGGACTCAGAGCGAAGGTATTGAAGGAGAGTTATGACATCGGCGGCTGCGAGGGAGGAGAGGGAAAGAGAGAGAGGGAAGGAAGAAGACGAGGACTGCAAGACTGCACGAAGAATGAGTGGGAAGGAGGATAGGAAAGGGTGGAAATCGAAAGGTTGTCTTCAACTGTTAGCGAAGTTAAAACACACACACACACACACACACACACACACACTTCAAAAAGTATATCTACAAATATATACAAGTAACCTACTTAATTAGAGGGGAAAACGATACAATACAGATGGAATGTAAAAATTTTACGCACACACATAAAGAAGAAATGTGCTTCATTATGAATTTTAATGCAATTCCGTTAAGCAATTTACCTACGCTGCACTTTCAAGTTGAATAAGATTTAAAAATTTCATTCTCTCTCATGAACAAGAGTAGGGAAGCAATGAAAGGAATTCCTGTAAAATTAAAACTCCTCACTGGTGTGTTCTTTTTTTCTCTCGCTTAGGACATGACCTGAGCAGATGTGGGCTGGAAAAATATGAGAAAAAGAGATAAGAATAGGAAAAATAGGAGGAAGCAAGAATAACTATGTAAAACAAAGAGAGCAATGATTACGAAGATGCCAAGGTAAGATTAATGTACCTAATACAGTTGTTTGTCCAACTCTCTCTCTCTCTCTCTCTCTCTCTCTCTCTCTCTCTCTCTCTCTCTCTCTCTCTCTCCTTGATCTACGAGCATATCCATGCACATTTTATTTTCTTTACTCAAGTTTTATTTCTTCACCTGAAGGAGGTTGGCTAAAATCACACAAAAAACTCCTTTAATTTGCTGCACCACTGAGAAAAAGAGTGAACCAGAGAAGTTCCAAAATTAGATATAATACAGTTTTGGAGGTGTCCTGATACTACTTTCCTGAGCGATTTCTAGTCATAGGATGATTAATGATGATGATGATGGTGATGATAATGATAATGATGATGATGATGATGATGATGATGATGATAATAATAATAACAATAATAATAATAATAATAATAATAATAATAATAATAATAATAATAATAATAATAATAATAATAACATACTTTCCCAGTTTATCAGTGAAGTATATGAGGAAAGTGAAGATGTACACTGAGCAACTTTTTAAAAAGATACAATATGAGCTTTTTACGGAAATTTATGGACCAAGGGAAACCTATTATCTGAAAGCCCACCCATTTGGGAACCGTTACCCACGAGTGGATGCCCAGTCTTCACTCGGACCGTAACCAGGATTCGAGCCCAAGCGCTTGATCTCAAGGCCCCCAGAGCACACGTGGTTCCATTGTACCACGACGGCCCCCAAAATGCATTCATATCTTTATCTCCCCCTGCGGGAAAACGAACGCCGGTCTCCAGCGTGACAGGCGGGGATACTAACCACTATATACTACCGAGGATATGTGATGTGCTATTTAGTTTTCGTTCTATGTGTGTCTATCTGTCTGCATGCGTGTCTTTCTCCTACTCACGTACTTTGGATACTGTATACTAAACGCATCGGTCGTTGCCAGTCTCCCAACAGGGAATGAACAACGGCGACTGTAGATAAAGAAAGCAAAACCACGGATGATTACTGGTTTGAAATGAAGCAACGGGGATGTGGTATTACATTCAAAACTTCTACATTTTTTATTAAGCTATTTGTAATTCTTTGTAATTTGTAGTTCTTTAATACAACAATCTTTGATTAAAACAAACACATTACTCGTAGGTACATTATAACTGGTTTATATGAGGTTTTTATAGGGAATCTCTCTCTCTCTCTCTCTCTCTCTCTCTCTCTCTCTCTCTCTCTCTCTCTCTCTCTCTCTCTCTCTCTCTCTCTCTCTCTCAGGCACCGCAACCGTCTTATTGTCGTGTAATAAGTCTTCATTTTCCTGCCTCGCCGCTCCCGTCAGCTGCCTCATTGTCATAATCTTGGACCATTCTTGTCTCCCTGATATGTCATTTCTCATTCCCAGTCTTACATTTCAACCTTCCCTTCCACATTCTCTCTCTCTCTCTCTCTCTCTCTCTCTCTCTCTCTCTCTCTCTCTCTCTCTCTCTCTCTCTCTCTCTCTCTCTCTCTCTCTCTCTCTTGTATATATTGCTGTACCTAGAATGATAGCAAATACAGAAAACAGCATCATTATCAACCTTTCTATTAGTTCCTCCCATACATTATGGTTGAGTTATTCATGGTAGAATATGAAAATTATATCTGTCATAATATGTATATTGCGCTTTTTTATCATATGTTCCTTGGGAGGTATGAGTTGTATGACAATAGACACATTCAAATTTTGCATCAAAGGCAAGATCAACCAGTGACTTCACTTTCATATCATTCACTGCCAAATTCTAGAGGTCTTATATGTTTCTTTCTTTATTCCTCTTTTTTGTGACTTGATCCATTCCAGCAAAGAAATACCAAGACAACTCAGTAACTATTCTATCTTCTCTCTCGAATAGCTTTCTCCTTTTTCATTTATGTGGTAATAACATACGCAAGGATTCCCACCCCAATTTTTGTGTGCCTTTATCCTTCCTCCAACACGCATAAAAAGCTAATAACCTTCAAACAGTTCACTGCAATTACTGATGAATGTATTCCATTATGATTTACCCCTCGAGTAATGGCACAACGAACCCAGACTGTCAACACTGTGTCGGGAGGTGAATATTTAGCGTGTTACTGGAACTCTGGCCGTGGGAGGATAATGGTTATGTTGGGTCAGTGAAAAAAATGCAAATGCTACAGTACCGGTAACAATGCTGTGGCAGAAATATGGTGAGTGTGTTGGTAATTGTAACTGCATGAAAAAAAAAAGTGTCATGAGTGTTTTTTAAGCCGCTGAGGCAACATTGCATAACCACAATTTTTTAGGAGTGTACGAAAATATAAGACATTTGGAGAACACGGAGCAACAATAGAAACACTGGATCGATAAACTGAGACAACCTGCGAAATGAATAACAATGTTTAGGCTAAAAAAGAATTTTTCACAAATTCAACTTTAAGCAAGGCAGCAGCAGTAAACGGACAAAATTCCAGAATACATCCATCTTACATCTCATTAAAAAAAAAAAAGTGTAACTTACCACAAACAGCTTCATAAAGGTAAATTTTTTTCTTCTATATTGTCACAATACTAATTTCCTTAATCAATGGACAAAACTGTTTTACCATCTAAAACGCTGTTTTATAGTAAAAAATCTGTCGTTCCTTTATTTTTATGACTGCAGAATAACGGTAACACAATGGAACACACAGGAAAGACAAACAGCAACAGATTTGTTGGCCATTAAAAGACTATAATAAGCCATCATATCCAACCTGAAATAAGTTATGTGAGATTGAAGAGAAGGCAGCGACAGAAGACCAGACCAAACAATGATAATATCATTTACGTTCACCTGCTTCAGTGTACCTTGTCACATATCAATGTACCTTGTCACATATCAGCGACATTCCTGATGAAAAATTATTATTACACAGTTCTAACTAGCATCACGTTGGTATAATAATACAGAAACCATCGTATAAAGTACCAGTGACCCGAGTGTAGCATGAACCCTGTGCCACCATAATGTTATAATCCCTGGATTGTTGTGAGAGCAAATATTGCTTTCATATCACAACAGAAAGTGTTCACAGTCCTGATTTTAGGGAAAGGTTACAAAGCAGTTAACATCACCGAAATTATAGTGATTATAGTACAAAATATCCCCGCATGTGAACTAAAAATGGCATCACCTTTTATGAAGAATGGAGCAACTAGGAGAATATAACTCAACGTTTATCGAATGCCTTCAATAATACTTTATAGCAATGTTATAAATAACGTAATAACGTGGGCCATTTATCTCTTGAAATTATTACTCTTATCAGAAGCATTAATTTCATCCAAGAGATTTTATTGAAAATGTCAATATCTAACGAAACACGATACATTCTTCAAGTTTTCATACCGCCTACAACGGAGAGACGCTGGCGTGCTCTGTTTTATCTGCACTGTCACGCACAAGTCAGGACGAATACCGCTGCAAGTCAGAAAGAGAATGCATTCATGGACAAAAACACATTTTTGGGAGAAATCGGTAGCATACAATAATATTAGTCATTTTTTTGCATTGCTCAAACGACTATAACGACAGAAAAAAAATTCTCTAACTTTTCTGGTGAAAGAAGTTTGATGTGTTAAGATGGTACGCTATGTATGCCATTAACAATGACATGGATGGGTAATATACTTTTTATGTTTCTCTTGAAACTATAACGTTAAGAAAGGAATACTTATCAAGCTGGTAATACGGTGGGGCAGAATAAGGCGTGTACGATTTTAGGTATGAAGTGGAAGAAAACACCTACAATGAATGCAAAATTGTGCTCACAAAGATCGTATTTATATGTTATTTGTATCTTTACTGCGAGGAAAAGGAGAAAGGAGAAGGGAAACGTGTAGATTATCCTTAACCTAGAAGCGAGAGGGAAGGCAGCGAGCAATATGAATAAGTTAACGAGGGTAGGGAAAGGAAGTGCAAGAAGCGAGAGCGGGGAAAGACTAGGGTTGGAGTGGTAATGGAAACACTACAACACAATAAGAGGTACGTATGAGTTAATGTAGCCATGAACGAAAAAATCAATGCCCTCCTTTGAGTATCCCATATACATCCAGAGAGGCTGGTGTGAGGGCGAGATAAATCCTTGATGAGGGACCGTAACTCGAGATCGAACTCCTGACCAGAACAGAACTTTGGATATCAAGACTCTACTGATCGTTAGCTTCCATAGTAGTTTTCTGGGCCTTGTTACTCCCATTCGCTATACGACTTCTTCCTTCTATTAATTTCTGATATTATAGTTCCCTCGTTACCGTGAACATTTTTTTTTTTTTTTTTTTTTTTTATGTAAGAGGGGGAAGTTGGCCAAGGGTAACATCAAACAATAAAAAAGCTTACTACTTTGCCAGCTTCCTTATATTTTCATTTTCTTCCATTCTGAACTCCTTTACCATTGCCACACTGAAAATATTATCTGAAGGCGAGGAAAACATTTAACGTAGGATTGACTACCTGGCTACAGCAGAACAATACCTAATAAATTACTACAGTAATGACCGTCAGGCTCCAAGATCATTTTCTGTAGCATTTGCACTCACCGCCACTACAAGAATCAACACTACTCTAAGGCACTACGTAAATTGGGGGATGGCAGGGTGGCATAGTTGGTTGAAGCGGGTCGTATTGGGCCTTTAGTGCAGGCAGCCCGGGTTCGAATCCTCAGCAGACATAGTGGCATGGTGGAAGATGTAGCTTTCTCACGTTAACACTTGTAATCTCATATGTCCTAAGCTGTTCGGCGGCTAATAGAATCATATTTGGCATATACTCAATTAAAAAATCATAAACAAGGTTAAAATAAAGGACACAGGATACAGACAGAAAGAAATGCAAAGGAACACTCACGCAATCACTTCCTCAGCTGCTGGGTGGTATGTCCGCTAGTCGCCGCTAGTTTCCTGATGTGCAGCGGCCTTGAACAATATATTCAGGCCCAGATACTCTTCCCTTGGCTTGATGGGGCACACTCAGTCTCACTCGCTGACGGTTGAAAGCCAGTTCTCAATCTCAGACACTCATTTCCGATGTTTTAGCGGAGTGGATGGACGTTCATGCACTCACAACGCTATTATTTCTGACCACTGACTGTTTCAGTGTCCGCCTCATGTCTTTGACCCGGAACATAAAATACGTATATCATTCCATCCACAAATAAGTATACATGAAAGATCATAGAATTGATACAAACATAAACTACTATTATTAATAATGTTGAGTGTGAAAGATTATACGATTGTTTTAATGTAAGGAAGCTAGAGTCAGTGTCAAACTATCGGACACTAGGCTAAATTCCTGCCCCTAAACAGCTCCGTTTTCTGTCATACCGGTAGTATGTTTACGGATTGTATAAGAAGCAGTGGTTGTTTTCGTGCTTGCGTGTTTGTGCTCTTGACCACAAGTTGCTGCGTTGACTAAAGCCAAGGTAACTTCTTAGCTGTAACTTGATTATGGTTTACAGTACGAGTATTGAATATGTAATGGTGACCAGGTGTTTTGTGTGGATGTTAAGTGATCCCTAGGCTGCTCCTTCCTCCTGGTTACCACAACCACCACTTACGATCCCACATCTCCCTAATACCAAATATTTTAACAATCTACAGTTTTATTCCACAATTTATAGAAGTAAATGATTTCATTATTTGAAGTAGTGCCTAAAATGCTGTAATACTGTAAGAAGCTAAAATAGAATGATTATAACGACATAGTTCGATAGTTGGTGGAGGTTGCCAGCTTCGCTCTGGCTCCGGTCCCCACAACACACTTAACTGTTTGTTAAGGAAACTATTGTAGTGAATTGCTTTATCCCAGAAATAATCTTCAGTTAACAAAGTGCTGCTTTACAATCTATGTTTTCCTAAAGGCCTGTCCACACTATCGAGCAATGCCCGACGGGCAGACAGTGAAACCACATCATAATGGGTAGTGGGTGACGTCAAAAGTGTAATAATCCCGGACACTGATATGGCAACAGAAAGTGCTGCCAGATCCTTCACTCATGAACAGAGCTCCTGCAGACGTCACCCTCCATGCCCGCCTCTCAAACTGGGAACTTATATTTTAGAACGGGATATGATAACAGTGTTTGCCCGTCGGGTACTGCTCGATAGTGTGAGCAGGCGTTAATATAGTGATGACATTACTAAAGGAGTGGGTGTAGTGGCAGGCTTCACTGAACAACCTTCAGACTACTCCGTATCCCTGTGAGCTTCCATTGTCATTTTCGCTCTATGAGTGAGAAAAGAAGTATTCTAGCGAAGATTCACGAACATCATTACGAAAAAACGTTCCTTGCTATAAAGTTGTTTTGTCATACGCGGCATGTAGAGAGAGAGAGAGAGAGAGAGAGAGAGAGAGAGAGAGAGAGAGAGAGAGAGAGAGAGAGAGAGAGAGAGAGAGGCAAATATACATAAACGAAAGGAAGTAAAAAGAGAGAAAAAAAGCACGCAACTCTTTATATCAAAACTATAAATGTATTACCTAGTGGGCCGTAATTTCCCTCGGGAATCCACCTGCCACACTTTGTCATAACATAAATTAAAATAAGGTAACTCATCACAGCCGCGATACATTCCTCGCTGGATATCACTAGCTGGTGGTTGTGGTGGTGGTGGTACTTGTTAGATAAGGATGAAGTAGGAAGTAGATGAAAGTTGTATCTATGAATTGTTATTTGGATTTTTTCTTTTTATTTCCTTTCTATTCTTGCTGTTTGTTTCATTTAAATGTATGTATATTTTAGTAAGATCAGTGCTGTTAATATTTTCAAAATACTTGATGACTCTTTCTTTATCAAATTGTTCATTTATTTATAGTTCAGTAAGTATTTCAACCCTAAATTCAATTTGATGATGAAAAATGTAGCATGAGTTTTTCTGTACTTAATTTTCACGAGACGAACCTTGAAAAAATCTTGACTTTTTAATTCTTACATAATAATTCACACACACACACACACACACACACACGTACGCACGCACGCACGCACGCACGCACGCACGCACACACACACACACACACACACACACACACACACACACACACACACACACACACACACACACTTTTCATCCGGTCAACACTAACAACACCCAAGCTTTTACCTTCCCACCCTGTATCAACAAGGTGTGGATAATTCACGTGTTTTTCATTCGCTCTCACAAAATGCTTGAATCTATTGGATATTGCTGGAGCACTGCAATACCTGTGTTCGAAAGCATACTACTTATGATACAAAAAAAGAACATAAAAAGGATACATACAGGTAAATACAAAATAAAATGAAAAAAAAACTATTATCACACATCAGTATATAGTATAGTAGAAACATATAACGGACTGATAGTTGTTTTACTATATTTCAGTTCATGGGATTTGAACGAGAACAGTGAAATAAAAGTGGTTCTTCATTTCAGGCAGTGGTCAAGTTACATTTGTACAGGAACGGAACACGACGCTCCACCTGAGAAAGTCACAGGAGTTTAATGAAGTGGTGAGTGCCTCTTCAACAACACAGCCTGGCGGGCACAGATGAGTGGCGCGTGGGAGTCTGTTAGCAGTACAGATGTAGTCAGGAGTCCAATGACCTTTTGTTCTCTGTGTTTTATGTTATAATCTGACTCAAGTTCTCTCATCCGCTGACAATCCTTACAAAAATGGTTTAATTATCGATTTTTAGGAAAACAAAGGACTTCAAATAGAAGGAAAACGTAAAACGTACTGGAAGGAAAGACAAAAAGACTCCCGTGCTTCTGATCACGAGCGTACCAGACCATCTCCCCTCCCGGACCAGCCATACGGGGATCTCAATTCGCAATGCGACGGAAGGAGGGCCCGCTAGTAGGGCTTTGGTTGTTGGGTGGATGCTCAGAACAACAGACCTGACGCTGCACTGGAGTATTGTGTCCGCCTGGCTGCTACCACCGCCACCCGCACCCGGCTACCCAGTGAGTACAATGCCATTATTATGTTTTATGTTTATTTTGTGTCTGTGCCATTATTTGTTCTGCACGACCTCGTCCATCGCACTGTATACACGCCTGCGGTTTTGTACGAATGAGATGTGAGTCACTAAAAGAATGAAATAGTAGTGATGGTAATAAGAACAGACACTCACTCAACCGGGGATAGATTATACCACGAATCAAGGAAACCATCATGAAGCAATTTTCCTTTCATGGTAACGAAAACACACTGAAATATGAGTGTCCATGTCTTAATTAATTCCGTCACACACTCAGACGGAAGTTGATATAAGTACACATGAGTAAATAAGGTTAAAAGCTACACTGTTGTTTGAACCACAAATGTGCTCCTTTCGGTTCCATTGTAAGACCGTCGCTACACCGTAGTTCCAAAATTTAGGAAGAAACAGTAAGGGGAGGAGCAGAAGTGTCCACGTAATTGTATAAACATGGACGGGGAAGGGAAGAAGGTATGAGTAGTAGCAGCAACATAAGAGGGACCTCCCCAGAGTGTGACCACCTCACCGCCCTGTCCTCCCCGGCACAGCAATAAACGGCCGCCGTCTCGGATAAATCATGTGGGGAGATTTCAGGGGTTGTCGTGTATTGTGCGAGGCCTCAGGTGGCTGGCAGTGGGGGTGGGGACGGGCCGGGAAGGAGCGGGGTGGGTTAAGGACAGTCATAAACAACAAGTACAACAGCGCATATACACGTCCTTAGAAGCTCCTCTTTTTCTTGGGTGATGCGTCAGGATTCTCTCTCTCTCTCTCTCTCTCTCTCTCTCTCTCTCTCTCTCTCTCTCTCTCTCTCTCTCTCTCTCTCTCTCTCTCTCTCTCGCTAACTAACTAACTAGATACCATGTTGATCCCATTGTTTTTTTTCTTTTCTCTCAGCCATTACGTCCTTCTCTCTCTCTCTCTCTCTCTCTCTCTCTCTCTCTCTCTCTCTCTCTCTCTCTCTCTCTCTCTCTCTCTCTCTCTCTCTCTCTCTCTCTCAGGTTACAGTGTGTCGAAAAATGGTTACAGACTTTCCTTAAGATTCCTCTAATGTGCGCTTCTCCCCTCTATACCGTTCCCTCGCACCCTTGGGAACACATACACTCCGTGGCGATAAACCAATTACCTTGATAATGAAGGGAGGTGATGATGAACCCGCTGCGAGGGACATTAAAATCGAGTAGCGTAGTTATGTATATATATATCAGCTGAAAAAATAAGTGAAATAAAAATCAGTTCGGTGCTGTGAGTCTGCACGTCAATTTGCAATCACGGGAGTTTAATCAGGTCTGCATCAGGCTTCCCGGCGCGTGGTGTGTAATGGCTGCTGACATGGAACCGGGGGAAGGGGAAGTCCCTGTAGGAGGGGGATGACTATTACACCATGAGAACTGTGACTGACTGACTGACTGATTGGTTGACGCAGGGGACTTGTATTACTGACGAATGGGATGTATAATTGAGTTAAAATGTAATGGGCTGGTAATTTTTATATCGTGGCCGAGATGTTGCGTGGATTTACAGTTTAGAGGCCACTGGAAAGTCGCAAACATTTTCAAATTTTTGTCGATTTTTGCTATTTATATATTTGTAAGTTACTATAAAAAGTATTAGTCGTATTCATCTTGAGTTCGTTCTATCGTTCTAATTTTATTGTTGTCAGCTCATGGATCACTACAATTACAAGATCTCCTTACTGATGATGGACCTCGTACTACTAGCGAAAGTTTTCTTAAAAGTCATCTTTTGTGTTTCCGTAACTATTGCGATCAACTAAAGAATAATGAGTTGTTTATTAACTTTTGAAAGACTTGCTAATTCATGGAGTGGCTTGCTCTTTTGGCGGAGAGATCTCCGGTTTTTTTTTCAAAGGGCATTGTGCTAGTCCATCTGCTACTGTTCTCTCTCTCTCTTTATTTTGTAACATAGTTGAAGATATAGCATTTCTATATTTGTGCCTAATCTGCTTTTGCTTTCACCGCACAATATTCTTACGAATATATTGAATGTTTGTTAATTTCCTCCCTCTCTTGCATTCTATTAGAGAAAAATAGTAACCAGTAATACATTCTGTCAAATTTATTTATTTAACTCTCTCAAAAAATCACGTAATTCAACAATGTGCAATGGTACACTATTCAACAAAGCACAGGCCACTATACTATTGTCGTTTTTTTTACGCTTTTTTTTTTTCTACGCTGTAATTTTTTTTTCATTACCCTTTGCCCTCTGATGGTAGTTACAAGAAACCTGTGACATCCAGTACCTGTGAAAAAGAGAAGCAAAAAAAGTGACAACGGTGAAAAATCCACGCTGGGTGACAAAAGTTCTAGGTGGAATTCAGGAAAAAAAAATGTAACTGTAAATAGGAAGAGAGCGCATGCGTCCGAATAAAATAGACGAAAAGAAAAAAAGGTATTGTGTTCCCATGGGAGAGAGAGAGAGAGAGAGAGAGAGAGAGAGAGAGAGTGTGTGTGTGTGTGTGTGTTCTGTACGTAATACTCTTGCTTCAATGCCGCATCTGAGTAGGTGTGGCAAACGTCGTGCATAAGTAACCAAAGAGCCACTTCAAAGTCCGAGTGTCAGAGAGAACAGCCCACCACGCAGCATCGTCCTCGCCCTTCACATATCACTTCCCACACACTCGCCACTCATCACTTCCTCGACTACCACACTTGTACTACACACACAAACACACACACACACACACACACACACACACACACACACACACACACACACCAAAAAAAAATTCGTTGTTTTTCTTATTCAAACTTTGTCACTAATTTAGTTTTTTCTTTGTTTTTAAGGGGTAGGTATTACATTTCGTGTCCCATAACTTTCCCTCTTCCTTTTTTTTCTCTGTGAAATAATAGAAAGTATGGTACTTCTGTTTCATCATTGTCTTCGCTGCTGATTTCATTTTCTTGTTTACAA